>SJYQ01017238.1:200047-310434 GCA_006410935.1 Redunca redunca | reverse complement strand
CACACTATGCTAAGCACAATGACAGTCTGTTTATGCTTTGGCATAACCATGCTTAGACAAGCCAAGGCTCTAACTCAAAGAAATTTGGATCTGGGCAATAAAAAAATTTAACTCAATATAACAATCCAAGCAAAAATTTTTTCCCCTCAGCATTAATTAAAAGTTATTTAATTAATGATTATATTAATTATTGACCTACATCTTCTCAGGCAAAGTAATAAAAGTTATGGGATAAAATTAATAATAATAGCTATTTTGTCCTTCATTTTTACATAGTTAATATCAACATAGGATTAGAAAATTTAACATAGTATTTACAGCTGACAAAGAGTTTTCCATAGATTTTTCACAGAGTTCTTTCAAGATACTCTTACTTATAGGGGGATAGACAGTTGTATGAAAGAGAGAGTGAATGTGTGTGTCTAAGAGCCACATTTCAACGTGATTCTTGAAATGTTATCTCACTTGAATTTTTTCTTGTGTTAGGCATTCAAATTTGTAATGTACAAGAATCAGTAACTTATTTCTTTCTCCCCTACCCATTCCCTATTGTTTCCTCAACATAAATAAATACATTTAACATCATAATAAAAGACAAAAAGAAAAATATCTGCTGGGAAAGTTATTTTGACCCTGACTTTTATTCTTGAGGGATCAAATTATAAACAAGAGAGAGAGAAAAACTAGCCAGTGCTTCCTTCCTCTTTTCTTCCTCTCTGTCTTCCCAGGACTCTCCTCTCTTGTGTACTGGAATGTTAAAGACAGAAAGTTCGTTGGACCATACATAGTCGACTCATTCAAATTCCATATGCATTCAGCTGTGCAACTAGAAAAGCCCCTATTTCCTTGGTGCTTTGGGGAAGCCAACATAATTTGATCAGCAAAATTAGTAAAAATGATATTTAAAGCAAACAAAGAACTGGAGGGTTGGGACCTAGAACAAAGCAGTGGTTTTCTTCGCACAGTTTTTTGAGAGGTATGTATTTAAAATCATAATTCACCCAGGGTTTCTAAACACAGCAGAGGAAAAGGGCAGCCCCTCTCCCTGTCCAAATGCCTGAGGAGCCATGTGACCAAATTCAGCCCTGCTGCTTTTCCAGCTCTGATTTCCTAGCCCTGTGAGAACATCCAGCCATTTAAGGGAGTGTCACTCAAGCTTATCCTTTTAATCGGAGCCCTTAGAAGAAATGCCAGTTTGTTTTTGGAGACAGTTAATCTGACGGAAGTAAATTCAAGTTTTGGCAAAGATCTGTGGTAAGATAGAGTGTAAAGCTGCCAAACAGTATTATTAGCAGAAGAAGAAAAGGCACGACCTCCCCAAGTCAGATGCCAAGCACACCTACATCAGTTTCAATCAAGCTGTAGAAAAATAAGATATTTTTAGGTGTATTAAGCCTATGTGCTTCTGTGCCCCAAGGGCTGTTTTATTACTGCAAAAAGAGTTTATAATCACTTTTCCATATGGTTTTTATGATTTAATATGAAATAAACTTTTAAAATACTTTAGTGACAAACAAACCTAAACAGTTACTCTCTGCCTCATTTCAGACGCTTCTGTTGACTCTCACTTTGTCTATCACAAGGCTCCTCTATGAGGCTCTTCAGACGTCTGCCCAGTTCTACAGCTGCATCTTCAAACTTGGGTTCCATGAACTGCACTACACGGGGTAAGTTACTGTTACAATGCTGAGCTGATCCCTAAACTGAGACCTACAATGACCCTGTGGCCTGCCCACTGCAGAGCTGAGGAGCAAACCAAAGTCTCCATGGTCAAGGTTACCCATGGATGAGATCTTGGAGATGCTCTGTTCTAACATCCCCTTCCTACAGAAGAGGGGATTGAGGTTCAGGGTGTTTATGATGGGTCCAAGTGAAACAAGCAATTAAGTGTTAAGTACAGAACATGGATTTGAACCCAGGTCTAGCCCACAGTACTTGGATGCAATCTCAAAAATGACAGAATGATCTCTGTTCATTTCCAAGGCAAACCATTCAGTATCACAGTTATCCAAGTCTATGACCCAACCAGTAACACTGAAGAAGCTGAAGTTGAACAGTTCTATGGAGACCTACAAGACCTTCTAGAACTAATACCCAAAAAAGATGTCCATTTCATTATAGGGGACTGGAATGCAAAAGTAAGAAGTCAAGAAACACCTGGAGTAACAGGCAAATTTGGCTTTGGAATATGGAATGAAACAGGGCAAAGACCAATAGAGTTTTGCCAAGAAAATGCACTGGTCATAGCAAACACCCTCTTCCAACAACACAAGAGAAGACTCTACACATGGACATCACCAGATGGTCAACACCAAAATCAGATTGATTATATTCTTTGCAGCCAAAGATGGAGAAGCTCTTATACAGTCAGCAAAAACAAGACCAGGAGCTGACTATAGCTCAGATCATGAACTCCTTATTGCCAAATTCAGACTGAAATTGAATAAAGTGGAGAAAACCACTAGACCATTCAGGTATGACCTAAATCAAATCCCTTACGACTATACATTGGAAGTGAGAAACAGATTTAAGGGACTAGATTTGACAGAGAGAGTGCCTGATGAACTATGAATGGAGGTTTGTGACATTATACAGGAGACAGAAAGCAAGACTATCCCCAAGAAAAAGAAATGCAAAAAAGCAAAATGGCTCTCTGAGGAGGTCTTACAAATAGCTGTGAAAAGAAGGGAAGCCAAAAGCAAAGGAGAAAGGGAAAGATATACCCATCTGAACTCAGAGTTCCAAAGAAGAGCAAGGAGAGATGAGAAAGCCTTCCTCAGTGATCAATGCAAAGAAATAGAGGAAAAGAACAGAATGGGAAAGACTAGAGATCTCTTGCAGATAATTAGAGAAACCAAGGGAACATTTCATGCAAAGATGGTCTCAATAAAGGACAGAAATGGTATGGACCTAACAGAAGCAGAAGATATTAAGAAGAGGTGGCAAGAATACACAGAAGAACTGTACAAAAAAGATCTTCACGACCCAGATAAGCACAATGGTGTGATCACTCACCTAGAGCCAGACATCCTGGAATGTGAAGTCAAGTGGGCCTTAGAAAGCATCACTACGAACAAAGCTAGTGGAGGTGATGGAATTCCAGTTGAGCTATTTCAAATCCTGAAAGATGATGCTGTGAAAGTGCTGCACTCAATATGCCAGCAAATTTGGAAAACTCAGCAGTGGCCACAGGACTGGAAAAGGTCAGTTTTCATTCCAATTGCAAAGAAAGGCAACGCCAAAGAATGCTCAAACTACCGCACAATTGCACTCATCTCACATGCTAGTAAAGTAATGCTCAAAACTCTCCAAGCCAGGCTTCAGCAATACGTGAACCGTGAACTTCCAGATATTCAAGCTGGTTTTAGAAAAGGCAGAGGGGTAAGAGATCAAATTGCCAACATTTGCTGGATCATCGAAAAAGCAAGAGAATTCCAGAAAAACATCTATTTCTGCTTTATTGACTATGCCAAAGCCTTTGACTGTGTGGATCACAATAAACTGTGGAAAAATCTGAAAGAGATGGGAATATCAGACCACCTGACCTGCTTTTTGAGAAACCTATATGCAGGGCAGGAAGCAACAGTTAGAACTGGACATGGAACAACAGACTGGTTCCAAATAGGAAAAGGAATATGTCAAGGCTGTATATTGTCACCCTGCTTATTTAACTTCTATGCAGAGTACATCATGAGAAATGCTGGACTGGAAGAAGCACAAGCTGGAATTAAGATTGCCGGGACAAATATCAATAACCTCAGATATGTAGCTGACACCACCCTTATGGCAGAAAGTGAAGAAGAACTAAAGAACCTCTTGTTGAAAGTGAAAGAGGAGAGTGAAAAAGTTGGCTTAAAGCTCAACATTCAGAAAGCAGAGATCATGGTATCCGGTCCCATCACTTCATGGGAAATAGATGGAGAAACAGTGGAAACAGTGTCAGACTTTATTTTGGGGGGCTCCAAAATCACTGCAGATGGTGATTTCAGCCATGAAATTAAAAGACGCTTACTCCTTGGAAGGAAAGTTATGACCAACCTAGACAGCATATTCAAAAGCAGAGACATTTCTTTGCCCACAAATGTCTGTCTAGTCAAGGCTATGGTTTTTTCAGTAGTCATGTATGGATGTGAGAGTTGGACTATAAAGAAAGCTGGGTGCCAAAGAGTTGATGCTTTTGAACTGTGGTGTTGGAGAAGACTCTTGAGAGTCTCTTGGACTGCAAGGAGATCCAACCAGTCCATCCTAAAGGAGATCAGTCCTGGTTGTTTATTGGAAGGACTGATGTTGAAGCTGAAACTCCAATACTTTGGCCACCTGACTCATTGGAAAAGACCCTGATGCTGGGAAAGATTGAGGGCAGGAGGAGAAGGGGACAACAGAGGATGAGATGGTTGGATAGCATCATTGACTCAATGGACATGGGTTTGGGTGGACTCTGGGAGTTGGTGATGGACAGGGAGGCCTGGCATGCTGTGGTTCATGGAGTCACAAAGAGTCGGACACGACTGAGTGACTGAAGTGAACTGAACTAGCCCATGGGGTTTTCCAATCCCCACTCTGGGCTTTTATTTGCTCAGAAAAGTATGAATAGGAGAACTGGTCAAAGGAATGTAGTAAGGTCCTTTCTCCTCCTGCCTCTTCTTCGCTGACAGATCACAGGAGTCCATACTGTGCCTTAGTGTGATCTGTGATTTATCAGTCCCTGGAATGCCAAAGAGAAAACTGCCAGAGTATCCCTTTATAGAATTTACTCTGGCATGGGAAGAAGGTGGGGAAGAAAGTTTTCAGGAACACCCCTCAAACACAAGAGATGGGGTGGGAATATAGGTGACTGGATGCCGTTAGTTCCATGTACATCCAACCCCACCAGATGGAGCTGGGTATGCTTTCAGCAGCCTCCCTTGTTTTCCAGGAACTGTAATTGGAATCATATGAAACTAACCATATCCAACTGTTCTTGACCTTCAGAAACATCAGTCTCATATAGTTCAGCCTAATTGTATTGAGCAACAACCATGTGCCAAGCGCTCTGCCAAGTGCCAATCAGTGTGTTAACCCTTCAAAGGGCCTGTGAGTTCAGTGTTTCAGTTCCTCCCACATAGATAAGGCAAAAGGGGTTTGGAGATGGAATGTGATTTACCTAAGGCTGTAGGGCTGGAAAGTAAGGACAATTAGTTTTGGACAATATGGTTTTACTTCCTATTCCCATTCTTCCGTGCTTTCTCTAGTGGAGGAAAAGGAGAGTATTCCGCCTCCCCCTTCTCCCTGGCTCTTCATCTTGCCTCACCTGAGCTCTGCTCCTCAGACTTCTAGGTACTCACTGTGTGCAGGAGCTGGCTGGAGTCCCTGGCCCTCCTCTCCCCATCCCTCCACCACCCATCTTCCATCACTGAGAGCCCCTGCCCCATCTCTCTCCTGTGTTTACCTTTACAGCCCTTTGATCAGCTTCCAGCCCTGTAAGATCCATCAGCACAGTTTCCTACCCCACAGAGATTGATTGCTTTGCCCTAGGAGGTGTTTTAAAGCTCCCATCACCAATTAAGGTGGTGCAGGAAGGGTGGGGCTGCAGGAAGGGTTGGGCTGCACGAACTCTGCCCATCAAGATCCTGACTACTGTCTAGCCTGGCCCAGGAGTCCCTAGCCTCGGGTTACTGAAGAGAATTCAGGAGACTTGTAAACTGGAATGGAAACAACAGCTTTTTAATTTTCACTAGCTTTTTACTGGAATTTAGCATTTTTTTCCTATTTTGAGTGAATAAAACAATAGTATTACTGGCACCCATGATTTTGTCATCAGCAGAAATCACAGATATTTTCATTACAGTTGTTGCTTTTATCTCAAAATCTTGTCGACATGCATCAGGACTTCCAAATCATGAGCTGCTACTAGCTCTAATTATTTAACTAATTAACAAAGAAGCACTTATATTGCTATATACAAAATTTGCTTTCTAATATTTTAGCAATTAAAATTTTAATATAATTGGTTTTCTTCATAAGACCTACACATCTTATCCATTTAAAAACATTTTTCTCAGAAGGGGTCTGTGGGCTTTATCAGATGTCCAAAGGAGTCTGTGGCACACAAGTGGTTATGAACCTCTAGCTCACTGGTAAAGACACACCCACTTACTGTTGCATCTGAATGCTGACTCTACCCCTTACCAGCTGAGAACCTGAGAAGGGTTTCCTCACTCTTCTAAGCTTCCATTTCTCCAGCCTCTAAACATGGGATGAGAACCTACCTCATGGTTTTGGTGTGAGGATCAAGTGAAAGAATCCAGATGATACACAGAACACAGCGCCCAGCTCATAGCAAGGGTGTAGGGACCCTAACCTCCACCATGATTCGAGGCTTCCCCTCCCCATGATGTCACACACCTTACACAGTCCTCCACTGGTCAGAGCTGACCCAGAAGAGTGTCTGTGATCCGCATCCACGCCAGCATCCAGGGCTTTCATAGTTCTTCCAGGTACCCACAGAGCTTCTTAGATTGCTGCCTCCCAGACACAAGAAGTATATCATCTGAATGCACCTAAGCCATTGGTCATCAGTTTAGCAAGAATGAATCATTTCTACAGACGCCATCACTCTGTCCGAAGAGGGAGTTTTCACTTGTGGACCTGGAGTCAGACCTCAGTTCCAGTAACAGCTGTGTCCTAGTTCAATGCCAGTTTGGGTGAGCCCCTTAGCCTCTCTTTATTCCTGTGAATGTAGTCCAGGAACCTCTGCCTTGTCTTCCTCATTGGCTGTTATGCAGAAACAAATGAAAACAGAGTGTGATGCCCTTTAAGATTGTAAAATGCTATATAAATACCCACCATGTACACCCGCCACCCTCCCTTTCCCATGCCTTTCCACAGGTTTTCTCCTCTGCCAGCAGTACTTTTCTTAGGGTATTTCCAGGACTCAGATGGCACCTCCTCCGACAGTTCACCCTGCTGGTGACATCTGCCAGGTGTGATGGGAACTTTCCCTCTCTCCCATCATCCCTGCACCACGTCAGTCTTTCCGCACTCTTCACTTCCTGCTCTGTAGCTTTAGGTCTTACCTTTCCTGTCAAGTAAACTTTCTGAAGGCAGGACCATTGTCTAATTTCACTTTGTATAAGTAATCCTGTTGTATATGGTCTCCTACCTAAATACACCAAAACCTCATTTTAAAAAAACACAATATTTTTCAAGTTATTAAAGACAATTCCTGCCCTAGATGGAGTTGATGGAAAAATACTAGATAAAAATATGGGGCAACTCCAGGGCAAAAGCATTATCCAAAAGCCATATTAACTCTGAAGAAAGATCAAGCACTAGACTCTGTGACTGGGATTGGGGGTATGACAGATCAAGGGAGGCTTCCTGGAGGAGGTGAGTGTTGCCAAGAGATAAGTAAAAGGCAGGACTGATAGCCTGAAAGAAGCAGGAAAGATAGGTGGGGAACTATGCATGGAGAATGACAAAAAGAGAACAGGAACGGGAGCTCATCCATATATTTCTCTGGTTCCTCCTTCTGTCAGCAAACCTTTGGAGAACACCCGCTTTGTGCCAGATATAGTGCTGAACATTAGGTACACCCAAATGATGGAGGGTGCAGATGTACAATGAGAATTATTGAGACTATAAGGCTATAGTTGCATCTCTCACCCATAGCAAGGACATTACTGATGCAGGAATTCTGGCTTGACAAAGTCTTGAAAATGCTATTTTTAGGGGAGATCTTCCTGAGCAGATCACATTTCTGCACCACTGCTAAATGGTCATTTCTTGTGATTCACAGGACCCAAGGAGATTATGGAGGTTAATGGTCACTGAAGCTCAGACTTCAACACCCATGGCAGGAAGCTTGAGGTTTCTTCAAAGAAGGAAAATCCTTTCTTATAAATTTTTTGGCTTTTTATCCAATTTTGAACCAAGGTTTTTGTGTTCCAACTCTTCCAACTATATTCCAGACCCTTTCTGTTTATTATCTCATTTAAAGTGTTCACTGATCCCAAGGGAAGTGGGTATTTTACCCCACATTTTACCATTGAGGAAGTGAGATGGAGAAGTTAGTAACATCCCCAGGATCATGCATTGTGTAAGCAGTGAAGCCAGATGTAGGTTGCAAAGTCAGTGTTTTCGTTTTTGTTCTTTCTTTTAAACCACATAATTCTATATCTATGATTTTTCATGATACATGCCTTCTGGTGAACTTTCTGGGCATACAAGATGGACTGGAGACACTCTTTACTGTGTATGTTCTTGTCACTCCCAGAGAAAATGTTCCAGAAGTGAAGAAGAAAAATGCTGATCAGGTCTGAGCTTGGAAATGTAATATGAGCCTAATATTTTAGAACAGATCTTTTAGAATTGCAAAGAACTCATCATAAATAGGATGTGGCCATTATTTTTGGTGAGCAATTAGAATAGCATTATCTTGACAGAATTGAATTCCCATTAGTGGAAGTAGGAAGAGCACTTCAGAATTTGGCACATCCTCGCTTTCATGTTTGAAGTAGGCACTGGAAACAATATTCTCCTAAAACTTCAAAAGCCTGCTTAAAGTTGGAAATTTGTCCATGAATATATGCAGCTATTCTTTGGCACTTTTTTTTGCAGAAACGCTTTAATATCCAATTTCAGAGCATCCATTCATTCACACATTTAAAAAACTGATTTAAGTTAGTGCAGAGAACTGTTTGAAATCCATAGGACTTGTGGCTCAGCTCACTGAGTCAGGAATACGCCGGTATGGCTTTCACAAGGGTGTTTGTTGAACTGCCCATGTATGCTCGAAGAAGAATGTCATCTATATGGTTCTGTTTGTGCTCATGTGTGCATATACACACCTGCTTCTGCATTCACATGTACACAGGCTATGGAATTGCCTTGAAAGGTTGGTTGATTCATTCATTGAATAAATATTGCCTAGTATAAACCCCAGTGCATCTTTTCTAGATAGCTGTATGAGATTCAAAGAATCCTCAGATTCAGCCTAGAAAGAGGAAGCAGCTGAGAAAAATGAAATGCTAAACACCTAAATCAAAAGTCCCAACAGTGACTCTGGCAAATGGTGGCTGGGGTTATAGAGAGGAAAATGCTATCGCTCATGGCCTTGTACAAGAGGCCATGTCTTTAGTTTCCAGGAATAACTCCCATTGGATGACTTCTCATCAAGTGTGAGATAGTTCACAGGCATCTTCTCTGGGTCACATCCCTATTTCTGAGATGAGAAAACAGACTTTAAGGGATTGACCCAGGGACACACGACAGCCAAAGGGTGGAAGCCGATTCAACTCCAGTTTCACAGCCTGCAAAGTCCACACACCTCTCCCTCCACCCCACAGCCTCTATTCCTCCCTCATTTGTCTTTGGGGGCACAGACAAACCTTTCCTGTACTGTGACTGAGGCTCATTGCCGGGGCAGCATCTCCACAGTGCGCACACCGCCCTCTCCGAGACACGCCCCGTGCACAAGAAGGGCGGAGCAGGGTGGGCGGGGAATCAGCGGGCAGGCATCACAGAGCAGCTCCACCCATGCCAGGGGCTTTGCCCTGGGCAGGCAAGTTTGGTGGCTACCAGGCACCTCCTCGGCCTCGGACCCTCCTTGCTTCTCAGTCCCAGTAGAGACTGGAGCTCAGCACAAAATAGAGTGAAATGTGGGGCCTTCACTGGACCTCAGGGACTGTGAGGATGGCCCAGAGGCTTGTACACCAAAAGATGGTTCTATATCCCTGTGCACACGCCTCGTGGACAATGTGTGATCTGTGCTGTGGTATATATCGATGTACACACATATGTCCTATATACATATATGTTCTGTGCTGTGCTAAGTTGCTTTAATCATGCCTGACTCTTTGCAACCCTGTGGACTGTAGCCCACCAGGCTCCTCCGTCCACGGGATGCTCTAGGCAAGAATACTGGAGTGGGTTTCCATGCCCTCCTCCAAGGGATCTTTCTGACCCATGCCTCATGTGACTCCTGCATCACAGGCAGATTCTTTGCTGCTGAGCCACCGGGGAAACCCATACACACACACACACACACACACACACACACACACACACATATGTTAGAGGTATGAGTGGTGGTTGGCATCGCTACTCAAGTGTTAGTCGCTCAGTCGTGTCCGACCCCACAGGCTGTAGCTTTGCGACCTCATGGACTGTAGCTCTCCAGGCTCCTTTGTCCATGGCATCACTATGGGACAGTTCATTTCCAAAACAACACTCTTCTGGTAAATTTTTGGTATTAAAAACTGGCTTTCAGAGTAGAATTCATTATTTCTATTATTAATATTATTTATAATATTAAATTTTTGTATTGCTACAATATTGGCTAAAGTGCCCTTTTTATTTTTACCAGGCACATCACCTTTTTCTTTCTTTCTTTTTTGTTTTGTTTTGTTTTGCCTTTTTTTTTTTTAAAGCAAGGGGCGTTGGTTTTTTAAGAGAAATATTATTGGTGCCCTTTATATTAAGTGACTACTGTTTGGTGTCCTGTGGCCTCAGATGATTTATAGCTCATTTATCTAATATAAAACTTTACATCATAAGGGGAGAACATTTAAGCATTAGCTTGAGGTGCCCAGGTAAAAAGTGACAGGAACTCCTGATGGCCACAGTGCTGGCTGGACATTACCACCAAATAACAGCCAAGAAGGGGAAACTAAGAAGAGTTTTTTGCCTTACTCCTCCTACTCATTCTTATTCTCCAACTAATGGAATTCTCTGGGCCAGAATACTGGAGTGGGTAGTCTTTCTCCTCTCCAGGCCACCTTCCCAACCCAGGGATGGAACCAAGGTCTCCCGCATTGCAAGCAGATTCTTTACCAGCTGAGCCACAAGGGAAGCCCAAGAATTCCAGGCCAGAATACTGGAGTGGGTAGCCTATCCCTTCTCCAGAGGATCTTCCAGAATCAGGAATTAAACCGGGGTCTCTTACATTACAGGTGGATTCTTTATCAACTGAGCTATCAGGGAAGCCCAAAAGGCTAAGCACTAGGTTTTTATTCTTTTACATAAAATTTTTATTTAAAAATATCTTTAGATTTACAGAGAAATTGTAAAGGATAGTACAGAGTTCCTGCATACTCTGTAACCCAGTATATTACTACTACTACTACTAAGTCATTTCAGTCGTGTCCGACTCTGTGCGACCCCAGAGACGGCAGCCCACCAGGCTCCCTGGTCCCTGGGATTCTCCAGGCAAGAACACTGGAGTAGGTTTCCATGTCCTTCTCCAATGTATGAAAGTAACAAGTGAAAGTGAAGTTGCTCAGTCGTGTCCGAGCCTCAGCGACCCCATGGACTGCAGCCTTCCAGGCTCCTCTGTCCATGGGACTTTCCAGGCAAGAGTACTGGAGTGGGGTGCCATTGCCTTATTACTATTCCCTATTAATATCTTACATTTGTATGATACAGTTGTCACAATTAATGAACCAATGTAGATATATTATAATGAACATCATTATACATTATTATAAACTAAATACATTCTGTGCAGATTTCCATCATTTTTACCTAATGTCCTTTGTCTCTTCCAGGATCCCACTCAGGACACCATGCTCCATTTATTGATCATGTCTCCTTAGGCTCCTCCTGGAAGTGATGGTTTCTCAGACTTCTGTGTGTTTGAAGACCTTGATATATTTGAGAAGCACTGCTTAGATATTTTGTAGAATGTCCCTTGATTGATGTTTTGGGGGAGGAAGAGTGTGGAGGTAAAATGACACCATCTTCACATAATGAATCTTCTTTCTTAACATATGAAAAACAACGAGCACATGTAGCAGCTAGTCCATAGACGGCAGATTCTCCCTCTCCTCCCACCTCCAGGCCAGTTTAGACACCAGAAAGTAAGGTGGATAGGAAACATCTTTACTATGTCCTAGTTCCTCTCTCCTAGGAAAGGTATGATCCAGATAGAAAGCAGGCTTGAGAAGAAAGTAGAAATTCAGATTCTCGATAATCACATGCAGGGGTGGTCCCCTGAACACAGCGGTCCCTGTGCTTTTATTTGCTATTCTGGGACATCTCTCACCCTGCCCTGTGCCCCAGATAGGTGATCTCTAGGTCTGTCTAATGGATAGCCTCTGCTGTCTGGATTCTTGTAGGTTTGGTCAATGGGTCACCAGTAGGTGGAGAGGGAGCAGTGGACACCTACTCTGTTGGCCCCAGAAGCAGTTCTCCATAGCCCATCCTCCTTACCTCGCCCATCCCTTCCTGCTGAGGGGTGTGATGGCGCCCCCTGCTGCTCCTCCAGGATCTGCACTTTCTGTTGATTTTCACAAACTGCTCCTATCGCTGTCAATTGTGGCTTTATTTACCCATTTTGAGTTAACATCTCTTTCTTGGCATAATCTTGAGTACACACACAAACACACATTTATATACATACACATGCATATTTACATACAGAAGACAGTCGAAGGTATTCTCCCAGTTCAGGTGGCCAAAAGGCATCTGTTGAACTGTGACCTAATACTGTGGTTTCATATGTCTAGAGAATGAATCACTGAAAGAAGATGTGGTACATATATACAATAGAATACAACTCAGCCATAAAAAAAGAATGAGATAATCTCTAGTTGCAACATGGATGCAACTAGAGATTATCATACTAAGTGAAGTAAGTCAAAAAGAGAAAGACAAATAGCATATGATATCACTTAAGTGTGGAATCTAAACTATGGCACAAATGAAACTATTTGCAAAACAGAAACAGACATAGACATACATTCTCATAGACATAGACAACAGACTTGTGATTGCCAGCGGGTAGGGGGAAAGGGGGAGGGATGGACTGGGAGTTGGGGGTTCGTATATATAATATACCAACCCTAGTGGCTCAATCTATAAAGAATCTGCATGCAATGCAGAAGACCTGGTTTCGATTGTTGGGTTAGGAAGATCCCCTGGAGAAGAAAATGGCAACCCACTGCAGAATTCTTGCCTGGAAAATCCCATGGACAGATGAGCCTGGAGGG
This sequence comes from Redunca redunca, assembly GCA_006410935.1. NCBI lineage: Eukaryota > Metazoa > Chordata > Mammalia > Artiodactyla > Bovidae > Redunca > Redunca redunca. The sequence goes on along the minus strand of SJYQ01017238.1, from coordinate 297,466 downwards.
CTACAGTCCATAGGGTTGCAGAGTTGGACACAACTTAGCAATTAAACCATCACCATATGCCACCTATTACATTTAGAATGGATAAACAACAAGATCTTACTGTATAGCACAGGGAGCTATATTTAATATCCCATGATAAACCATAATGGAAAAGAACATCAAAAAAAGAATGTATACATGTATATAACTGAGTCACTTTGCTATATAGCAGAGATTAGCACAACAGTGTAAATCAATTATAGTTCAATTAAAAAAGTGAAAAAATGAGAATGAATCACTGTATCAGATATATCTATTACTATTACCACTACTCTCTCTAATGTTCACCAGAATGACCTCTGCAAGCTTATACCTTTATTTTAATGGTGTTGCCGTTTCACAAAACTTTTTTGGTATTTTAGAACCCTTGTTTGAAAATTATCTTTGGCAACAGTTTAGGGTATAGTGATCTTACCAAACTTGACTCCTCCTCTCTTCACCAACCTGGGTTCTGAATTACTGTTGATTGTTTCCAAAAGTCAAATCCAACCTCAACAAGTAAAGCTTTCACTGGTGACATTCAGAGCAACAAACCCTAGTTTCTGAGGAAATTTTTAAAAGGAAAAAAAAATTTGAGAGAGAAAGTTCTAGATTTGTTGAGCCATGAGAACATTTCAAATAGGCATGGAGTATTTCCTGGTGGTTTAAACAGTAAAGAATCTGCCTGCAATGCAGGAAACCCAGGTTCAATCCTTGTGTCGGGAAGATCTCCTGGAGAAGGGAATGGCTACTCACTCTAGTATTCTTTGCTGGAAAATTCCATGGACAGAGGAGCCTGGTGGTCTACAGTCCATGGGGTCTCAAAGAGTAGGGCAAGACTGAGCAAATGACACTAACACATAGCAGTGTGTACATATCAAAAAAATAACTAACACAACTATACATGAATGACTGTTTGGAGTGGGCAGGATTCCTTTGGATGTATACATTCTGCTGTATTTGTTTAAAAAACTATCACTAGAACACAATAATGTGGTATTCTGTAATGTAAGCTCTAGGGTCTGACTGGGCTTAAATTCTGGCTTCATCACTTATTATCTGTGTGTGACCTTGGGCAACTTACTTAATCTTCTCTGCCTAGAGTTTCTCATCTGTAAAATGGAGACACTAATAGTACCAACATTAGTTATAGGGTTGTTCTGATAATTAAACAACATATGTAAAGTGCTTTAAATGGTGTGGAACATAAGAAGAAACCAAATGTTAGCAATTACCATTGTGTACAATGTTGTGTTATGGATCTTGATTAATGACTATCAGTTTTTAGCCAGTTTATACAATGTGGCTGTATTGCAATCTTCAATTCTTATTTCTTTATTTAATTGATGGCTATTATCTTTATTAGACACTGCTACCATGTAAGAGGGGATCTTCCTGGTGGCTCAGTAGTAAAAGAATCTGCCTCTCTGCAGGCGATGTGGGTTCAATCCCTGGAGAAGAACCCCTGGAGAAGGAAATGGCAACCCACTCCAGGATTCTTGCTTGGGAAATCCCACAGACAGAATAACTTGGCAGGCTACAGACCATGGGGTCACAAGAGTTGGACACAACTTAGCCACTAAACCACCACCACTATATAAAAGAAAGGTTTGTTCAGAGATTAACAAGGTAAAGAAATACATTTATCTTTATATTTATCCTTTAGCTTCCACAGAAAAATTGAGGGTTCTTTAAAAAGAAAAAATCTCTGATGTGCCAGCATTTTAAAACATACTCAAATAAACACCAAGGATGAGAAAGGAATTATTAATAGAATTTGCTAATTCTTGGTCCCTCACATGGGCCAACCAGAGAGAAGAGAGGAATCCCATTACCAAGAGTGGGTTTTGCAAGAAAAATGATATACATAGGAATTATTTTTCTTTCCAAAGATTTCAAATGAACTCAGTTTCTAATTATTCAGTGACAGACTTTACTTTTCGATTTCTAAATTGCAGTGCACTCCTGGAATATAAATATATACATAAATATACAAACATACACAGACACTCATTTCTAAGCTACTGTACGGTCAGATTAAGTAAGCTGGATCTACTGAGTAACCCCGTGAAATGAAGTAAACATTTGCCCCTGCTGGGCTGTGGAAGGCTTCCAGAACTCCCGAGCATACACCTGCAGAGATGGGTGATTCACCTCTGAGTCACTCGGCAAGCACGAGCAGGGGGAAGCCAGCCCGGGCGCGGAGGGTGCGCTCGGCTGCTGGTTCTCTCCTGCTCTCCCAGAATAATGACATTAATGACACTTCCAAACAGCGCACCCAGTCACAAAGTGGGAGATTTCAAAATCCATGTGGCAGCTGATTTCCTAATAGGATGCATTAAACAGGACATTGCATGTTTTATGGGCTGGGGTTGATTAGACCATAAGACTTAAAATATGTAGCTAAAGTGGTTGAAAAATAGGCCTTGGAAGTTCAGATCAAAGCATTACAGGGGGGTGATTAGATAAATAAAAAGTTTAAGCCTAACTGAGCAAATAATTGCACATCCCCTGAAAAGCTCAGTTCACAGGGATTGATCAAATGTGAGTCACCCCAGGCACAGATGTCTTTCTAAGAATATTCCTTTTAATTTTTTTAATATACATCAAAAGAAAAAAAAATCTGGGTACTGACCAGCAAATACTCCTGTTTATATAAGAAAAGCCTCTTTAAGATACTGACAAAAAAAAAAAAAAAATCCTTCATTGTTTAAAGAGGCCAACTTTTTCCTTTCTCTTGCTTCTCAGTCTGTAGTAAAAGGTTTTTGCTTCTTTAACACCGACTAATAGAACTCACCTAAAAAAATTCTAAAAGACTTCTGGTGCCTTATCTTGCCCATGATTATACAGAAGTCAAATACAGGTTTATGCTAAAAGCATGTACTGTTATGTTTCTGAAGAAAAATATGTCAGTGGGGAAGATTCACCTTTGTCTAGTTAAAAAACAACAAAAAAAGCATTTGCAAAGCGTACTTGTGAATTGGTATGTGCCAGACACAAGTTATCTCATTTAATCCTCGTGACAGTGCTAAAAGACATGTTTTCATATTCCTGGTTTATATGCGACGAAATTGAGGCACACGTGCGGATTAGGTAACTTGCCGCAAGTAACAGGGCTTGAAAGTGACAGAGTGGAGTATGAGGCCAGGTTTTAGGTAGAACTCTTCCCACCTGCCAGCACTCCTATCTGACAGTTTTTTTTCAGCGGCCACAGAACCCGGCAACTACATCTAGATCTCAGTTATTTTTATGAGCTGATCTTGGCTGTTTCCTTGAAGCAGAATGCCAGTATTATTTCTTATTTTGAAAATCAGAACGTATCTGCACCCCCATGTTCATTGCAACTTTACTTGCAGTAGTCAAGATATGGAAACAACCTAAGTGTCCACTGACAGATGAATGGGCAAAATGTCTGACTTGTGGACATAGCAGGGAAGAAGAGGGTGGGATGAATGGGGAGGGTAGCATGGAAACACATACTGTACCATACGTAAAACACATAGCCAGTGGGAACTTGCTGTGTGACTCAGGGAGCTCAAACCAGTGCTCTGTGATAACCTAGAGGGGTGGGATGGGGTGAGAGGTGGGAGGGAGGTCCAAGAGGGAAGGGACATATGTATACCTATGGGTAACTCATGTTGATGTATGACAGAAACCACACAATATTGTAAACCAATTATCTTTCAACTAAAATTAAATTAATTAAATTAAAAATTCAAAAAAAGGAAAACAAAACAGGAAAAAAAAAAGAAAAGAAAATGTGGTCTACTCATACAATGGAATATTATTCAGCCATATAAAATAATGAAAACTTACCATTTGTGACAGCATGAATGGACCTTGAGGGCTAAATGAAATAAGTCAAAGAAAGACAAATACTGTATGATTTTCAGTGTGGAAGCTTAAAAAAAAACAAACCTGTCATAGATGGAACAGATTGGTGGTAGCCAGAAATAGGGAGGGATGAAGTGGGTGAAGGGAGTCGAAAGGTTCAAAATTCCAATTACAAAATACCTAAGTCACGGGGATGCAATGTATAGCATGGTGACTATAGTTAATACTATATTGCATATTTGAAATTTGCTAAGAATAATTCTTACAAGTTCTCAACACAAGAAAAAAAATTGGTGTGTATAGTGGAACAGACATATTGTATTCATTTTGTAGTAAATATGTATAAATACCAAATCATTATGTAATATACCCCCAACTAATATAATGCTATATGTCATTATACCTCAATTTTTAAAATTAGTGTATTTCTTATTATTGCTTCAAAGAAATGGTGCTCACCTTGCACCTCTGAGAGCTCCAGGAGGAGGCGGCAACAGCAGAATGTTGGGGTTTCAGCCCTTGGGGTGAATGGGTATCACTGTTATCATAGTGATATGTCATAGAATGCAACAACAATAGCCTTAGTTGCAGGTGCTGTGAGAACTTTACGAAATATATGCAAAGTCAACTAGCTGTAGTCATCATATACAAGTATCCAATAAATATTCTCAAAGCAAAACAAAACCAAGCACAGTCTCCCCTTGTCAGGATTGTGTGTGAGAAGAAAGGCTGAGTGCTATCAACATGTTTATCTGCAACAACAGGCCAGCACTCCACAAATAGGTATAATACAGTTAGGATGTAGCTGCGTGTGAGAACAAACAAACTTAAAAACAGAAGGGCTAAGGGCCATAAACGCCTGCCATCGTCCTCAGGAGTCCATTGGTTGTGGGTCTTGCAAATGTCAGTGTTAAAATTGACATGCTCCATGCTCCAGCATCCAAGACAAAGTGGACAATGAAGGAAGGACTTTCTCTGCCGTCCTACTTGGGTTTTCACTGATTAGTTTGGTGGTGGTGATTTAGTAGCCAAGTCTGACTCTTGCAACTCCAAAAACAAAACAAATCCTTCACGTTTCAAACAGGGCTGGTCACTTCTCCCTAGAGCAGTTTTCCACATTTACTTTGTCTCAAGGAAAGGCAGAACCAAAGAGGAATTATGAGTGATATATGCTCATTCCCCCCCTCCCAAATTTGTATTAAAACCTCAAAGAATATTCATGGAGAGAGTGAGGCGGTACAGAACAGTGGTTTGCAAAGTCAGAGCATCCTTCTCAGAATCAGTTGAGGTCCTTGTTAAAAATGCAGACTCTGGACCAGTTATCTTGATCTTCTGTGGGTGAGGCTCTAGAATCCACATGTTTAACAAGCTTCCCAGGGATTCTAGGACACACAGATACTGGAGAACCTAACAGATAATGGGGATAAAATTCTCTGGATTTACTTTGCCTTTAGACAACACCAGCCTATTTTAAAAACAAGCAAAATAATAACAGGCTGGATTTAAATGGACAAACAAGAAGATAAGGTAGCTAGAAACATTTCCGATTTTAAGGGATAGCAAACCCTGATATTAAAATTCAGCAAACGACCCTTTTTACTAAGTTCAATGCTGAGACTTTGCTAAACTTACCAAAGTACTAGGAATCCTCTAATAAAGAAAAAACCCTCTAAGAAATTAAAGAAAAACATTTTGTTTTGAAGCTGGGTAGATAAAATATTAATAACCATGACACAGTGGGGTCACAGAATCACTGATTACCTCTCATACAAAAAAAATGTCAAAAATAATAAGCTTTAGTACTCAGAAAGACTCATTGAAAATCAACCAGGATTATGTGCCCACTCTTTGGGCACAGCCCTAGCCCCAGATAAACAAAGATGAATCAAACAGTGCAGTTCTTCTTAAACAGTTCAGGCTCTCAGAACCTTTTGAGAGTCTGACCCCCTGAAAAATGTCCTTACGCAGAAACACTTGATTTTGAGTTCAGATTCAGGGGACTAGTCAAGACTTCACTTAAGAAGTCTTCATTAAGACCAGACACAGAAAGAATTTAGCAGGTCCTAAATCTTGGATGGTTTGTGGTGTTTCCTTCCCACATGCAATTCAAAATACAATTTAAATGTTCTAAAGACTCACAAGTGAAATGTTCTAAATTAAAACTGCTTCTTTTCAGAATTTCTAATTGCTGTTTGTTTTGTAGTTTCTGTAGAGTTTTTGGTGTTGGTGTTTTTAGTAGTTTGTTTGGTTTAATGCCTCTGCTTTCCCAGAGCCCTAAGTGTATATTTAATTTGTCTCTGGATAACCCAGCCCTAATAGAGAGGGAGGCACAGCTCCTCAGATATGTTTATTACAATATTGGGTGCTATGAGCTCTGTAATGATCTGGGAGTAGAGAGAAAACATTGTGCGGAAGAAAGTTTAATCTGAACACACTAGCCAAATATAAGTTTTGGGCTCAAATAGAATGCTCTTTTAGTGATGCTAAGGAGAGGAAATGACACCAAGTTAACCGGTAGTGAACTCCATGGTGCTCTTGACAATCCCGTCTGACTAAGCAATCAGGGAAGGGCTCATGTAAGGCTGGTGTGGAGAGCAGAAATGGAAGGCATTTGGGTAGCTTCAGATGCTCTGTGTCTATTTTCCAACAAAAGATGGCATTGAACATCTACTCATGGTGACAATTAGGGGCAAGGTAATGTAAGAACCAACATGAAGGACACTGGGGACAAAAGGAAGGGGAGAGGGTAGACTGTGGCAGAAAAACACTAATCAGGTGAGAGAAAAATCCTGATGCATGACACAAAGGGAAATAGATAAGAGAACAGAGACTGTAGCCAAGCCACACCAAGAAGACTGTGCGTTGCAACTTACTCTAATACTGAACAGAGAGGCTCCCAGAGAAAACACACTCAAGTGACCTGGGTTTCTGTTTAAGAAAGATCTCTATTCTTATTCTTCAAGTTATTTACCTCACAAGACATTTTTTTTAACTCCCCCCACACACATTGACCCCTGTCTTCTCAATCAGCACCTGCTTTCACCAAAACAACCAGGGGAGAGTTGACTATTTATGCCCGGCCTGTTTCCACATTGGATTTAGGGCAGTGGAATACAAGAGGCAAGTCAAATTTCAATGTTAAAAATTCATCACTGGAAGATTTTTCCATGTCTTTAGCCAGACAATACTTGATCATTAGAATGTGATGTTAGTGCTGCTGACACTATTTATATTCAGGTGTTTCTTTCCACTTATGTAATAGAGGAAAAAGATCGCTTCCCCTCATCTCTGTACAGGTACTCCTTTACCAGTACAGTATACTAATGCATATATATGGAATTTAGAAAGATGGTAACGATAACCCTGTATGCGAGACCGCAAAAGAGACACAGATGTATAGAACAGTCTTTTGGACTCTGTGGGAGAGGGAGAGGGTGGGATGATTTGGGAGAATGGCATTGAAACATGTATAATATCATATAAGAAACGAATCGCCAGTCTAGGTTCAATGCAGGATACAGGATGCTTGGGGCTGGTGCACTGGGATGACCCAGAAGGATGGTATGGGGAGGGAGGAGGGAGGGGGGTTCAGGATTGGGAACACGTGTACACCTGAGGCGGATTCATGCTGATGTATGGCAAAACCAATCCAATATTGTAAAGTAAAATAAAATAAAATAAAATAAAATCTGAAAAAAATATATAAATATTTCAGGGCAGGGTACCAGGATTCATATTTTCAAAAGAAGACTCAGTCCACGAGTGAGAAAGTCATGTTGATAATCAAGGGTGCCTGCTCTTTTACACAGAGCCACATAGAGTCCTCACAATTGTAGCCTTTGAAGGAATTTTACAATTCTTCATTCTACAGATGAGGGAAACTGAGGCCCTCAAAGGGACTTATTCACTTGCCTGAAGTCACATGGCTCATGGTGACAGGTTGCAACCACAGCTGTGGCTGACATCAAAGCTCTCCTCTCTTAGGGGACGTCCCTGGTGGCCCAGTGGCTGAGCGTCCACCTTGTTGTGCGGGGGATGTGGGTTCCACTCCTGGTCAAGGAAATAAAACCCCCCATGAGAGTCAGACGTGACTGAAGTAACTTAGCAGCAGCAGCAGCTGCAGAGCAACTAGCCTGGTGCGCCACAACCTCTGAGCCCGTGAGCTTTGGAGCCCACGTGCTACAAGAGAGTCTGTGGGCCACAACGAAAGGATCCTGCATGATGCAACGAAGATTCTGAGTGCCACAATTAAGACCCAGTGTAGCTAAATGATTTTTTTTTAAAAGCTCTCCTGTTTTCCTTTAGTCTGTTCTGCCTTCTTGAAACAGGGAGGAGGCAGGAAAAGGGGCAAAGCATGAGAGGCCTCCCTGGGCTGTCTGCGGGAGAAAACTCAGGACCGGTGGCACTAACATGGAGAGGAATACTTGGCCTTCGCCCTCACTTCTGAAACACACCCTTGCTATTAATCTGTCTCAAGGGTTTTACTCATGTTTTTCCACCTAAATGAATAGGATTTGCTTTAGCATCACTTATGTAATGTAAATATCACCTTTCCCCATAGGAATCCTTTTCCTGTTTGGGACTGTGGGTTTGGACCTGGATTTGTGCATGTTTTGCCTAGCTGATCATTGCCATGAGCAACCTAAGTGACTGTTTAAGAGAAAAAGTGAACATGTTATTTTCAGACACCCATGCAGAAGTAAGATTAGGTAATTAAGACCCTCGGCTACCATTTTGTTTTTTTTATACAGTATTTATGATTTTTTAGGGGGTAGAGGAAAAGGCTGGATGAAATTCAAAGGGAAATGGGGATTTAATAGGATCCAATCAGGAGTTAATTAGCCATTTATGTGCCAAAGAGTCTTAGAATATCCTTCCACTAATCCCAGCTTCTGTGACTAATGTCTATGAGAGTACTGAGGCCAAGGTAAAAGTCAGAGATGACACCAAGGTTCTGAGACAGGTACTCAGACCCGCATTAACAATGAGCTCTTTTGTGGAATGTTCTCCTGTCTCCGGATGAATTTATCTGCTGTGTTTTTCATCAACCTAGAGCTGTGTTCTTTTATGAGGCAATGCTTCTCCAACTGTTTCTGAAAAATGAATGAGAAGTTTCCCTCCCTCGTAAGCCTGATTTGAATCTTGCTTATTATCTGTATAAGGTTATCTTTCTGTCAATAAAAATAGTCATATTCCCAACAAAAGATTTATTTTTGCTTCTAACCATAGCCAACCTCAATTCAGAGTCCACTCCCACAGCTGTGGGCCTGGATCAAAGTTGCTCTTTTTCAAAAACAGATCACCAAAGCCTGTAACACACACAGGCTGAAAGTGCTGTAAACTTGAAGAAAAGCAGGCAGCACACGCAGACCTACAGTCCAGAAATGGTTTTGATGATAAATAACCAAGACTGATTGAAATGGACTGATTGTCATTTTCTTATGCCAATTTTTATTTACTCGTGGAAGAACTTTAATACAAAAAGCAATATATGTTTCTTAGAGAAAATGTAAAGAAGAAAAATGTGAAAAGTATATGTAAACTTATCACGCAAAAAATAGCCACAATTCACATTTTGGTATATAACCTTTTAGTCTCTTAAAAAAGCATACTATTTATTTTATATAAAAATAGATCACGTTATAGGTGACATCTTTTAATCTCATTTTTTCATTTCACAAAGTATCGTGAGCATCTTTATGTCATTAAATCTTCTTTTCTAATTGTATCTTTCTGTCTTTATAGTATTCTGTTGTGATTATCTCTTTTTAAATAGTTTCTAAAAATCCTAATTTTAAATATAATACATGCTCATTGTTTAAAAAAATTCTGACACACAATAAAGAAGAATTTTTTTTAATCTATAGTCAGCTCTATAACACAAGGTGGAGTTTCTACGTCAAAGATTTGTGTATTTTTAAAGTTTTATTTATGTGTTGATAAATTATCCACAAAAGTTATATCAATTTATATTCTAACAAGAACATATGAGACTATTCTTTTCATAACCTCAAAGAAGTATCTTTATTATCTTTTCTTAATATTTACTAATTAGATAGGCTGAAAAAGGGGGGACAGATTTTATTTTTCACAACTTTGATTCTTAGTAAGATTGATTATTCTTATACGTCTATTTGTATTTCTCACTATAAATTGCTTATTTATCTTTTATGCCCACTTTTCAATGGGTTTATAAAAGCCCCTTTGTAAGGCTGTCAATCATTTTTCTGCCAACTATATTAAGTATTTTCCTCAGTTTATTCTTTGTCTTTCAATCATTTGTTTTTAACTTTTTATATTTAAATAATTTTATATTTATAGAAGATTTGCCAAGGTACTACAGAGAGTTCTTATATACCTCTCACCCAGCTTCCACTTTTAACTTAACCACAACACAATCACCAAAATGAAGAAATCATCTTTGGTACAATACTATTGACTGAACTACAGACTATCCAGATTTCACTAGTTTTTCCACTAATGTTATTTCTCTGTTACAGGGCCTAAATTAAGATCCTGCATCGCATTTAGCTGTCACATCTCCTTAGTTTCCTCCAATCCATGATGGGCTCTGTCTTTCTCTGATTTTCATGACCCCTACACTTCTAAGCAGTACCACTCAGATATTTTATAGAATGTTGATCAATTTGTATTTCTCCCTTCTAAAGTTATCATTTTTCTCTTTCCATATTCAACTGGAAAGCGATTCATTAAGCCCAGTCCACACTTCAATAGGAGGTAGGCTAATCTATATCTCCTAGAGAAAGAAGTATCAAAGGATTTGTGGACATATGAACTATCACATTACTTAATAAATATTTTGAGGTAGAGATACTTTAAAACTATGCAAATATCCAACTTCTTAAAGTCTCATCAACTAATCTTAGCATTCATCACTGCATCTTCTTGGGAGCAATTACTACTATGGTCTTCTAAAGGTGGGTTTCTATTTCCTTCATGCTTCTTCATTTATTATTTGGGATCCTTCTGTAAGAATATTTGTTCCTTCTCCCCCAGAGATATGGTGGGTGTCTGTGGCTAAACTACATCACCAAGGGCCTAATTTCTTTATCTCTGCTTTTCTTTCTGTGTTGTTAGCTTTGTCTAGTGACTGGAAAGCTGTCAGTTGCTCCCAGGGTGTATTTGTTTCCTATGACTGCTATAACAAATCACCACAAATTTGGTGGTTTAAAAACAACACAATTTTTTTTTTTCCTGGAAGTCCGAAGTCAAAAATGGGTTTCATTAGGTGAAAATCAAGGTGATGCAAGGCTATATTTTTCCTGCAGGTTCTAGGGGACAACCTGTTTTTTTTGTTTTTGTTTTTGTTTTAACATTTTTCAGCTTCTAGAGATTACCCACATTCCTTGATTCGTGGTCTTCCTTCTCCATCTTCAAAGTCATCAGCGTTAGGTCAAGACCTTCTCATAGTGCAATCAATCTGATTCTCTCTCTCCTACATCTCTCTTCCATCTAAGAACCCTTGTGATTACGCTGGACCCATGTGGATAATCCAGGATAATCTTTCCATCTCAAAGTCAGTTGAATAGCAACTTTAATTACATCTGCAACCTTAATTCTCTTTGCCATGTAATGTAACATAGTTACAGTTTGGGGGATTAGGTTATGGACCACTTTGAGGACTATTATATGTCTACCATACAGGGCCATAAACTTATTGACCTATGGACACACTAAGGATGAGACAGAGATAGAAGGAGAGGTAGAGAAGCAGAGATAGAAATAGCGACTAATATAGAGTGAGGGAGAAAGAGGGAAAAAAAGGGGGAAGGGAAGAGGAGAAGAGAGAAGAAGAGAAGAGAAGGAAAGGAAAAGAGAGAGAACAATTCCACCAGCTCAAGCAGGTGCAACACATCTGAACTGGTTTTTACGTGGATCCCAGATATACAGCATAATGTTCTTTTTATCTTGGGAGCCAAATGAGTGTCTCAAATAATGAGACATCATTGAGAATGGCCAGAATTCTCAATAATTCAGGCCTAAGCTCTTTAAGTAAAAGTAACCTTGAGCCAAAATTTAAGCTATTACAATATCATCAGTCTTTATACTTAAGGTCTACAAACTTCAAATAAAATTTCATTCCAGATTGACCATTAAAACGTTTTTTGAAAGGAGCTCTTATTTATTCACAAACCTGTTCTTGATTGAGTACAAGCCATTCTCAAGATCTCCTGAAGTTGGAGGGAGGGCTTCAAATACTGGCTTCCTCTAGGATTAGTGATTTTGACCTTGTTAGAGACTGAGTGACTTCACTTTCACTTTTCACTTTCATGCATTTGGAGAATGAAATGGCAACCCCCTCCAGTGTTCTTGCCTGGAGAATCCCAGGGACAGGGGAGCCTGGTGGGCTGCTGTCTATGGGGTCACACAGAGTCAGACACGACTGAAGTGACTTAGCAGCAGTAGCAGAGCCTGTAATCTCTTATTCTCTCTTGGACTAGGGATGCCCCTGCCTTCTCTGCTATGTTTAGTGAGCAATGAGGTAACAGTAATTTCATGTTTCTTTTATATTGTGAGACTGTATTATCTGTATAAAGGCCCATTACTCATAGGTCCATTTTCTTCTGTATATATCACCCCTTTTGGGGGTGCTTCCTCCACTCTCCTCTGCTTAGAACTAAGGGGAGTGTTCTATTATTCCTGAAAAAACAACACAAAACAACTGGCCTCACCTTTTCTATTACCTAGAGCCCCTTTCAGCAGTACAACTCTTCTAGTATTTGAAAAGGATGAGCCTTTGGAGCCATCTAGATCTGATTTCAAATCCCATTTTTGCTTTTAACAACTATGTGCTTTTTGAGAAATTAAATCCTTTGGAACGCTATGAGTCATTGTCTTTGCCATGAGGGCTACTTGTCACCAATGGCTGGTGGACATTTTATCTCCTGTTCACTCATTGACACCTACAATGTGCTTCCCTGGTGGCTCAGCAGTAAAGAATCCACCTGCCGATGATGCATGAGAGACACAGGTTTAATCCCTGGGTTGGGAAGATCCCCTGGAGAAGGAGATGGCAACCCCCTCCAGTATTCTTGCCTGGGAAACCCCATGGATAGAGGTGCCTGGTAGGCTACAGTCTTGAGGGTTGCAAATGGTCAGACACGACTTAGCGACACATATCACAACAAATCACACATGCTACACATATGTGTGATATGAACACAGAGGTGAACACAGTCAGTACAGTATTTGCCATGTTGCCTTGTCTAGAGTGGAAGACATATTAAAGAGCTAAGGACAGTGTAGTGAGTACGGTGCAAAGTTGTGTAAAGGATAATAGACAAGAGGTCAGGTAGGGAATCAAAGATTCTTATAACTCCACTAAAATTTTACTGCAGCTATAAGTACACATGTCTACCTCTGATGGATGATAAATTGTTTGAGAGTGAGGACTGAGTCCTTTCTATCTGTGCAAACTTTTAAGACATGCAAAGCAAAAGTTTAATAAAAACTCTGATAAGCTCAAGTCTTGGTGGACACTTTAAAAGTTATTGCTAAATGAAATGGACTCAGTTGATCATCATAGAAGAATGAGATAGTGGGCTCCTTCAGAGCAGTCACTACTTGCCTATTAATCTTGGTACCCTTAATATTTTGTCTAGAGGCAGGTGCAGGGCAGATATGCAAAACATTATTGTTTAATAAATGACTAAACAAACCTAGAATCTAAAAGTGCCTCTCTCTCCATCATGAAAATTCTCAAAGAAAAGAAAAGAAACATCCTTTATGAATGTTTGTTCTACCTGAACACTTAAAACTCATCATGAGTAAACATAATCCTATCCTAGTATCTCTTAAATATGCCCTGAATAAATAAGGTGTGAGTTTTACAATCTCATTTGCTCCATCTATGTAAAAGCTTTTTATTTGGCTTCAAAGTCTTCAACTTCACAGCAAAATTTCATTATGTCCCAGCTGAGTTCTGTTTAATGGAATTAAATTTCACCCTTTTTAATTATCTTTTGGAACAGACAATCTTTACAGAATAATTAGTAATAGAAGAACATAATGGATCATTGTCTTTATTACTGCAAAGAAATCCTAGATGCTGCTCTAAATCTTAAAAAAAGATCTCATGAAATATAAAATGTATTGAATCCTTCCTCTTAAATTATGTAACATTTAAACTTTGTCAACATAGCTTAAAGATGATGGGAGGTAATTATTTTCCTGCTTCACTTTAAATTATTTTATGAAACTGCTTTAATGATCCCATTCAAATTAATTATGCTTACATTTCACTTTCAAGATTTTTATTGGTAGAACATTCTATTATCAAACACAAATAAATGTATATTTTCCTCACACATCTGAAGATCTATTTTGCTCCCCTGAACAATTTTTTTCCTAGACCCTAACCTAACTTCATTAAATTGTACATACAAAATGTAAAAGAGGATTAAAAATATAGCTATTCAGTATTTTTAAAAATAAAGCCTAATTAAAAATCATTTCACTTACTTCATTTAAGAAAGCATAGTGCCTTTGGGAAAATTTCATAAAACAGTTCAATGAAAAAGAAATATCCAAACATGGGTAGTTAAAAAAAAAATCACCAATACCAGAAAAGCTTTTGCCTCTCTAAACATTCAAGCAATTAAAACTTACCTTTATAAATGGAAGATAGGAAATGTAGAAAAATGAGTAGGGTCCTTCTTGGACTTCTAGTCTTTATAGTTTAATTTGTTGAGAATTTAAAATTACAGTAATTGCCCTTAAATAACTGACATTATTTGACACTACAACAACAGAGGAGTGGAAATGACTGACAAACACACAAAAGACTTTTGTTATCTTTGTTTGTCTGCCTGAATAAATCTCAACAAGTATTTCAAAGATTTAAATTTATAGCATACTTAATCGCCATTAGATGGCCAATCCTATTGGCTTTCAGCTACATTTCACTGACACTCAACATTTTTGGTATCAAGTTCTTTAACATATCTAGTTTGTCTAAACAGCTATCTTTAAACTAAATTATTACCTCTAAATTAAACATTTTGATAAAATATGTGGAATTAAACAGAATTAACTTGAGTTCAGTAGAGCCCCTTCTTTTTTTTGTTCCCCTATATTGAGGACTGGATTGTGAGAGAGAGGGGAGGTTTGAAACAGTGATTTTGAAAAATGTGACTGAGTACTCACCCACCATAAATGATGGTGAGTTGGTTAATATTTGGATTAATGATTTATTTCTTAGCAAAGCAAGTGCATTTAAGAAATTGATATTCAAAAACCATTTATTACAACTTCAATATCAAACAGAGGTCACTCAAAAAAATCAGGTCTGCCATATAATTTAGAATCCCTGCAAAGAATTTAGAATCCAAATGATATCGGTGGAAGGTTTTTAAAAAACTATTTTTATTTAAGTATTTAGTTCTTATGTTTTACCACTTTGAAAATGAAGCATAAACTACAAATGAAACATAATGAAATGAAACATAGACTACAAATTCCTTCTTGAAGGCCCCATTTTATTTCCTAGTGAAAATAAACACTGAAAGGAAACAATCGAGTTGTGATAATCCCTTAATTGGTATCACACTTTCCATTTTGCAAACTGTTCTCCCTAACATTCACTTGGCATTTACCTGACTTGTAAAAACTCTGTTCCCTTTTGTGTTTTAATTTTAATATCAAGTTCCATTTATACCAAAAGAAGAGACATGACTCATTCTAGGTACATGATAATATATTGACTTTCTGTTGGTATAGTAAAGTAAGGAAATGCTACCTACCACATAAAGAAGAGACTTCCGGGGGTGTGAGTACTAGTAAAACAGGAAATGTATTAAGTTTCTGAGAGGTCAAGGGGTTAGGTAATGAGGATGAATGGGGCACCGGGGGCTTTAAGCTCAGTAGTGCAGGGTTCAATTCAGAAGAAAGATTCTCTGTTTTTCCTTATAGATGTGTACTCTTTGCCCTTTATTACTTATCTTAATGGATTAAAAAAAGCTAGATTTTTTAAAATCAGAAAACACATTTATTATTTGTATTGCTTGGGGCTAAATATACAAAATTATGAATACTTGATTTTTCCTTTAGTCCTCTTCTAATACTTTTATGAAGTTAAGGAAAGCACACTTATTTTGGTTCTAAGGACTTTGCCTCTGGAGCTGTTTGGTCCATCTGAGATGTTTATGCTAACTGCTTGATTAACTAGTAGAAACTAGGATTTCATTCTTCCAACCAAATAGGGGAATTACCTTCTCTTATCCTTACACAGTACAGGTGTAAAGCTCCCATAGCTTTATACCTGATACCATCATTGCAATGGCAATCCCCTATTCTTTCCAAATGGTAAAACCTGGGAACATCTTTTTCTTGATGGTTAATGAGCATTTCACCCAATTTCACAGGAAACAAATCTATTTTCAAACCTGAAATATTTCACCAACTCCTAAGTGTGAAATCATTGATGTTCTTTAGCTATGTCAAATTGAGCAACCCCAACCTTTGAGCTAAGGATGTTCAAAATTAGGATGCTGAATTCAAAATTAGGTATTGGTCTCCTCTCTAAGACCAGAAAACTTTGTCTTAATCCATAGTTACTCTGATATTTGAGCCAGCATTTAAAGAGAGGTGATTGGTACAAGGTGAAAATTATTTTAGGAACTTGAGGGTGAAATCCTAACTGATCAATCAGTTCCAAGTACCCAGTTATTAATGTTCAATCTTAGTCATACACCAGTAGCAAGCAGAGAGTCTGATGTCTTCACCCAGTTTCAGACAGTGAGCCTGGGTACTGGGCCTTCCTGTGAATGTAGCTTAAGCTGATAGGATCAGCAAACTTCCTAAAGCCTACTGGGAGGGGTTGATGTTTTTCAAAGAGTCTCTAGGAAAACAAGGGAAGCAGGAGTCCCTAGTCTTTGGAGGTAGAAGGATGTAAAAAAAAACAAAAACAAAAAACAAACCTGCAACAAGGGATTAATCCCTTGTTGATTCTATTCTGACAGGAAAGGAGAATGTGTACTTACATTGTTTTTCTCTTTAGAGATTCATTTGAGATAAATCTGTGTTCAAAATGGGGCTTAACAAAAGTGGAGAGGGGATGTTAGTCATGTGATTCCAAACACAGAAACATCACCTGAGGAATTATAAATTGATCAAATTATACACCAAACTAACTTTGCATTTAATTTTACATCTCTGTGGGCAATTATTTGGCTATTGTTGTTATAGATAATTCTTAATTTTAATATTATTATTATATGTGTAGCAGAGATAGAATAGCTTTACCACTTATTCTGGTAGCCTCTAGTAGCAACATTAATTTGGAAAGCAACGTGCAAATGGACTGCTTTGCTGTGTTTTGACTTGTAGAAGCTCTACTCGTTTGTTTGTATTCTACTCAATGCAGGTTATATGGTTTGCCGCTTTTTACTAACAAGGTGTCACTAAATACCTCGACTCTGGATTGAGGTTATTTGAAATATCACTTTTTACCAAACTTGAGCAGGTATTAGTGAGGTCACTTTGTTCTTATCACACTTAAGAAATAAAACCAGCTTCTTTCTATAGTTACAGTTCAGAAGGACTGATCTGTCATCATTAATTATCTTTATGTTATTACAGATTCTCAGGATGAAAACAGAAAAGTTTATTCATAGTTTGCTTGCTATCAGAGCTCATGTAAATTGATTAATTTTTTCTGGCTTAAAATAATTTTTTAACACTAAATGGGAGAAAAAGCAATTAGTATCTGTGTTATTTTTTTGCATGATGCAATACTAGATGGGAGATATGTCAAGACTTCTCAGTGTATATATATATACACATTAAGAAGCACAGTCATTTGTAATAATTTTAGTTGAAAGTACATTTTTTAGCAACAAAATGATCTGCTTGGAGACATATTTTAATGTTTTATCAAATCTCATGTCCACCGTGGATCCCATTGCTACCAAATAAATTGTTTTGTTAGAGCAATACATTAAGAATCATAAATATCTTTTTGCAACTGAAAACATTTAAGAGTTGAATGTTTAATGTTACAATGATAAAACTTAGGGGGGAAACACAAACACAAATAAAATTTAAATTGAGTGCATATTCTATTATTGCCTGTCAAGGGGAATAAACATTTTCATATTTTTTCCTCTTTTTAAGTATAACTAATAACTGTTTAATTTTTCCCTCCTTATTTCTATTTGACTCTTATTAATTAACTGTTTTACCTAGCTAGAGGGTCAAACAAACATACTAGTATTTTGCTAAGTTGCAAACAGCAACATTAGAGGGAAATAATATTTGATCTGCCAGCTCCTGGATATCTAGCTGTTGATCTCAGTCATACACAGAGATTCCCAGTCATACCCAGGAAACAAAAGGTCCAGAACAGTAGGGCTTTCTTTTGAAAGTAGCTGCATGCTCGCTATTAAATGTTAAGGCTGGTTCTATGCAAGGAAATAGTTTTATTTGCTCCTCCTAGAAAACCCCTTGTATTTGGAGCACTCCTACACTGAGAAAAGCATTCTGGTGCTTTTTGAGATAATCATATGTTTCTCAGGGTTTTGTTTTGATTTCCTATTAAACCAAACTACACATAATGTTGGTAGGGATGGCTCAGATGTGATCAACCTCATGGTAAAGCACAATAATATCTAAACCCTTTTTCATGCCCTGCTGTAAAACCAGCGATGGCAAACAGCATTTAGTGAAAATTTGTACCAGTAACAGGCACTGAATATATAGCAGATACTGTAAATGTTACATGAATGACACATTGCAATGAACTCATGAGAAACATATTATTGTGCTTCCCATTTTATGGATGAAGAAACTGAGACTCAGAGGTTGTAATTTGCCAGAAGTTTTAGAATTAAGACAATACAGAGATCTATAAGCTTCCCAACGGATACCTAATAATGAAAGCTTTACCTAATAATGGAAAAGCTTTGCAGAGCATTTCTATTCAGGACAGCTCCACAAACTACTGTAACCAAAGAATTTTCCAGTTTGAATTAGTCACTTGTTTAAAACGTGGGCTGATTCCTGACCTTGCTTAAAGCATTAACAGAGCGGCTGCCTGTGTTTTATGCTGCTGCATCAGGTAAATGGAAGGTTCCTCACCACTTATTGTGCACATCAGTCTGTTTTTCTGTGTAGTTTTTATGTTGATGGTTTTCCAATACTATATATCAGAGTGTGAACCAGATGAAAATTTTAAAAATGAAAGGATACAATGATGTTTTAAGAAGCACCCTATTTGCTGAACGTCAAATTTTTTCATGGATAACAAATGTGATATCTTTTGCTAAATCTTCAAGAAACCAGATACTGGATTACTTACACATGAAGACTGATTATACAAGCATGTATTTCTCACTAAATTCACCAGTCAATAAACAAAAACTTTCATCTCCCACATGCACAAGTCTTCTGGTATGCAATTCAGGATTATCATACGCTCTTCTTCTCAAATTTTCTTTTTTCCCTCTGTTAAATCGTATGCACAAAAGACTGAGGAGGGATTGCCACAGTCCAAATAAATATGTAATATAATTTAGCAATGCAAACTGTATTAAAAATGGCACCATAAAAATCAAGACCCCCGGAAGCAGATCAGTCAAGCAAATTACTTGTATTTGTGTTACAGTTTTGTTTTTTTTTTAAGGTTTTACTTCTTTTTTGTCTGCCCACAAGATTTTCCTGTGCCTTAAAATTTTTATTTATTACTATTATTATTTAATCTAGTTGACACATTATTTTTGGAAAAACACAATGAGATGGACAAGTTCGCCTCTGACTTTGGAGAGAGTTATTAATCAGTCATTTGAAGCAAATAGACTGGAAAATAATTTGTGGGTCATTTAAGTGACAAAATATCTTGAATTTGAAGACATTTCTAGCATATGTTTGGGAGTTGAAAATTGACACGACTTTGATTATTAATGATAGTGAATCCAAATGCAGCAGCAGCAAATGATCCCTTTTACAGCTCTTATAATGATAGTAGCTCACATTTATTGAGGACTTACTATGCATGAGGTACTGTTTAAGTACTTACATGCATTATCTCGTTTAATCTTCACAAAAATCCCTATGTGGGTGGTACAATTATTGACCTCATCTTACAGATGATAAAACTGAGAGTTTGAACAAGCCATAAGGTCGCTTGCTCAACGCTGTACACTAAACTGTTAAAACAAGATTTAAACCTAGATCACTGCGACCCAAAGCTTGAGAGTCTAACCTTCAGTACATCCCTGCCTCCTACACTCAGAGTCCTAAAACATTCCAACTAAATTTACTGTATGAGATTCCAGGCTAGCCCTTTTTTTCTACAGACGAAGAAACTGAAGTTTAAAAAATTTAACTATTTTGCCCATCCTCCTAGTAACAAATTAGTGACTGAGCAGGACTAGAACTCAGATCTCCTGCCTTCAATGCCACACAAGACACCACTCTATCATTTAGTGAAATCTGCATTACCCAGGAGACTAGAACACCAGCTTTGTAGTTTAACACACCAGATAAAATAGCAAAGAGCTAAATTCAGGTTGCTTCTGTGTTTTCTAACTTGCAGCTGCTTCATTGCAGGATCATACAACACATGATGCGACAGGGACTTAAAGCCACACATAAAACATATTAAATGTAGTCGGCAGTGATGAGATTTGGTACCAAATAAGAAGCTTTAATTAATTTTAAATGGTGCTTTTCATAGTGTCAAAAGCTCAGTCCACTGAAGTGGAAAAGGGGGTTGGAATGGCGAGATCCTAGCAACCCAGCTAATCTGGGCCCTTCTGAGCAAGCTCATTTGGAATTCTTACATCAGTGCATCGGCACGCCGAGGTGGGGCTCATGGGGACAAACAAAATAGCAACCCCAACTCGGGCACCACTCAGAATCCCACATCCCGGGGAGGCCTGAGAGCTCAGCTGTATTAAGGGGCCGTTGGAGTTTCCCTGTTATTTGTCTACTTTTTGAGGATTAGAACTTCCGCTGGGCTGTGTTCATCTGTGCTGAGAATTTAAACTCGGTGCGTGCAACAACAAGAACAGTGAGATCTCCTAGAAATGTTCAAAAAGAAGCCTGTCTTGACTTTTAAAAGCTTTCAGATGCACAAAGAGTAAATTGAGGGGTTTCCGATTTCTTCTGGAAGTCAATATTGGGTGATGGTTTCTTTTTTTGTATTCCCCCAATTCATGAGCCTTTGTTTTTAAAACTTTTGATAATGCAGATATTCACCATGTGGATCCAGTTGAGTGGTATCACGTTAGAAAGGTCCCAATAGTCATGTGGTTCTTAAGCATTTTCACACACATGCACATGAAACTTTTTTCTTCTCCATGACACAGAAACAGGAATTATCACTGAGGCCCTTCCTCCCAGAGACTGTAGAACAGATAGTAAGGGTTCTTTGAAAACTATTAGGAAACTACATGACTCAGTTCTCTGGCTACACAGCTTAAGAAACTGAAGCTCAGGTATTATGACAAGGATAAGGACACATATCCAGATTTCCCCATTTTTTATTCATTTCCGTAAGTTGCAACTTACGGAAATGCCTCAGTATTTATAGACATCATTTATAAAAGCAGCATATAAACAATAGCAAGTTGCCAGTTGGGTGTGGGACATATTTACTACTTTTAATACAACTACGCTTTGCACACACATCGACGATGATAATAATAGTACAAATCATGGTGAGTTCTTTGCTAATGAAGCACTCATTTGGGTCAACAACCATGAACCAAAATTTTTTTCTCCCTGTTCTTTTAACTTATGTAAACGTACACCTTGTCACCATGAAAATAACTAACTACAATATAATTCTAAGTTTCTGATGGTCATCCATTTATGACCAATAAGCCTTTCTTTTTCCATACTCAAGCTTGATTCTCTTTTGTCCTCTACAGATAAAAGGAGTGAAACACCACTCATTCCCTACTCATGTTCTCTGTTCTTTTCAAATATACAAGGGTCGGTAGAATCAGAGGACAGTTCTGCAGCCTAGGTGAGTAGTTAGTGGTGGGAATTGCAGACAAAACAATTTAGGCAAGCATCCAAAAATACAGGCCTATCCAGTGGTCTACACTCTGAAAAAGAACTAGAAATGATCAGGTTTCCATCACAGGATTTTTAGAAACTTGATATTTGCAAGACTGAAAATATTTTAAGGAAATTCTTTCTTAAGGTGTTCCCAGTTTTTGTTGTTGTTGTTTTTAATTTCTAGTTTAGATTCAATTAGAGTGAGGAAGTAGAGAATAAATAGAATAATTGTACTTTGCATTAAATTAGAGGAAGAGTGCAATATTGATTTTTAGTATTAGTTTTTAACTTTTGAATATTAATGAAAAATCACAAAAACTCAGGTCAACTCTTTACTGGGGGTTTTGACTTTTTTTTTGGTAAGGATGTTTGAGATATTCTTCACAGTTATTTAAGTCATTCCACTCACTCTGTCTTGAGTATCCAAATGTCACCCTACTGCCCGCTTCCCTGACTACTTCCCTGCAAACAATTGGATTTTCTTTTCCACTTGACCCTCTGCCTCCTTAATCATAGCCCAAATATGAGATGCTGGCATTGGTGCAGTTATACTGTATTTTTATATTGAATTTTATCTTCTTGGTCTGATCTATCAATCATGCAATTCAGAAGGAAAAAATAAAATTGAAGGGAGTCTGCTTATCTTGTTTTATTAGTAGCTCTTACCATAGAAATATTTTATATAGCACTCATTCAATATCTACTGCGTTTAATATATATATCATGCAGTTTTCAAAAACCAGAATGTTCTTGGCACACAGGAAGTATAAAGCTACAAAATATTACAATAACTGAATCAATAGAATGTATAAATAGATATCTACTTTGCCCATCTGCACAGCTAAAATGCAAATAACGTATTAATTACAACTCTGAACAGAAGAAAAACGAAGCTTAACGCTAATCTGAAAGCATTCTTTTTTGGCATGTAGGAATGTACAGTATGAAACTGTCTCCCTTAACTACTTAGTAACTAAGTAAGTAATCATGGAGCAGGTAGCAGACATTACAAGTGTGGAAAATGGAGGATGATGTGGGGGTGAGCCTATGGGGTGGAATCCAAAAAGGTGTTAGTGGGAAAGCAGTAACTTTGTATACATATTTAATCATTGCTGAAAAAAGAGTAAAGAACTTTTGTTAGCCTAATATAAGTTCAACAACAAGAGAGTAAAGGTTAAGAATCCTACTTTCAGCTCTAGTGTGGAATTAGAAGTCCATTCGCTCATCAATACACAGGGGATTTGCACATGAGAATGGGAGTTACATGAGCAGAGCTTTCGGGGATCTGTGAGAAAATAAACTCTAACACGAATATTTGAACTACATTTTACAATAGACTGATCATCAAAAAAGACATGGGTGTGGAGATTTTAATATTTTGAAAGCCATCTACAAATATACATCTAACTGTATAGACAGGTATATAAATACATATATAAACTGTATACATGTATATTTGAAATCTGCATGTATCGGTATAGGCACTAACTCTAGTCAGTACAACTAACTAGCTCATTAAATTCTCCCACTGTTTTTTGTTACTGAACACAATCACAGCACTTGAAATTTCATTCAAATGACTGAAGTAATACTATGGAAAATTTCAAATGCACTTCATATGAATTTTTCTTTTACTTTCTTTTTTTTTTCTTCTTTTTTTGAGTCTTCTCAACCACAAAACACACATATACACGCTCATTGCAATTTTTCTTACTTGAGTCTTTCCAAACAATGGATGTAAGCATCTCTATTTTTCTTTAAAAAAGACCCAAAGAGGCAAATCTTCCATTTTCTTCTGCAGTAGCAGTTTGAATTTTAGCATGCAGATTTTAGCATAAACTGTTCTTCACTGTGGGAAAAGGGGTGTGTTACAGCAAAATTAAAGCAGACAGTTCTACTAGCAGACACATTATAATATTAAAACCTGCAAGGACACAGGTGACAGGCTCTCTTTTATGAGATGATTTCAGTCCTTCACTGAATCTGTTTGCTCAGTCCTAGAGCAACTTGTTGATAAGAGGAAGTCTTTGGTGAGAAACGGCATGAAAAACAATGAAAAGCATCAGATTTAATAAAGTATCTAAGCAAAGTCTTAAAATGACACCCACACTATGAAGGGAAAGCCAAATTTGCTTTTTCTGAGGGGAATTTGTGTTTGTCAGGAAGGGTTCCTGGAGGCTTTGTTTGGAGGCCTTGATGTGTGACCAGTGCGCCACAGGCCGCGCTTCACCCTTGCCCTCCTCTACCCCGCTCTGCCCACCCATACCGACACCGCAGGGGGAAGGGTTTCAGAGCAGAAAGAATCAAAAGCTGAGGGACGGGGGAAAAAAAAAGTGCTTTTCAGGGTCTGATGTGTGGGAATCAAATGAGAGGCCTAGCTCAAATCCGGTCGCCAGGCAACCAAAGTGATATGCTGAGGGAATATCATTAAAGTTGGAAAGTAAGCAGTCTCTCTGAATTAGTAAACCAACCACAGGATGGACGACACACCCGAACTCTATCAGGGCTGGAGTGCCATTTCTCCAAGGAGGACGAGCGGGGGCTTTGCTAAGTTAAAGGGGGAATCGAGAGGGAGAGGGAGAGAGAGAACGCAGCTGATTTGTAGAGTTTTTTCATAAAAAAAAGACAATGGCTGTCCAGACATGGAGTTGGTGGTGAAATATGGTAACTGCCACGGCTGCAGCTGGCTCTCTGACACAAGATTAATAAGTTGCCGTTTCCTAGCCGACCAGAACCTAGTGGGAACTATCCAGCATTTTATCTTGAATTGTGGGTAACAGCCTTACTGCAAGCTGGCCTAGTTTACTGCTCTGTTTTTTCCAGATCTCCCAAAGTGCAGCAAACATCTGTGACTCTAATGAGGTCATCATTGAGGGTGTCCAGAGAGCCAGGCCCTGAGAACTGACCTCACCTCTGCCTGAACATAAAGTACAAGTGCTGTGGGGAAGCAGGACAAATTAAATAGGGGAGCCGGCACTTGGCTGTAAGTTAAGCTCTTAAGAAACTTTTTGCTGTGATTAAAAAAAAGAGAAGGAGTGGGAGAGAGAGAGAGAGAAAGGGAGAGAAGATTGAGGTTCAAAAATGACAGTACAACAAAGCAATAGCGAGCCTACAGAATTAGATGTAGGCCTCACTGATGAATATTATCACTGACATGAACAAGCAAAGCTTATCTGGCCTTCCTTCTTGAAAGGCAGAATAAAATTGAATTGCCAACTTCTGCATTTTACCACATTTTGGTGAAAATGGCTCAGAGACCTACATGGTTTAAAATGAAGTCTTGGTGAATTCAACCCCACAGCACATATATGTGTTTCTGACCAAAAAAATTGCAAACATTATGTAACATGGCGTATCATTTATAAGTAATTTGACTATAGACACAGAAAACAAATCAAACTTCTCTGAATAGGTCTTTACCCCTCCCCAGCCCCTAGTTATTCCAACAATCATAGTTTTTATAAATCACATCACCAAACATGCAAACACAACCCAGAACTGCATTTAAATCAATGAAAAGTAATAATTTTGTTTAGTCCTCTAAGGCAAGAATATCTAACAGATAACTCTACCTACTGCTTCCTTTAAAAACTCCATTCTTTTAGGATGATAAATATAAGTTTCAAAAGGCAGGAAAATGTTTTAGGGGGAAAAAAATTTCCTGAAATTGTCCCTATCATTTTATTTATAAATACATTGGCCACATGTTGGTTATTTATTGTCCATTTCAGCCACATCCGCCCACAGAGAACAATCAAGGCAGTGGTGACATCTTTCATGTGTAAGGAAACACTGATGTGAATAAAGTCCAGAAGGAGAAAAAAAAAAGATGGAGGTCATCTTCAGAACTCATCTAGAAACCTTAATTTGCTTGTGTTAACTCATTCTGTAAGCAGATATGTTTTTCCCTGAGATAAAATCAGTGAGACCCAAAAGGCTATATCCTGTTACTTTTATAATGAGTTTTTATTTTGGAAAAGTGGGAATATTATGATGAGATTAAATTTGCCAAGTTTGTATTTTATTTGCGTATTATTACCATTTTGTAGACTGGATCTAATACAAGAGATACAGAAGACTAGTAATAGAGAAGCAACCACTTTCTCCAAACCCAGTAAATGGTGCACAAAACTCTCAGTTGACCATGTGATGTAGGAGTTCAGGAATGAGAGAGCAGGAGCGGATTGGCTGGCCAGAGAAAGTGGTAGCCACTTCTGATTGATACTGAGTCTTTTCATTGAGATAGCAAAAAGGGAATCAAGGTGTTATCCTAAGCTTAATTCTAGTGATGGACATTATGGAGTGGGGATGGTTCAAATATGTGTTTAAAATGTAGGACATGTAAGATGAAGGGTCTAAAATAGTAGTGCTAGAGAGAAGTTCTAGTACTGCCTGCAAGTCCCTCAAAAAGGCCGTTTCACCACAGAAGAAAGGCACCTGCTCCTTGTTCAAGGCCTCAAGCTAGAGTTGAGACAGAAAGAGAGGCTTACGAAACAAATCCACCTCTGCTTGCATGTGGATTGGGGAGAGGAGCTTTTGGGGGGCTGAGGTCTATTGCATTACACTTTCACTCAACTTTCAGGAAGGGCTTGGCTAATGCCCATTTGCAGGCTGAGTTTATTTTTTAAATGCAAATGAAGGAAGTGTTGCAGTTCAGCTTTGCAAACAGTTTTCAGAAATCCTGTTGGCCTACATTTAGCTGGAAAGCAGCACCCCGTACCAAGAGTAGGGGCTCAAACAATCAAGCAGTTGTTTGCTTCACTCACATTCCTGAGGCAATCTGGTTCCAGCTGAACTCCTTGGGAACAGTCTGGGCTATGTATCCCTAGGGCATCTGCCCCAATTAGCACTGACCCTTGGGAGCCTCCTTACTGGCCCTAGGTCACTCCCAGCCTCTTGGATTCTGGGTAAACCAGATTACTGTAGGAGCCTCTAGGCTTTCCACAGCCCCAGGGAAAAACTAGACATCCAGGATCACCAACAGGAACTCGGTAACCTTGGCCACCTCTGGTTCTCTGAACCAGAGACACACAGAGCGGTGGGATCTCTCTAGTGACTGAGGAACAACAGGAAAGAAGGCTCAGAGAGAGTTTGGCCAGGCTAAACTTTGTAATGCACAGAGCGAGTCCAGGCTGTGGAATTTCACAAAACTGGGTTTGGCTCTTGGATCTTTTCTGTCTAACTGGGTGACCTTGGGCAAGTCAGCAAACCCTACAAAACTTCCATTTCTTTACGTGTAAAATGGGGACAAAATTATCTGATCTGTCCTGCAGTGTCTTCATGATTTTAACACGGTCGATAAAATGCCTGGCTCATAAAATGTTCCTGGTAAATGGAACTTAGTTGCAAAAACTAAACTCACCATGTTTGACCAGGACAATACCACTCCTGAGAAAATCAGAGGCCGCATAATTATTCAAGTCCCTCTGTTTTGCTGTGGTTCATGATCAGTTTGTGATCAGCCCTTCCTTTCTGAGAAAGCATAATTTACAATTTACAGTTACAATAATACAATCATAATTTTCAATAATTGACGATTACTTTTTGTGCCTCTCTCCACCCAGCACTTCTAGGCACACTGGGGGTGACAGAAGGAATATATGATGTGGTCTTCAGCTTTGAGAATCTAACTGCAAGAACAAAACTAACAGAGCATGAACCAATTCAAGAATAGTTATAGGCATCAAACTACGCAGTCCTGAGTAGTGTGAACAGAGCCAGAAGGAGGAAGGAATTGGCATGGGCTGCCACGGTCAGGGAAAGCGCCACAGAAGCATTGAGTTTGGCCAGTATTTACTGAGTGTCTACCATGAGCTGGGTCCTGAGAGAGATACCGATAAGGGGGAGACTTTCACTAAGAAGCTTAGAACCTAGTCTGGAGAAAGACCCATTAATATCCCACTTCAACATAATGCAATGAGTGCTAAGAATGGGCTTGGAGGAGGAAAGTACTGTAAGAATCTTCATGATTAGTCTACTGGAAGAAGACTGGCTTAGATTGATTTTGAAAGAGAAGTTGGGTTTAGGCAAATATCAATGCTAGGCAGGTAGATCAGCATAAACAAAGATATGACAATGGAAAACAATCAAGGTACTCATGTGTGTGCATGTGTGTGTGTATGTGTGTGTATGAGAGAGAGAGAGAAAAGGGAGAGAGAGCAGAACAAGTTCAAGAGAGGAACGGGGCATATAATTGGAAAGAAAAATAGAAATTCTAAAATTAGATACAAGATTTAAAGAAGTTGCTGTTCAGTCACTCAGTCATGTCCAGCTCTTTGTGACCCTATAGACTGCAGCATGCCAGGCTTCCCTGTCCTTCACAGTCTCCTGGAGTCTGTTCAGACTCACGTCCAACAGACTGGTAATGCCATCCAACCATCTCACTCTCTGTTGTCCCCGTCTCCTCCTGCCTTCAGTCTTTCCCAGCATCAGGGTCTTTTCTAATGAGTTGGCTCTTTGCATCAGGCACCCAAGATTAAAAGAAGAACCTTTTCTAAATTCTATTTACCTTTATAAATGAGGCAGATGATCATGCTAAGAGGCAAGCATAGGTTATAAAGTCCAAGGGGATTCTCAGATATGGCTTTCGTGAGTGACTCAACAGGACAGAGGTCAGCTATGAGGGCTTCCCTGATAGCTCATTTGGTAAAGAATCCACCTGCAATGCAGGAGACCCCAGTTCGATTCCTGGGTCAGGAAGATCCCACTAGAAAAGGGATAGGCTACCCACTTCAGTGTTCTTGAGTTTCCCTTGTGACCCAGCTAGTAAAGAATCTGCCTGCAATGAAGGAGGCCTGGGTTCGATCCCTGGGTTGGGAAGATGCCTGGAGAAGGGAAAGGCTACCCACTCCAGTATTCTGACCTGGAGAATTCCATGGACTGTATAGTCCCTGGGGTTGCAAAGAGTCCATGACTGAGCTACTTTCATTTTCACATGAGGGTATTCACATTTGAATACACTCCTCTTTCCCATAGAAAAATAATTCCCAGGCTGATGAAGTCGACCACAGTGGGACTGGAACCAAGGGTGATTTTGTGAGTTGGTTTTCTGGTCAAGGTCTTCTCTTGGAAATTAATCAGGAAAGTAGATACCTGGACCCAAGCTCCCCCAGGAGAAAGAACTAGCCAGGCATTGGTCCTGGATAGGAGTGGAGGGACTGTGAAAGCTGGGACACAGAAAGTATTTCTGGAGTTGACTGAGACAAAGAAGGTAGAATTAAAGACTTTTTAGTTTTGAAGCTTTCTGAAGACCTCAGTATCTCAACCCAAGTCCCAGCAAGTCCTCCCTGCTTCTGTGCCTTGAGTCGTCTACTATCCTGGTGGATCCCCACTGGCTCTGCTGTCTGCACTGCATACTGGGGCCAAATCAGAATGGTGTTGAGCTTCTGACTTATTCCTGACTGGGTTATTCAAGACTCTGTCTTACGGAATTACACTTGATGATATTCATTGAACCAGAGTAGCCCAGAAGGTCTCCACTATTAGAATAAATGCTCCTTTGAAGAGAAGTATGAGCAATTACAGGCTTCTTTCCTTAGTACAAGAGACCTGAAGATATTTACTTGCTCCCACCATGAGGACTGGACATAAACAGACAATAGTTCTGCTGTGTGATTATTTAAGGGGCTTGGGAAGATCAAACTGTTGAAATACAATCACTCTATACAGCCTAAGAATCATTTGGGTTTTCCCCTTCCTCTTTCAATCAACAAACATTCATTAAGCACCCATATTGGGAGCTGGTGGCTCAGACAGTAAAGAATCTGGCTGCAATGCACGAGACCCTGGGTCGGGAAGATCCGCTGGAGAAGGGCATGGCAACCCACTCCAATATTCTTGCCTGGAGAATCCCCATGGACAGAGGAGCCTGGTGGGCTACAGTACATGGGGTCACAAAGAGTTGGACAGGACTCAGTGACTAAACACAGCACAGCACATGAGCTAGACACTGTGTGAGTCACAGTCATCACTCCCCAAAACTCACAGTCAAGTGGAAGAGACAAATGGAGTGAGAAGAGCTGTTAAACATAAGCATGGGACACAGAGGGAACCCAAAGGAGTGAGCGTCCCCGGTGGCTCAGACAATAAAGAATTTGCCTGCAGTACAGAGACACAGGTTTGTTCCCTGGGTCGGGAAGATCCCCTTCCTGATCTTCCTGGAGAATTCCATGAACAGAGGAGTCTGGCTACAGTCCATGAGGTTGCAAAGAGTTGGACGTGACTAAGTGACTAACACTTTCACTTTGGGGACTGGAAAAGGTTACAGGGAGAGGAGACAGAAAACACAAAGTGAAATAGTTGGCCTGGTTGTGTGCGGGGACATGTGGGACAGAAAGAGCTGAAGCAAGATGGGAAGGTAGATGTCAAGCTATGAAGAGACTTACACAGCAGTCTAAGCCAAGGTTTTGCCTCTCTGGTGATAGAGCATCACTGAAAGTCTCAAACAAGGAAGTGGCACATTCAGTACTGTGTTCTACAGCAATCTGCTGGCAGGCAGACCCCTTCAGAGATGGAGGTGGGACATGGAAAGACTACCAATCTGTGTATCAGACAATTAAAATATTAATTACTCTTCTATCAAACCAGTCAATTCTAAAGGAAATCAATCCTGAATATTCATTGCCCCGACTGATGCTGAAGCTCCAATACTTTGGCCACCTGATCCTAAAAGATGAATCACTGGAAAAGACCCTGATGCTGGGAAAGACGGAATGCAGGAGGAGAAGGGGATGACAGAGGACAAGATGGTTGGATGGCATCACCGACTCAATGGCCATAAGTTTGAGCAAGCTCTGAGAGAAGGTGAAGGACAGGGAAGCCTGGTATGCGGCAGTCCATGGGGTTGCAAAGAGTCAGACTCGACTGAGCCACTGAACAACAATAACAAGTTAGTTGATCTAATTTTCATGGCTCCCCATTGGAGTCTCTCAAGGACAGGCACCCATATTTCTTATTTAGTTGTGCTTCCCTTTGTCTAGACAACCACCTGGTCTATTATAGGCACTTGCAAAATGCCGGCTGAATCCATGGTAAACAGAGGGTGAGAAACTAGGCCTCAATGCTCTGATCTGAAGGTTTTTCTACACACTGGTTCGCCAAGAGACTTTAATTTGGGAGCTGAGGATAGGCTGGAGTAGCAGTTCGATGTAACATTCAGCCAGGCATTATGAGGTACGCTGTGTGAATGCTGAGCGAGCAGACCAGTCTGGACAGAGCAGAGCTCAGCAGAGGTTAAAGAGGAAGTGTCTCCTCCAGTCTCGGTATTGTTCAAGCGAGAGCCACTTTGCCAGGAGCTGCAGCCATTAGATTACTGAAGAGGTGAACTTTGGGCAATGCCGAGTCAGGAAGAGTTCCTGGGGCGGAGGAGAGGGCAGGGAGACAGAGCAGTTTCTAAGAGAGAGGAGAGACTCAGGAAGGAGAAGGGAGGAGCCTCACTTTGACATTTAACTGCTGATCTGCCTCTGCCTCATTCTTCCATCCCCAGACAAAGTGAGGAGCTTTTTCTCTCTTATCTCCTCTCAGGTGAGTTCAATCTGCCATTAGGCACCTAACAGATCCTGTCCACTCAGAGAGTGAAACCAAGGTGTGAGAATATGCACGTGGGCTGCAGAGCACAGTGACTACATGGGCTCAGGGGTCTGAACTATGTGGTCTTTTGGCCTTAGTTTCTTCATCTGTAAAATGGAAATAATAATAGTAACCATTTCATAAAGTTGCTATGTGATAGATGAGATTTGTAAGGAGTTTAGCACAGTTTCTGACACACGTACTGAAAAAAGGATGAATATTGATTATTTTTAGGAGCTGGGGAGGACAGAACGTGATGCAATAATCATGGGTGGTTCCAAAAATGTTTCTAACTCTCATCAACTACATTAAATTCACTGGACAATGGTTCTTCAAGGGCCTGAGGGATCTGGCTCCATCGGGACTTGTACAGCCATCTGAGGCAATGTAGGAGGAAAAGCCCTGGTGACTGGTGAGGGTGTGGAGACAGTAAGAGGCTGCTCAAGGGACCTTGGGGTTCTCATTCATGAACTCAAGAACCAACAGCTTGAGGGAGGGCTAAGAAATCTGTCTACATACTTTTTGAAAAATATCAGATTAGCTAAAATTGGAAAGGAAAAGAAATATGGTCATTTCCTCAGTTCACCAACCCTAATATTGAACCAACACTGGTTCTTAGTTTTTCCAGTAGTCACATATGGATGTGAGAGTTGGACCATAAAGAAGGCTGAGTGCCCAAGAATTGATGCTTTTGAACTGTAGTGCTGGAGAAGACTCTTGAGAGTCCCTTCAACAGCAGAGAGATCAAACCAGTCAATCCTAAGGGAAATCAACCCTGAATATTTGTTGGAAGGACTGATGCTGAAGCTGAAGCTCCAATACTTTAGACACCTGATGCAAAGACTCATTGGAAAAGACCCTCATGCTGGGAAAGATTGAAGGCAGGAGATGAAGGGGACAACAGAGAATGAGATGGTTGGATGGCATCACTGATTTGATGGACATGAGTTTGAGCAAACTCTGGGAGTTGGTGATGGACAGGGAAGCCTGGTGTGCTGCAGTCCATGGGGTCACAAAGAATCAGACATGACTTAGTTGACTGAACAATTGAACAACAACAAATGTCTGAAGAGTTGAAATACAAAGTAGACTGTACTTCTTCCTATTTATTCTCTTGACCATAATGTAAAAAAAAAAAAAGCATTAGAAAAAACAGTCAAACACTTAATAACTCTTAATAATGCAAAGAATCTTTAAAGAAAAAAATAAGGCATTTGATGTCATCAGAAAAAATCTGATTGAAATATCCAGTATTAGCATTTTCGCTGATATATTTTCCCAATTGTTATAATCTTGGCATTGCTTCAGTTCAGTTTAGTTGTTCAGTTGTTCAGTCAACGAAGTCACGTCTGACTCTTTGTAACCCCATGGACTATAGCACTAAAAAGCCTCTTGATGAAAGTGAAAGCAGAGAGTGAAAAAGCTGGCTTAAAGCTCAACATTCAGAAAACGAAGATCATGGCATCTGGTCCCATCACTTCATGGGAAATAGATGGGGAAACAGTGGAAACAGTGGCAGACTTTATTTTTGGGGGCTCCAAAATCACTGCAGATGGTAACTGCAGCCATGAAGTTAAAAGACGCTTACTCCTTGAAAGGAAAGTTATGACCAATCTAGATAGCATATTCAAAAGCAGAGACATTACTTTGCCAACAAAGTTCCGTCTAGTCAAGGCTATGGTTTTTCTAGTGGTCATGTATGGATGTGAGAGTTGGACTGTGAAGAAGGCTGAGCACTGAAGAATTGATGCTTTTGAACTGTGGTGTTGGAGAAGACTCTTGAGAGTCCCTTGGACTGCAAGGAGAACCAACCAGTCCATTCTGAAGGAGAGCAGCCCTGGGATATCTTTGGAAGGAGTGATGCTAAAGCTGAAACTCCAGTACTTTGTCCACCTCATGCGAAGAGTTGACTCATTGGAAAAGAGTCTGATGCTGGGAGGGATTGGGTGCAGGAGGAGAAGGGGACGACCGAGGATGAGATGGCTGGATGGCATCACTGACTCGATGGACATGCGTCTGAGTGAACTCCGGGAGTTGGTGATGGACAGGGAGGCCTGGCGTGCTGCGATTCATGGGGTCGCAAAGAGTCGGACACGACTGAGCGACTGAACTGCTGAACTGGACTGTATCACACCAGGCTTCCCTGTCCATCACCAACTCCCAGAGTTTGCTCAAACTCATGTCCATCAAATCAGTGACGGACTGGTTGGATCTCCTTGCAGTCCGAGGGACTCTCAAGGGTCTTCTCCAACACCACAGTTCAAAAGCATCAATTCTTCAGCACTCAGCTTTCTTTATAGTCCAACTCTCACATCCATACATGACCACTGGAAAAACAATAGCCTTGACTAGATGGACATTTGTTGGTAAAGAAATGTCTCTGCTTTTTAATATGCTGCCTAGGTTGGTCATAACTTTCCTTCCAAGGAGTAAGCATCTTTTAATTTCATGGCTGCAATCACCATCTGCAGTGGCATTGCTAATAGACACTAAATCAGCAGAGAGACCAGTAGAAAGCATATATAGCAAAGTGAGAAATAGTATGTGTTGCATATTAAAAAAAAGTAAAACAGAACTAAAACTTCAAAACTAAAAAAAATATTTCCACTTTTAGAAATCTATCCTAAGCCAAAGGACAGAAATTCAGTGAATAAAATATGTAGAAATATATTTATTACAGAATTTCCATAATTGCAATAACTAAAAATAAATTTCATGTCCAACAAAAGGGGACTTGTTAAATCCACAGGATGGAATATTATGCAGTTATTACAAACGATATGTGTGCTATACTGAGCTAACTAGCTTCAGTCATGTCCAACTCTTTGTGACCCCACAAACTGAAGCTTGCCAGGCTTCTCTGTCCATGGAATTCTCCAGGTGAGAATATGGGAGTGGGTTGCCACGCCTTTCTCAAGGGGATCTTCCCAACCCAGGGATTGAACCCACATCTCTTATGTCTCCTGCATTGGCAGATGGGTCCTTTACCACTAGTACCACCTGGGAAGCCCTATAAATGATATATCTTAATGTTATTAAAAATATAAGGGAAATATTCAATATATAAGGGAAATACTTAATATACTATTAAGTTAAAAATATACAAAACTGCAAATGGAGTATGATATCACATAGATAGTAACAAGACTGAAAGGAAATATTCTAAAGTGCTAACAATGGCTATCTCTGGGTGGCAAGATTATGGGTGATTTTTATTTTCTTCTCTATTGTAATATGTTCTAACTTTATAAACTATGTGCATGTAATACTTTTATAATTAGTTTTTAAAAAATAAAATTATCTTGCACAGTTATAGTTGTTTTAGATCTCATAAAAGGAGCTAATTATTTCTGTCCATAACAAATTCCATTTAACTATTATGGGAAGATTTAAAACTGGTTCTGAATTAAGAGTTTTAAACACTTTCCTCTCCCACAACCAGATCTCCCAGTCCCAATCGTATTTTAAGTCAGAGTTTCTGATTTCTGAGGCTTTTCACAGATTGCTCCCCTCAATTGTTCCCTCTTTTCATCCACTGGTGAGTTTCTATCTCATATCCCTCTTACTCTTTCTCTTGTATATTAATGAGGGGAAAAGTGAAGATAATAGTCATTTTGAGCAAGAAGGCATATGTATGCCTTGAGTAAAAAACCCAGCAGATTCTTTACTGTCTGAACCACCAGGGAAGCCCCGAAACCAGTATATAAAATCAAATATATGATATAAACAAAGTGATCCCTTGCTTTAAAATAATTCACATTAATAAATTCACCTTTAGAATCTACCCTAGTGCATCTGAAATGCAATTTTATTGCTAAAGGTGTGAGTTTTCCCAACTTTTCAGGGCCCACCTATTGTTTTCTCCATGTCACTTCATTCTCCAGGGTCTCCTAAGGCAGATTCATCTGACCCTGAAGTATAAAGAAACCCCACCAAGGTTGCAAGGAAGCAATGTGGAAGAGGCTGTACTTTTTAAAAATACTCGTTTTACTTGTTTATTTTTGGCTGTGTTGGGTGTTCGTTACTCTTCACAGGTTTTCTCTAGTTGTGGCTAGCTGGGATGGGGCTGCTCTCTAGTTGTGGTATGTGGACTTCTGATTGCAGCACCGGCTGTAGGGCGCAGGCTTCAGTAGTTGCAGCTTGACGGTTCTAGTGCACAGACTCAGTAGCTGTGGGCCAAGGGCTTATATTGCCTGGGGCATGTGGAATCTTCCTGCAGCAAGGATGGAACCAGTGTCCCCTGCAATGGCAGGTGGATTCTTAACCACTGGACCATCAGGAAAATCCAAGGGGTTATTTTCAGGTTAGGATTATCTTTTTTTTTTTTTCTTTTCTTATTTATTTATTTATTTTTACATGTTTCAATGCCATTCTCCCATCTCATCCCACCCTCTCCCTCTCTCTCTCCCCCAGAGTCCAAAAGTTCACTCTATAGATCTGAGTCTCTTTTGTTTTCTCGCATACAGGGTCATCATCCCCATCTTTCTAAATTCCATATATATGCGTTAGTATACTGTATTGGTGTTTTTCTTTCTGGCTTGCTTCACTCTGTATAATCGGCTCCAGTTCCATCTCCTTGTCTAAGGCAAGCTAGACACTAGCTTTGGGCACAAAACTTAAGGAGTGGGGGAGCAAAAAATTTGTAATAGAAATAAATACAATATTAATGCAATGTTTTTAAAAGCTGAAATTAATGCAAAAAAAAAAAAATCCGTGATGAACAAAATATTGAAAACTGAAAAGACTAGTACCATGCTAAGCCATAAAGGAGCCCAAGTTGAAAGGGAAAAATGTGCAGCCTTATAAATATGTTCTTATATTTTTTAAATATCCAGCTTTTTTAGAACATAAAAGTTGTTTAAAAATATTGAAACAACAAAAGATTGGTATCTGTTCATTCCTCAAGGAATGAACTCACTTAAGAATCATTCCTCAAATTCTGTTACTTCTTCAAAACCAGCCATAATGAGAAGGCCCGAAGCTCTGGATCAAACAGTTGACATGTGTGCCATCTCAAGTCCACTTAATTATGGTTTAAATTCCCACCCCAGGATAGGCACTGAGGACTCGTGTTCTAGGAGTGCACATCCTACACCTATACCATTCAGTTTACAAATATTCGTTGAACACCCACTGTCTGCGGGCCATTTCCTAGGCATTGATGCTACACTGATGCGTAAGACAGACCAGAGCTTGATAGCACGGAAACTGCATTTTACTGAGCCCTTAATTAACAGATTTTCCTTGCTTATTTGTTTGACTGTTTTTAATGGATGTTTATTTCTCACCTAGCTTTTCATTTTCCAGCTGCCTCAAATTTACTGTCAGTCATCTATATCATTCTTTGGGTTACTGAAATGGGCTGTCTTGCTCTAACTCTTGTGTTTTGCACTGGACCTTTATACTTTACTGATGATTTATTTCCCACATGTGTTAAGTCTTCTCTGCCATTCAACCTTTGCTTTTCCTATTTTCTGCTTTCTCAAGCCCAGTGCTTTGCATACAGTAGATGTACACTAAATATTTGAGGATCACTTAATCACTGAATGAATGTATCAGTAAAAGAATCATCAACAAAGAAAGGAATAATGAATGGAGGTACCTGGTCCCTGGAGGCAGAGAGGAAAGATCATCACAGGCCCCCTTGCTGTTTCTGTATGTTTGATATATGAATATGTGATCACATATGCATTTGTGCATGCTGACAGGTATTTGCTGGTAGAATAGAAACAACTGGATAAGGCTTCACAGTTGTGGTGTTTCAGAAAGAATCCCAGTCCGGGAGATGTGTGCTGGGTTGGGCAAGTCACTCCTCCTCATTGAAAGGGTCTCTGTTTCCTCATCTACAAAATGAGGGAGCTGAACTGTAAAGTATAAAGTACTTTTCGGCTCTAACATGAGTTGAATTCAATGTTCCTGATGCTGTAGGAATTAGCTGTGTGTGGGTACTGATGAGCACTGTCTTGGCCTCTTTTGTGCTTTTGGGTTCTTTAAGAAAAGGAATTGCTGTAAGTATACAAGACAAACATCAGTCAGGAGAAAGGGACACTTGTGGTGTTTCTTATTGATGAAGATTCCAGGAAATAACTGTGTGGTTCCAAGATGTCCCTCCTGATATTCAGTTATTTTAATGTTATGAGTAAAATCCAAAGAATCACTGCAGGTTCCTTAGAACAAAATTTACCTGTTTAGGACGTTCTTGAGAATTTCTGTGTTCATATGAGGGGTGGTGGGATGTTATTTTCAATTCAACCCTTGAAGAGAATTGGTAAGTCAGATGCCAGCTCCTGAATAGTATTAACAGTAACTAATATTTGTAGAGTGTTTTATAGTTTACACAGACGTTTCCTCATTTATATTCCTATTTAATCCTCAATACAGTCCTGTGTTGGGAACGTCTTCTTATAATCCTCTTTTTATGTGTGAAGAAAATGAGCGGAGCCTGTGGTGCCCATCTCTGGACCCCAAACCTCCGGCTCTTTGCAGACACAGATTTTTCAAAACTCTTTCAAGGAGAAAGGGCCTGAAATGGAGCAGGCATCCAGCAGAGTGTGTGCTATTGTCTCTCTGAGATTAGGGGAAAGGGTCCTTCTTTGGAGGACAGGGTAGAATAAATCAGTGGTTCTCCCAAACCTGGCCTCAACCTCAACCTGTGGAATCAGAATCTCCAGGGAGTAATTTAAATTTCAGTTTTGAAAAAATTTCAGAATTTCGTAACTTTTTCTGTATTAAAAAACTCTCATATAAAACTTGAATAAATATTTATTCAGTGGCTATTAGGTGTCCATTTGCTTTTCTTTCTCTAGCCAACAAAAGAAAAAAAGATAAAACACTGTATTTGTCTCCTCAATCTTGTTTCACGTATGTGTGCATATCAGGAGGTCTATGAGTTTCTCAGAACTTTTTTAGACTGTGAAATTCAAAACTCTAGAAAACAGTGATGCACACCCATGACTTTTATCATATTCAGTTCAGTTCAGTTCAATCACTCAGTTCTGTCCGACTCTTTGCGACCCCATGGACAGCTGCACACCAGGCTTCCCTGTCCATCACCAACTCCCGGAGCTTGCTCAGACTCATGTCCATCAAGTAGGTGATGCCATCCAACCATCTCATCTTTTGTCATCCCCTTCTCCTCCTTCCTTTAATCTTTCCCAGCATCAGGGTCTTTTCCAATGAGTCAATTCTTTGCCTATACTTTCCTCCATAAACATCTTGAGTGGCCTTTCATTACTATTAGATCAGGTACTAGTTCCCAAGTCCAAGCTGATTACAAACTGTTTGATCTCAGCTGCTCTAGGTTTTCATTTTTAAGCTGTAAAATGAAGCTGTTTGACTAAATAGTTTCTAAAATAATGGATTTATAAGTGTCATAGATAAGAGTCCTGTGGCATTCAAAAAGCTATAAGCAAAGGTTCCCAGGGAAGGCTCCTCCTGAAGACAGAGCAAAGTTGGCTCAGGGAGCCCCTGCTGTTCTGGGTGGTGTTGGCCCAGTGAGTGTGGTTTGGGTGTCCATTCTTAGAAGCAAGAGCTCCACCCATTTCCATCAAGGAAACTAACTAAATTCAAGTCTAGTGCCTGTTTATAAAAATATCATAGTTAAATAGAATATAATGTAGTAAAAGATGAAAAGCATTTAATATAAACTGTCCAAATGACAATTCACTGCTAACTTTCCTTAGTGCTTCACACTTAGTGCTTGTGTCTTTAAGTGTTAAGAACCTATTTCACTTCTTGAGTAAACTAAGTTTTTCTCTTTTTCTCTTTCCTTCCTTCCTTTTGCCCTTTCTTCCTTCCTTCCTTCATCTTTCCATCCTGCTGTCCTTCCTTTTTCTCTTTCTCATTCCATTAGCACCTTTAACAGAAAATGATTAACTTCACGGCTTATTTTAACCCAGATCCTATCACATGCATGGGAAGAATTAAATCAGAATAATGAATGTTGTGAAAATGGGTAATAAAGTGATGATAGATGACTATTATTGTGGTTGTTATGATATTGTCAAGTTAAACCCATGTACAATATGTCCATTCAGAAATCTGGTAGAACACAAAAACTATTTTTCTATTTTTTTTTTTTTTGCTTTTTTTTAAAGCTTTGTTCTAAAAAGACACCTTCCTGTCACCAGTGCTTGTAAGTGAATAAAATGAAATTGATGCCTAGCAAGGGAAAAAAAGGAAAATACTTCTTTACTTTGTATTAAGAATACATGACATCTTTGCTGTCAGTGATAGTGAAGTGAAATACATACCAAATATGTCTTGACATAACTTGACAGGAATGTATGTCTTCTTTTCTCTCATTTATTTTTGTGATAAGAATATGTGATTTTGCTGCCAAGGAAACCTGTAATGTCATAGAGAAATGGAAATGAAATTGTGTTGGGTATGTCCAATTTCCCCTGACAGAGTGGCATAAGCTATAGCATGCGTGTAGTCTTGGGAAGTTAACAACAGGCCTCAGCCAGCAAGACCCAGGCATTGACATTTGTCAAAACAACTTTCCTCAACACATCAAAATGTGCCTTTCTCTTTTGTGTTATTCAGATGTGTTCGGGTAACTACGTTTTAGAAAACGGTGACTGTCAGAGAATCATTGCCATCCACATGTGAACGATATCAAGAGAGAGAGAAAAAAACTTATCTTTCCCTCTCAAATATGAACCTATTCCATTTTGATTATTCTTAATCCATGAGGGCCCTTTGAAAAATATCAAAATCTAATATAACTGTAAGTGTTGCATTTTTGCTTTGTGGGTATTTCCCCCCGCCCCCCCCATAACCTGACAAATATAAATGTCACAGATTGTTTCTTTTTCCTTTTCAAAGCATTGCACAGATGGATGTTGTGTGTTGGTGTAAGTCTGGTCTATTGTTCTTGAGTTCATTGCTTTTTAAAATTGTTGCCTTTCTTGGAAGGACTCAAATCATCTAGGTATCACTGGCTTTTTAGAAAACATTCTAAATTTCTTACTCTTGCTACAGAGCAATGGATGTTAAGTGAGGTGAGTATTAAGAACAACAAAATAGTATTTTAAGCGCAACTCCAATCTGTCTTTTGGGCTCTCTTTTATAGATACACACACAATTTCTAGAACCCTAGCAACAGTTTCTATAATAAATTGTGTCTGAAGCAAGAATTCCTTACCTAGGCCAGACAGAGAGAGAATCAGCCAGCAGTGTAATCGTTGCTCTGCTGTTTGAAGGAATATTGAGCTCAGATGCCTCCAGAAAGCCCACCAGGCCCAGAGGCACTGGACAATAAAAGGGGAAAAATAATAGACGCCAAAGCTTTATTAAGTATATTTTTTCTCACTTAGGTGCCCATTCCCTGGTCAGACAATTAGTTGAGGTTCTTTCCAGAGGAAGTGTTACCCACCAAGAAAAACTCTTTTAACCTTTCAAAATAACAAATATCTTTAATGACTTTTATCCCCTTTCCATTGACATCACAGATACAATGTGACCTGTCTTGAAGTCAAGCCCAAATTGAAATCACTGCTGGCAGGGAAAGGAAAAATAGAACATTTAACAATAAGAGTGACAGATGAAGCTTTGGGGACCTTGAAAGGGAGAATAACTCAAGCTATGACCTGGGACAGAAATACTGCACCTTAGCAAAATACCTGCCCACTCTGTAAGTTAGCAGACAGGTACATTTGCACATGATAGTGGGCTAAATCCGATGCTTGATAAAGGTTGGAATTATTTTCCATGTACATGTTTAAAAGGAAAGCCAGACATGCTTTCTAGGAAGAACCTTTTGATTATAGACCAACTGTTCAATAATACACTCCCTGGGGAAAACATTCTTATTTGGTTGTATG
This sequence comes from Redunca redunca, assembly GCA_006410935.1. Lineage (NCBI taxonomy): Eukaryota > Metazoa > Chordata > Mammalia > Artiodactyla > Bovidae > Redunca > Redunca redunca. Next base: position 256,196 of record SJYQ01017238.1, on the reverse strand, counting down.
AAAGCTAAGATTTATTAGAAATATTTCTGAAGAAAGAACTTCTTAAATTTGCTTTATCTTACTACAAATGTTTATTAAACATTTCATAGGGTAAAGATATATAGCGATATTTTTACATATTCTACACATATTTTTCCAAAGATAAAGGTAACCATCGGTAATATCCCTTGATTTATTTTCAGGAGGGAGAAACTATTATTTTATGACTTGTAAAATCTCTTAGTTATATTCTAACTTTTAATTGTGCTACATTTCTAAGTGATTACTTGAACTACAGGTGTAAGTTCAGTAGGATCTATCAATTTCTAGTGTTTTCTGTCTTCAACTCTTAATTATCTGTGCTTGCTTTGCTATTCACCTTAGTTTTCTTTAAAACATGATTTGTTCAAGGCTTCTTCACTCTTGGCTGGTTTGGCAGTTAATAGTAACATTGTTCTAATATCACCCATTACAGTGAAAAAATTCCCCAATGATGGTCATTGCAGATCTTTTCCATCAGGTGTATTTTACTTCTAGAGCTGTCAGAGAAGAATTTAATTCCAGTAACTCGTTATTTGAGATAAATTTCCCAAAGAATCTTCAGTTTAGGCTTTGGAGGCACTGCCTTCTATTCAAACATTGTGAAACGTTTTAGGTCATATGAATAATCAAGTTTGCATCATTGTGAAATAAATACATAAGGCTACATTTTCACTGAAGTTTATAAGTCCATGGTTGAAACAAATGTGTGTTTCTCTCTTTCCCTCTGTGGATAATAATGGCAGAAAGTCATAATGTTTATTTTGCCCTTGATATAAATTTAAATTGAATAAGGATGGTTCAAGTGGACCAAAGAAAAATCTGATTACTTCCCTGGGTCCATCAGCATCTTAACTCACTTTTCGAATGTTTTGGGGTTTTGTAAAGCCTAAAACATATTTTACCATGCCCCTTTCCCCTTATTTAATAGACCAATGTAATTTAAAAGAAAACCTTAATCCATATGTTTCTGATTAATCTGCTCTAAACTCATCAAAATGGTGTTTTTTAAGAGTGATTTGGTGTCCAAGAAGTCTTTCGAATGTCTCTTCAACAGGCCTTCTTAATGCTATTTCTCTTTGAAGCAGGAAGTTGTGTTTTGCCAACAGTAAAGAAATTCAAACTCCCAAAGGGTTGAGATCAGTTTAAAACTTCAAGCCTGAGGGCTCTGTGGAGCTCTACACTTGGCAAATCAGCTGCTTTCCTTCTGACTTTGAAATACCTTATTTCCCTCCCACAAAAATGCTCAATTTATTGTTTTGCTAAAATACATGTTAAAATTTGAACTGTCTTCAGACTCTTTGATACATAAAAGTGTATGAACTAGAAAGCAGGACCTAATGTCCAATTTACTCTAAAGCAATTTCATTTGATTGTCCATTTGCATCTTTCTTTAATTTCCTAGTTTCCTGACCCCACACATCTTTATAATTTGGGTTCACCCAAAATTTTACCAGAAGAGGTGACCATAAAGATCTTACAAGCTGGAAATAAGTGCTGGGCAACCAGTGGCTTTCTGCCTCGGGTTGCCCAATAAGGACATATTTCTTGATGTACTAAGCTAACATTTCACACTATAGTTTGTACTCATTTATGTTGACAACCAAAAGTTCAATGCTGAAGATTTTGAATAATGTGTTCTATGGCACAAGGTGAACCATAATTCATAGCTGGAGATGTTCGCTAGTTTTTTTAACGTAGTTCATTTCTATTCATATGTTTAAAGGAAGACCTGTATAATTGCACTTTGTTTTTTGTACAATGGATGAGAAAGAGGAAGAGACAGTGAGAAAGAAAACAAAATAGTATGCACAATCAGTTAAGCATCCAGACCACTATGGTCCTTTGTCCTTCCTGCCTCCTGGCCATGAAGTGGGAGTGCCCTCTAGTGAAACTTTAAAATCATTGGAAGACATGGGGTGTAACGTGATCAAGAATTCCTCCTAAATTCTTGTTTCAAAAATCTGTGGGCATTAAAAGTTTGCCTAAGTCTTCAATGAGGCTTAGAGAAAAACACGAAATTCTGTCAAGTAACACTGTTTCTTTAGGGAACAAATAGAAATGGATATTTAAAAAGTCATGTCTCTAATCTCTATTTGGTATCTATCTTTCCTATCTAATGAGAGATTCCAAGGACATGTAAGTAACGTATAACTAAAGCTATGATTATGTAAATGGAACTTATATAAAAACATAATAACCTGCCTCTCAAGAAGAAACATATCAAATAAATCGTTTTGAAGTGTGAAAGTAAAGCAGCAGTAGCAATACACACAAGTAAACAGAACTGAAAACCAACTTTTGTCATCTATATTATTTCAAAGTTCTTTGCAGAGAGCTGCATATGCTTATTGTGATAAAATCTGATGTGTTCTGGAAAAAGTACAAGCCTGGGAGTCTGTGTCTTGCCCCAGACTTCATTTACCAGCTTTGCATTTGGGCAAAACACTTAACCTCTCTGAGCCTCAGGGTCATCACCATCTGCAAAATGGGCTGAAGAACACTGGCCCTGCCACTTCATAGGATAGTGCTGCTGGATGAGATAAAGTGTGGGAAAGGGCTTTGAAGGTCAAGCGCTATATGGCGAAGATATAAATTTTCTGACTTTTCTGTCTTCCTATTGGAAAGATTTCAAGCAAAGTCCACTTTTATGATGAAGCAGGAGAGAAAGGAGACTCCTCTAAAATCCTATGGAGTCAGGAATCATTGACCAAGCAGTTTCCTTCCCAAACAAGGAGAGCAGTAGAGAAAGAAACAGGTGGCTTGGAGGAAGGAGGCGGGGCCAGGCTTTACCACCGTGGACCTGCCGGCTCCCCCGTGCTACGCTGAGCCTGGGCCGGCTGCTTGGGCCAGAGCGGGCTGGGCGGCAGCTGGTGGAGCGTCGGGAAACGCGTCTTCTTGGGTTTATAACAGCAAGTGTCAGTGAGTCTAATTTCCACCTTGAACGGAGACGAGCCGGAGAGCATGGATGGTCTGTGTTTCTGTGTTTTTAATCCCCTTGTTGATTACCATCCACACAACACAGTTCCCAGTTTTTGTTGTCCTTTTAAAATTGAAAATATTTTAGCTTTGTTTATGCCAACAGTAATAAACTCTTCATTTTAGTGAACAGTCTGGTTCTTCCTTTTAGTTGCAGTTTGTTTGTGCTTTGAACATTCTTTTCTCTACATATGGCTTGTTTTTCGTAAGGACATGATTTCTCATTAGCTATGTTTGCTATAAAGAGAGCTTGATTTTTTCTAAGTCAACTTGTATAGGTACTTCAAACCCATATATTTCAAATTTCAGATTTCTCAATATTTTTCCTTCTCTTTCTTCTCCTTCCGTTTCCTCTTCTTATTTTTTAACAACACAAATAGGGTTTTCCACCATTCATCTTCTGGATGTATGTCTTCTTTCTTTTGTCCAGAGTGAGAAACTGTTTCTAGTCTCTGTACCCAGAGGTACTTCACATTGTCAGATATGCACAATCAATCTTGCACTTAAACCTTTGTGGAGAAACACAACAGATGGATAATGGGAACATGGTTGCCATTCGGGCTCTGGTCCATTCATGAGTGGCCTCCACAGCCATGACTCTAGTAGTAAAGGAGGAAAATTATAAAGCTAATTTCGAAGGCTCTCTGACAGTTCCATGCCTGCTGTTTCTGTCTTCCTCCCATTTGACCTAAACAGTTGGCATGGGGGGGGGGCGGGGGGCGTGGAGGAATGGTATTTCTTCCTTATAATAAAATTAAACAAGACACTCAGCAGGTTTTCAACTGCTCAGGGATTTATCCAAATTAAGTAACTAGTTCCAGTTGAACAACTAGGGCTTCCATGTCACAAAACAGCTCTTGGCTATACCTAGAGTTCACTTTGTCTAGGCTACATGCTCGCACATTAGTGGAATACCACTTACTCCTCATTGAAACTTTGGGTTCCTTCTGTATTAGAACCTTCCCTGACCTTTGCTGAACATCACAAAGAAACCAAATGCTAACCTCTGTTTGTCTCAAATTTTCTCCTATTAATGCTTGTTCCAAGTCTACATTTCCAGCCAGTCTTTCATTTAAAAACACAATCTCATTCAAAACCTGCCTGGTAACTTTATCACTGGGGTAACTGTTACCCATGAGGCAGGGCTGACCTGGGTCCTTGTAGCACTTGACATCATCTTTTGGACGGGTTACAGAGCCTTTTGAGGGAGTTGTTAGAAGCAGGCTCACCCTGCAATGCAGAACCGGTCACAGAAGAAAATTAGTGCATTTATCTGTCAGCATTAGACTAGATTTTCAATCCAGTTCACTAGTCACAGGGTCTGGTTTTCTCTTCCTCTGGGAGATGAAACCGATATGCTGGTAGGTAGTAAAGGTGTCAGTTATAAATTGAACCGTTGGAGCACGCACACACAAAAAATAGACGAGAAGACTTTAAGGCCATAAATTTAGTTCAAGGCAAAGAATTTCCCTAAAAATAGTCCAGCTTGTTAAAACACTGTAGGAAGAATGTATGTCAGGTAGCCGTTGGTGTTATCAGAATCAGTTCACATATTCTTTTATAAGGAACCAGTGTTTGCAATTCTTGCTCTACTGTGCTATTCACTTTTATTGCTTAAGGGGGAAAAAATCTTGCTGATTCTGGTGATAAACAAGTAAATAACTTGATTGTTCCCTCTTCACTGTCTCATGCATGTGTGAGGCTGCAGCAAATCTAAGTTGCAAAAAGAAGGGACAGGTTTGGCAGACACCATCAAGCTTTGCCTCGTGCCCCACTTACTGTTTACCTACCATTTAACTAAGTGGGGCTCCACCACCGACTCAGAAGAAGCGTGTGGCCCTTTTCTGAACTCAGTGAGAGATCTTGTCCTAAACTGGTTGTTTCCTAACCTCAATTCTACAGTAAAAGAATCCAGGTGAAAGCCCCAAAGTCCAACCTGCTAAAGACCCATTACTGAGACACAGCACAAACTAGAATTTAAAGCAAAAACAGTTAGTGTCACATGACTCCCATACTATCTACCAACAGGGCCCATGTGCCCACTCAGTTCAATAAATACTGAGTGTCTCTTGACCCTGAAGCACTGCGCTGAGTTCTGTGGATTACAGATCCAACCCCTTGACTCAGAGAGCTCATAATTTAGGTTGAGAGGTCATATCCAACAACTCACCACAGAATAAACCAGAGTCAAATGAGAATTCGATGGGGGCAAGCATCAATGCCATGTCATGTGAGGTACAAGAGAAAGAATTGATACTATGCCATGGGAGGTACATAGTTTAATTCATTTATTATTTAAACCTTTATATATATGAACTACTATATGCCAGGTATCAACACTATACTAGACATCAGAGATTTTTTTTTTAAATCTTGTCTTCATGGAGTTATTTCCTCTTTAGGGTAACAGAAATAGCTATGCTCTATCTTTATATCCAGGCTCTTTCCTTGTCACTACATTATGTCTTCTCAGAGGAGGGCCTCACCTTAGTCATCTTTGTGTCGCTAGAAAAGCACCTGATAGAGAATGGGTGCTCACTCCATACATGTGGTTTAAAGGAAAGGATGAATATTGTGATAAAATGTGTGATAGCTTTTCTAAAAGGCTCTATATTTTTCTGGATGATGGGAAAGATGTTGAAAACAGAGATATGGAAATTGTCTCCTAAGTTTTCAAGCAGGCACATGATGGATAGGGGTGCTGTAAACAGATGCAGAGAATACAGAAGAGAACTAATCTGGGGAAAGGGAAAGGTGATAATGCTAAACTGGATACAGGACAAGTCGTGTTGGAGTTACCAGCTGCAAGACTCAGTTGATGTCTCATGGGCACTTTAAAGAACTGGTTGGGAGTTCAGGAAAGAACTTGGAGCTAATTCAACTGCATGTTGAGAACATGTAGATTATGAGGAGCATCAAGGACTAAACTTAATTTAATAAGAATTTACTGAGCACCTACTATCTTTGAAGAACTGTAAGATTACACATTTGCTTAAGGAAATAATCCTTAGACTCAAAATATTTAAGGTCTAGCAGAAGGCACAGATCCACTAACACCTAAGTGTGTTGAAGACTAGTATGTAAGAGCTGGTGGAGGATGAAAAACCAACATAAAGCAATAGCATAAGAAAGCAGGTAACAATGGGGGCTCTGGACTCTGATTCTCTGAGCTTGAATCTGGGAGTCTGGCACTTATGATATGCGTGCCCTTTGGTAAATTATACAACGTCCCTAGATTATTTGTTAAATGCAAAACAGTAGTATCTCCTTTTAGAATTCATATGAGGATTATATGAAATAACATAAAAAGTAATTACTTAGTAGAGATTAATTGCTCAACTATTAGTTATTAGGGGAAGCAACATTATCAATGGGTGATTCAGTTTTCAATCTTCCCTTTTCATATGTCCTCAGCTAAGATTAAGACTTGCTTTCCACATTATTCAGAGATAAAAGGATAGTGATGTCATAACTGAAGAAATAAATGCCAGTCACATCAGAGAAATTTACGATATCAGCTGTATTTTTGTAAATTGCTTCTAATTTCGGATTCAAAATTTAATAAAGAGGGCTTTCCTGGTGGCTCAGTGGTAAAGAATCTGCCTGCCAATGCAGAAGACACGGGTTCAGTCTCTCAGTCTGGGAAGATCCCACATGCCACAGGGCAACTAAGCAAACCAGTATGCCACAACCACTGGGCCTATCCTCTACAGCCTGGGAGCCACAAGAGAAGCAAGAACAAGAACCATGATGATAAGCCTGTGCTGCAATGAAAACTCAGTGCAGCCAAAATAAATAAATAAAACTGTTTTTAAAAATTCAGTAAACAAAAGCATCCAAGACATTCCAAAATTTGGTATGAACGCATGAGAGTCCCAAACCATTAGCAACTGGAAAAAACAAAACAAATAACACAAAGCACATCAAACTACAATATTGTTGCCACAAAACAAACAGCCCTAACAATCACTACAAAGTACTACAAACATCAAAAGACAATTTTAACTTGGTGATAGGTGTGCATGCCACCCCATAACCTCTGTGTTTTATATCACTTTCTGCTTTGAACTTTGGTTGAACCTCATCCCTCTATTATGTGTAAATTCAATATTTATTAAACAAACCAAGTCAAATCACTGGAGACAATAGCAAAATTTTCTTGCTATTTTCCTAACTATTTTTTCCAGCTGGAGGGAGTACTAAAAGGTCTTTGGCACAGAGGACAAGGCCTGGAATTCTTGTAAGTGAATGAATGTGTGTGAGCAAAATGATGAACTTGACTGAAGTATTCTCATTTCAATGGGCTACCACATAGAGGAAAAGGAAAGTATACACATTTGTTAACAAGCACATTCTCCCATGTTAGAGAGAGCTTTTGAAACAGGATCAAGCTCTAACAAAAGAACGTCTAGTTTTCATGAGATGCCTTGGGAATTCTAGTTCCATTCCAAGTGGTGCCTAAACAGCCTCACCCCTCACAAGGAGCTGCCCAGGATCTGGTGACCACCTCCTTGCTGAGTCTGAGCTGACACACAAGCTAGTAAGACTCTTCTGTCTGGTAACCACTACATCAGCCAAACTGGTTCTGAGTATAGTTACAGCTAAGAGAAAGAAGGAAATACAGGCATTACTGAAGGAGAGGAGATATTGTTTCCTAGGAGTGAATCAAATTGGTTCAGGAGGAGGCATGGGATTCTAGAACATGCAGGAACCCTTAAGCTCTACAGTAGGGGAATTTTGGGGGAGACAGTTTGTCTTTCTCTTGTTTTCAATTAAAGTTTTTGTTTGAATGGCTTTCTGAATCAAGAGATTAAGAGTTAAATGAGGTGGAAAATTCTTGTAAGAGAAATTCCTTCTAGCGTTCTTTTCCAGGGATCAATCTACAGTTCCCTTCTTCCTCCCATATCTAACTGATCAATGAAGCCAAAGACTTAGTTTGTTGGTAAACTTATCTACAAGCTGAACGTTCTGCTACATGCTTGACAAGATACAACAAAATAAAGTGAGCTTTTCACATCATTACACTAGGTAATAATTCTATTAAAAATAAAAATTATTTTAGCATAAAATTTTTAAAATCTCTATTCTTCCTTTGAGAATGAGCAGTAGGGACATTCTTACATTTCCTTTCCACAGCAAGTCAGAGTTTAGATCGTGTGGCTAGACTTCCACAGAGGCTTGCTGGGAATGAAATAATGGTCAAACTCCTTTGTTTAATGTAGTTGCCTCTTCCATGAAGTCTTCCAGGATGCTGTTGGAATTTTCCTTCTGTCAATATAGCTCCAACTAATTGTTGACCTATTCTGTTATCTCACTTGGTTTGCCCGGTGTCATTTACCCACAATCTAGTATATGTCAACTCTTTGACAAGTGCTTGAGGTACAAGGCAAAGTAAGAGTTCAGACTAGTCCTCAAGAGGCTGAAAACATAAGCAGTCTCTACAGCATTTTCTGCTTTTCTTCCCAGCTCAGAAAATAATTCAGACTCAAATTTGGCATGAAAAATGAAATCCCTAACAGAGATCCAGACTTTCAATTATATAGTGAAAAATAAAAGTGAAAGTGAAGTCGCTCAGTCGTGTCCAACTCTTTGTGACCCCATGGACTGTAACCTACCAGGCTCCTCCATGGGATTTTCTAAGCAAGAGTACTAGAGTGGGTTGCCATTTCCTTCTCTAGGGGATCTTCCCAACCCAGGGATCGAACCCGGGTCTCCCTCACTGCAGGCAGATGCTTTACTGTCTGAGCCCCCAGGGAAGCTGGTGGTTATATAGTATAAGTGTATACAATTATATAGTATAACTCACTTATCACTGACTCATTTGGTTTAATGTTGTTTCATTTGTATATGTATTTACTTTTGTGAAATTGCATTTGATTATTTACTCGTGGAGACAAAGATGAATTCTAGGAGATTTTCACTTTTGGACAGTTGTGCGTGTGTGCACATGTACCTTTTTTTTTTTTTTAGCGTGCCCCTATAGGCAATTTTTTTCTTAATAAACAATTCATGATGATGATAAAAATGCAGAAGAAAAACCATTCCTTGAGAAGGCTGTGCTGCAACATTCTTGCTTACATCTTTCTGGTAGAATTTGAGATAACTTAAGAGTGAAATGACCCTTAAGAGTGAAATGACTCATTAAGAAAACGAGTTGCTACTGCAATGAGAATTATGTTTTTTCCAAATCATTTCCAATTAAACATCTTCTGGTCTAAGATCACTATCTGTATAAGGATATTAGAGCGATGCTATTTGGCTTCTTCTGATAATGAATTACATTAGCATCCCTAGATTTCTTTCCTTCCATTTTCTTTGCTCAGAAAATCCTATTATTATTATTTTCTTTCCATATTGTGTTTTCCCTGCAAATATAGAACACACTGTACTTAGATAAAAATTGAGATTATCTCTTTCACATCACATACTAGCTATTGATATATGCATTTGGAAAGTCATTTACCATTCCATGACTCAGTTTCCCAACCCGAGAAATGAGGAGAGTATATTATTGCTGTCTACCTTGCAAGGCTGCTGGGGGTAAACCACAGAGTATTTCACATGTACAGTGCCGCCTTATTATTATTATAGTTAAGCTTTAAAGATTATTTTCTAGAGAACACAGTATGTAAAGAAGCAAGCGATACACAGAATGAAAAGTAGCATACTTAAAGTCTCTTTTAAATTGTTTCTGCTTCTACATATAACATACCCGCACTATTATTTGGAGTTGCAGAAGTAATGATAATAATAGTAATCAGTTTTTGAGCTCTTCTTATGAAGGAGACACAGTACTAAGTTCTTTGCATATATTATTTCATTTAAGTTTTACCCTAGTACCAACTTCATAGCACTATTAGTATCTATTTACAGAGGTGAAAACCATGACTTGGAGTGATTGAATCCTTTGTTCATGGGCACACAGTGGATGTCAGCCCTGACAGTCTGAGTCTTAGTCCAGAGTCCAGAGTCTTAAGCACATTTTTAGGCGGCAAGGAAGCTGTAAGTCCAAGTTCTACCCTGAATCTGAAGTTAAGTTTCCCAAATGTATAGCACAAGATCCTAAGGGAGGAGTCAGAGCTCACATCTTTAGGTCTCGTTTAATTGTTGGTGCACAAGAGTGCGTGGAAAGGACATAAACATAAGAGGTGCTCAGACCAGCACAAAGTTCGGAAGGGACATGCAACAGTGGCCAAGCACAGAAACAGTGCATCAGCTGAGTCCTGGCGTCAGAGGAGCTACCATGTCCCACATCATGAAGAGTGCAATAATCAGCATGCTGTGGTTCCTAAATGGGCAAGAGCAAATCAAGCTGCTCTGAAAGCCACTATTAAATTAAAGTAACTATGAATTTTAGAGAAAACTATGTAACAGTTCAGGACCTTTAGCAATAATCTCTGCTACCCTCAAAAGTGCGTATGTGGCACATCGTGTTAGAGAAGGATGAGTGAGCATGTGTTGGAGTGGGTTGATCTCCTCTCCCTGGACACTTGACTGGCCTGTGTCTTCTCAGGACTGGACTCCACTGTGCCCTGAGCCCCCAGGCAGTTGGTTCCAGGGGCTCCCCCATCGCTTTGGGGATTCACTCGCTTTTTCTCACTTCTGCATGGAACACAACAAAATTCACCTCTGAAGATGAGCATATATCTACCCTGAAAGCAGCACCCAGGGGATCGTTGACTTTCTTAGAACCACTATAGCTTCAAATAAAGCCACTATAAATCCACACTTTCCTTCAGCAATAAAGACACCTCTGAGCCTCCTCACTTTGACGGGGGATTAAGACTCAGTGCTGAGTTCAGGCTGGCACTAACGAGCCCACAAACATCCTTAGAACAGAACGGAGGAAGACACAGGTGAAACAAATCAAACAGAACAATCAGGGGTGAATTTTCAGTGTGGCCCAGATGGAGATTTCCTGGTGGGATTTCCATTAACGTGAATGGGAGTTGTACCACTAAATCCTTACACACTGTGCGGAAAATGTGCCTCTAAGTGCTCGGCAGCATTATGCCTGATGGAACAAAAACATAAACTACCCAGACCAGGCAAAGTGCTCCTGGGGTCAAGGTACCAAGATTCATGGCAGAAGGTGTCTCAAGTCCTAACTGTCCAGGGTGAGACAAAATGGACCCCCACTCAGCTGGATACTGGGCGCTGGAAATAGGAGGGCCCTCCACAACCTGCCCGGCAATGCTTCTCACTCTCCTTGACACAGACTGTGTTTGTGAGTTGATCTAGCGTTCCACACAAATGGCCTGTGTTTGCTAAAATGGTTTCCCTCACGCTCTGATTACCTGAAATTTCAGTAAACTGAAGCATTGCATCAGGCCCACTGGAACCAGAAACTTAGAGGACGATAGTGCATGATTCGTTTTGATGTGGTTTTATGGCCTTCGCAAAGTAAATGTTGCAAAGGACTCTTACCCTAGGATCAAAGAAAATAGTCAAGAAATCACTTAGCTGCCTGCTTTCACAGAGCAATTTCCTTTCCATATCATCTACAGGGTAGCTCTGAAACTCAAGTCTGATCACGTTTCCTTCTCAAAAATCTTCACTTGTTCCTCTCTTACTCTAAAATAAGGTTTAGGCTCTCCATAAACTCATTTTCCTTCCCATCTGCCACTACATTTCTCCTTGTGTTCTATCTTCCAAGTGTATTTCTTTATGTGCCATTCCTCTAAACAAAGCCACTTCTGATTAAACTTTCTTCTGTCGTCCAGGCTTCCCTTGTAGCTCAGGTGGTAAAGAATGTGCCTGCAATGTGAGACATCTGGGTTCAATCCCTGGGTTGAGAAGATTCCCTGGAGGAGGGCATGGCAACCCACTCCAGTATTCTTGCCTGGAGAATCGCCATGGATGGAGGAGCCTGGTGGGCTACAGTCCATGAAGCTGCAAAGAGTCAGACAAGACTGAGTGACTAACACTTTCACTTTCACTTTTTCTGTTGACCAGAATAGTAATCCTTGTCCTCTGTCTACTTATCCTTCAAAGTCAAGGTCATCTTTGTCATTTTCTCTATTAAACATTTCTCATACCAACGAGTTTCTCCACTATGGTATCACTAAAACTGCATTATACAATTCATTGAATTCTGCTTTTAGGTGCCTTAATTTCTAATATACTTTGTCCTCAATTTTTCTGTTTCCTTAACTACACTGCAAATGCCACTGAGGAGTTCTCCAAATCTTTGTATCTGTCACAATACCTTGCTTATAGTCATATACTAATAAACATCTAAGTGCTTACATTTGGTGGAGAAGGCAATGGCACCCCACTCCAGTACTCTTGCCTGGAAATTCCCATGGATGGAGGAGCCTGGTGGGCTGCAGTCCATGGGATCACTAAGAGTCGGACACGACTGAGCGACTTCACTTTCACTTTTCACTTTCATGCATTGGAGAAGGAAATGGCAACCCACTCCAATGTTCTTGCCTAGAGAATCCCAGGGATGGGGGAGCCTGGTGGGCTGCCATCGATGGGGTCACACAGAGTTGGACACGACTGAAGTGACTTACCAGCAGCAGCTTACATTTGGAGATAAGGTCCCATTATTCCTTCTTGCCTCAGCACCAAATTTTCATCTCCTATTGGCCATGGTGATGAAGACAGCAAATAAACTGAAGTCATTACCAACACTTCTCTAACTGTTTTTCCATACGAACATTTATGTGTTTCAAGACACTGTCTTGGTAGCTCGGACATAAATGGGATACAGGCCTTGCTTGCCCTGGAGCAACTCACAGTCTACTTGGATAAGGAGCCACTAAGAAGGGATGTTAAGGAGCACCCAGTTGTGTAAGGAGGTTGGTTATCATCGTGTCCACCAGTGTAGAAGTGCTGTGATGAGGAGGATGTGACGTGTAAGGAGTTCTCTTCTGACTGAGCAGGTGCCTGAGAAGCTGAGTGGCAGCACAGGGCTGTGGCACATTCACCTGCCAGGAGACCTGACAGGGCACAGCTCTGAATGAGGCTAAGTGTGCCTCACAGTTTAGGCCAGCTCCCCTTCTCTCCTACACTCAGCTTCCTAAAACCCACCACCTGCCTCTCCCCCTTTTTCTCAATCTCGCTCCAGTTTGCAAGGTGATTAGTCTGTTAATCTTTGATAAAGTTATCAAGGAAAGGTGCAGCCAGCTTAAGTTCTCCTTAGAATAGGTTAATGGAGAAGGCGATGGCACCCCACTCCAGTACTCTTGCTTGGAAAATCTCATGGACGGAGGAGCCTGGTAGGCTGCAGTCCATGGGGTCGCTGAGAGTTGGACACAACTCATTGACTTCACTTTCACTTTTCACTTTCATGCATTGGAGAAGGAAATGGCAACCCACTCCAGTGTTCTTGCCTGGAGAATCCCAGGGACGGGGGAGCCTGGTGTGCGTCTATGGAGTCGCACAGAGTTGTACACGACTGAAGCCACTTAGCAGCAGCAGCAGCAGCAGCAGCAGAATAGGTTAAAAAAAGAAGCATGGCACCACAGAATAGTACAGGCTTTGGGATTTGGCATCCTGCAGCGTTTCTTATTTGTGTGAACTAGTGCAAGTTATTTAAATCCTTAGAACTTCATTTTCCTCCTTGGGAAGGTTCCTTGAACTCTACTGACCCTCAGTTGCTTCTTAATTTTACACCAATATATTACTACTTACCTGGCAGGGCTATTTTAAGGATTAGAAATATTGTATTAAAAAGTACTTGGCCAACATATAGTAGACACTTTAAGCATGGTGGTTATCAATAGATTCCTTAAAGGGCTTTCTTGTAGAGATACAATAACCTGTTCAAACACTTGTCTTGCTGGTGGTGGAAATTCAAGGCATGCTAACAAGCAAATAGTGGAAACGCTTAAGGGCTGAGAGCCATGAGCTCTTACAGGGTCCTGCAAGCTCCTGTGAGGTGGACATCTGTCCAACCCACTGGTCATGGGATCAAAGGGACGGCGTTATGAGTTCTCAGCTCTGTCAGTGGTATTAAGCATGGGGATCTGGGCAAGCTGCTAATCTTCTTGCCTCAATTTCCTCCTGCTTTTTATGTATCCTGAGATCACCTCCCTTGACTGGGTGATTTTGACTAATGTACAATTGAGCTTCCAGCCCCTGGGTTATATATATAAAAGCCAAAGGTATTACAATTCATTTCAAGGCTCCTATATCTGCCGGGAAACTCAAAGAAGTGGTGTTCCTTCCCTCTGTCACCCACTCTCCTTGTAATATTTAGTTTCTTTCAGTTGCTTCATCAGAAGAAATACTGAGTTCTCCATTACCCTGGCTCACTTTCCCACTGACGAGGGTGATGTTAACATCGAATCCTGAATCACGGCTAGATCAATATTAGAGCAGCTGTGAGAGAAGGGCGCTAGCCCTAGAACACAAACACACTTTCTTTTCCAAGAAAGACTGTAGTTCCCCTAGCGCTAACTTCCCCTTGTTCCCCTCCATGCCCCCCACCCCCGCCCCTCCTGCCACCAGCACGACCCAGATCACATTAGAGTCCCAGAGCACAGGGAACAGTTCTCGTCTATCCGTCACCAAGGAGGCAGACGGGACAGGGGGAACAACAAGTCATTTGTACCTGATGAGGAGGACACTCCTGGGAAACAAACAGATGAGCCACCCCATGAATCTGAGCCTTTCTCCGAGGTAAACAGAACTGCATGAGAAACCACCAATTATCTCCAGCATCGCCCTTGCCTCTCTCACTGCCCTTCTGGCAGCCGGGTGGGGGACGTGAAACTGTAGCTTAGACCAATATCTGATTCTGAGAAAGTTAACCCTCGCAAAGGTGATTTTCTTTTCCCTCCGTCTCTTGGAGTTGAATAACCATCCATTTCTCTTAGCTTTTGTCACTTATATTCTAATTTGAGAAGTATATGTTCATAGGAAAGTGACAGGACAAGTTTTCAGAGTTTAACCTAGTGTTTGGGTAGGGAGTGTCAATTATTAAATTTTCAAATTAGTGCAGAGTGAAGTGGAAGTAGAATATGTACTTCAAAACATTTTTAAGATACTTCTAAACAATATCAAAACAAAACAAACAGCTACTTTCAAGGTAGCTGTTGCTTGCAAGGCAATTGGAATATTGTCTCCATCTCCCAAAAGCATTCTATGACATTCGGTGGGAAATCAGATTAAATTACCACAAACCTCTGTAGTTTGTTGTGAATAATTTTACTACCTCCTAATTCCACAGATTGTAATGGTGAATATTAAGTAATACTGATGATGAGTGAAGAACTGCATTTGCAGGTCAGACACCCTGCCCTGATGGTTAGAAAACATATACTGGACAGTGTTATGTTATAGAAAAATGATATCTGTGATATCGTAAAACAAAAGTCAGAAAGTAAGTGAAGCAATAGATGAGGATTCATAGACAGACTTTTAAAAAAGGCAAAGTTGGTATACCAATGTAGCATAAAGCTCAATTTCTGACATTTTAAAATATGTTGTTGTTTAGTCACTAAGTTGTGTCCCACTTTTTTGCAACTCTATGGACTGTAATCCATGAGGCTCCTCTGTCCATGGGATTTCCCAGGCAAGAATACTGGAGTGAGCTGCCATTTCCTTCTCCAGGGCATCTTCCCAACCCGGGGATTGAACCTGGGTCTCCTGCAATGCAGGCAGATTCTTTACTGTCTGAACCACCAGAGAAGCCTTTAAAATATGTATTCTTTTCAAAAATATGAAATCCATGCTTGAATTTTGCAGAACTTGGGAAACCATAACATAATTCAAGGGACTATTTTTATCCTCCATTGCACTAGTATTCACCCATACCATTGGAAAATCATAAGTTATAAATTTTTTTAATTCCATGTCAACCTGAATTACTGGTCTAAAATTTACTGATGTACCCCAAAAGCATAACACAGAGTCCATCCCTGTAGGCCCACTCTCCTGAAGCCAAACAGATGACATGTTTTTCTTCATTAGGGCTTGTCATCTGGTTTTCTCTATCCCAGGAAAGAAGATGATGATGGAAAGGTTAGGGCATATGAGTCCAAGTAATACAAACAGGGCAAATCCCTTAGGACAACCACAGAGAAAGATGAAAAATAGATATCAGCCAGCCACTTCTTATGGAAGAAGGTGAACTGCTCCTGTTTGTCTTTCTTTTTAAAATGTCTCCTTTATATGTGAATGTATCTGAAATTGATCTTTCCACATGTGTGCATGCTAAGTTGCTTCAGTCATGTCCCACTCTTTGCGACCTACACACTGTAGCCCACGAAGATCTTCTGTCCATGGGATTCTTCAGGCAAGAACACTGGAATGGGTTGCCATTTCCTTCTCCAGGGGATCTTCCTGACCCAAGGATCAAACCTGCATCTTTCATGTCTCCTGCATTGGCAGGGAGGTTCTTTTTTGTCTTTGAAAGGCCATTAATAATTACATGATACCTCCAATCGCCTATCAGATTTTAAGACCAACAAAATGAGGAAGAAAGAGAGAATGAACTAACAGTTATTAGGCATCTACTTTATGTGAGGTCCTGAGCTTGGTGTATATCATTTTACCTCATTTGCCTAACAATTCTTTAAGTGAAGCATTGTTTTATGCAAGGAAACTGAGGCACAGGAAGTTAAGTAACTTGTCTTCTCAGGTTTCTCTGTTTTTAAAAGTTTTAGAAAATTCAGGGAAATTAGAAACCTTAATGAAAAGGCATCATTTAAGATTTTTGCATTCCTGATGATCCTTCCAACCAGTGATTTGAAAGCTCATCTTGGGGTCTGTCAGAAAATCGAATGTAAGTTCTGCTTAAGCTTTCAAAAACATGAGTATCAAGAGTTCTAAAGAGGACTTCACTGGGTTGGAGCATTTTCAATATACACAGAACAGGATGACATGAGAAAGTGAATCATCTACACCTTCTTAGGTGTGTCTAGTGTCCAGATGAGAAACATTCAGGGGAATTAATACGACAACCAATTTTATAAGGTTCTTCCCATGAACACACTGCAGAAACGAGCGAGAGAAAAATCACCACTGAAGAACAAAGAAGAATTGGTGCCAGAAGAAAAATTTCAGACCTGGCCTCAAGCCCAAATTGCCATGTGATCTCAGGCAAATCACTCTACTTCCATGAGCCTCAGTTTTCTCATCTATGAGAAAGGGAATTGGTTCTGGGAGGTCACTGCCAAGGTTCCTTCCAATTCCAACATAGTATTACCTCTTGGCAGAAAGAGAAGCAGAACTAAAGAGTCTCTTGATGAGGGTGAAAGAGGAGAGTGAAAAAGCTGGGTTAAAAATCAGCATTCAGAAAATTAAGATCATGGCATCCAGTCCCATCACTTCACAGTAAATAGATGGGGAAAAAGTGGAAACAGTGACAGGTTTTCTTTTCTCAGACTCCAAAATCACTGTGGATGGTGACTGCAGCCATGAAATTACAAGATGCTTGCTCCTTGGAAGGAAAGCTGTGACAGACCTAAAGAGCATATTAAAAAGCAGACATCACTTTGCCAACAAAGGTCCATATAGTCAAAGCTATGGTTTTTCCAATAGTCATGTATGGATGTGAGAGTTGGACTGTAAAGAAGGCTGAGCAGTGAAGAATTGTTTCTTTTGAATTGTGGTGCTAGAGAAGACTCTTGAGAGTCCCTTGGACTGCAAGGAGATCCAACGAGTTCATCCTAAGGAAACTGACCCTGAATATTCATTGGAAGGACTGATGCTGAAGCTCCAATATATTGGTCACCTGATGTGAAGAGCCAACTCAATGGAAAAGACCTTGATGCTAGAAAAAAGCTGAGGGCAGGAGGAGAAGGGGGCAACTGAGGATGAGATGCTTGGATGGCCTCCCCAACTCAATGGACATGAGTGTAAGCAAATTTTGGGAGATAGTGACAGACAGGGAAGCCTGGTGTGCTGAAGTCCTTGGGGTTACATAGAATCAGACAAGACTTAGCAACTGAACAGAAACAACAACGGTTACCTCTGGAGAGGTAAAAACCATATCCCGCTTAGCTGTTTCTGCCACAATGATTTAGGGCAGCTGTTCTCAATATTTAGGGTACATCAGAATCACCTGGAAGACATTTTCAAACAGATTGCTGGGCGCTGCCCTCTGAAACAGTAGGTTCGTGTGGGGCCTCAGAATTTACATATCCAGTCTCTTCTCAGGATATGTTGATGCTACCAGTCCAGGGACCACACTTTGAGAACCTCTGGCTGATGAATTTAAAGCTTTTCAATGAACTAAACATAAGTGTAAAGCACTTATATATATCAAGATCAATTCACTTTAGTAGGCTTCTAACTGCACTTTATGAGACTGGATGACGAACCTGGGGACACGCCTCTGACTGGGAAGAGACGTGTTTTCCTGTGTCCTAGAAAGGTATCCTATGAAAGGTAGGTGGCTTTCTCTTGCACATATCTTTCTGGACCTATATGATTATTCTGAGATTGTTAAAAACAGACAAAATCACATTCTCGCAGAGCTAAGATGGACGTCTTCAGACAATTGACCGGGTCAGGTTTCCGAAATGCGGAAGATGTAAACCAAATCTTTCCTACTCCAGGCTCTGACCTATGCCAGTGAGCCATCAGGGCTATATTGCTGAAATCAGTATATTCCTGACTGGGAGTCAGACTGCCCAGTTTTTATTCCCTAATACTTAGCAGCTGCTCAACTTTTACCTTCCCATGCCTCTTTAAAATGAGAATGTTAAAAATGAGAATGCTAGCCTCATAGCATCATCCTGAGGATTAAATAAAAATGTCAACTGCTTAGAATGTATGGCACATATTAAGTGCTCAATTAAAAGCTCCGTTGTTATTTCACTTGTTGCCAGAGGTATAACCTTAACCTCTCTATTTGCCTTTTCTTAAAAATTACACAAGCAAGAAACATTGTATTCAAGGCAGACAATTTGAAGGATGTGCTGCCCATACATTTCTCTAAATCAAGCCACTGTCACAAAGGCTACATGCTTAGATCACACTTTGGTTTCTGGGATGTGGCAGTTCTTTGGACAATTGCTTTAAATTTTACTTTGGCCTTAGCCATGCACTGAGAGGCACCACGAGAAGTAATTACGTGAAACTTACTATCTGAGATGGAGATGGGAAAAGTGTTTATCATCACACCTTTCCCTTTATGAAGACCTACTGGAGGAATTTCTCCTGCACAAGGTCTTGTTGTTATACCTGAGTCTAGTAAGCTCAGAGCTAAATCTGTTCCTGCCTCTAGTACTAGACAGGACATAATGGCATATGTTAACCTTTGCCTTGGTTTTATTTCCATATCCATATCTTCTTTCTATCTTGATTTGCCCATTTTTTTGTTTTATCCTTTGGAATTACATGTATTTTGTAAACATTTTCAAATATACATTGGAAAGAGGGTAAAATGAATAAATAAAAATCAGAGGAGGCTACAGAGCATTATCATATTTCAATAATACAGTCTGGTGAGACAATATCCTTTTAACTTGATTTATAGTTTATCCTTAAGACAGAACATGTTTTCATTCAATACATGTTTTAATAATTATTCTTCCATACCTTTCCTTAAGGAGAACTTTTGGAAGATTATAGATTTAAAGCTCTGAAATACTTAGCAGAAAGAAGATTTCATAATACAGCGCACACATCACAAAGAAAACATAAATCCCTTCCTGTCTCCAGAAAGTCGCCTATGGCTTGGTGATGCATGGCCTGTGTTCTCGCCAGCTGGGAGAGAAGGAATGACTGACTATGAGTCCTGGGACCAATGTGGGAGCAGGAGATGATCTAAGGAAACCTGCGTGGTAACCATTTTTATAAAGTGAAACATTCTTTTGCAATGTGAATGTAAACCTTCCCTACAGACTGCCATGTTAAAATAGCTTTTAGTGTCTAGGATTTTGTACCTCAGCTTTTCTTAAAGTCAGACTCACTATTATAAATAAGTCAAATACAGAAGCCCCAGCCCTCTGGGTGATGGCAAAATTTCTTTCTGCATGGATGTTGAATCATGACATGGTATGATTAAACACCATCAGTGAAGCAATAACCCCTCTGGGAATTATGAGGACAAAACCTTTTAGAGAGCTCTCAGATTCTCCCATCTAACCTGGAGACACACAGGCCCCTATGCTGAGTAGTGCTGAGCCCCATGCAGCTGCTAAGAACTGGGCAGTCCTGTCCCCTCTTCAGGCTCAGTCCCTGGCCCTGAGGTCCAGAGTGTGACAGCTGTGGTTGGGCACCAAGCCAGTATTCACCGAGGGCCCTGCGCTGGAAGACTCTGCAGGGACCAAGCAGGGGCCTGGCTCCTGAGCCCTCCTCTCTCCAAAAAGTACATTTTCCTGCCTTCTGATTTGGTAGGTGGGTGGCTTCCTGGGAACTTTTCCCCCTCCCTCTTTGCTAAATTTCTCATCTTTCTGGATCAGTATCTCCCTACTCGTTAGTTTTACATAAGCTTTACTTTCCAGTTCATCCACTACACTACCCTTGTTTCTCACAAAAGAGCAAGAATGACCTTTTCATTTTCAGAGGGCTCAGTCTGATTTTGAGGGAAAAAATTGGACTATCTCCAAAAGATGACTCTGATCTTTAAATTCTCATTGTGCTCTCTCTCAGGTTTTTTTTAAATTAAAAAGGACAACTAAAATGTTTATGTTTTCTAGTGATCAATCCTAGTTTCACTAATACTAACCACGTGCGTCTTGAAAATTGCAACATGAAGTATCTAGAGCCACTTATTTTTTTCCTCTTATTTGGCTGTTACTTATATGCTGTAAAACTCAAGGTAGTTCAAAGAGTTTTGAAGACTCTGAGCACCCAGGTTATCAAGCCAAGATATAGAACTTTTCCATCATCCAGAAAATTCCATCCTGCCCCTTTATAATCAGCCAGTGTCCCCGTGCCCACAGTTAAGTACTAACATCACAGATGAATTTTGTAGTTTCTTGAACTTCAAATAAATGAGATCATAAGATATGTACACTTAAGTGAATGGTTTCTTTCACTCAGAAAAATGCCTTTAAGGTGTATCTGTACTAATGTATGGATTTTTTATTTCTTTTTAATTCCTTTTAAGTCCTTTTTAAGTGCTCTATTGTATGAATATCTTGCATTTTGTTTCTTCACTCTTCTGTTAACAGATACTCCTAATTTGGAGTGATTCTAAGTAATGCTATTATGAACATTCTTATAATGACTTTTTTGGTGGTCATGTGCTCTCATTTTTCTAAGATGTATATGTAGGAGTGGAAAAATTAAGTCTCTATGAAATATTCTTGCTGAAAAATATTTCAATTAAGTTTAATCAGACCTATAAGCAAAACTTTCCTTTCACAGGAAACAGAGAATAGAAGAAAAAGTTAAACCATCACGAAAAATAATATGACATTCTACAGGACAATTAGCCTGTAATAATGTAAAAAAAGATGTATGTTGGTAGAGGGAGTAGACAGGTGCTATTGGTTTGGATTACAAGGAATTTAAGAGTCAAAACAGCTAAATGTAATGTAGTCTTGATTGGACCCTGGTTTAACAAATCCAGCTATAAAATATATATGTGGTAAATTGAGTATGAATTGTGTTTTAGGCACTATTAGGAAATATTTGTTAATTATATTAGTAGAGATATTGTTGTGGTTATCCTAAAATATTCATATTTTTATAAATGCATATTAAATGTTTAGAAGTGAAATGTCATGGCGTCTGAAATTTACTTCAAAAGAATTCACAAATAAAATGTACGAAGCAAGTATGGCAAATGTTAAAAGTTTAAATCTAAGTGATGCATAGGTGGATGTGTATTATATGGTTCTCTCTTATTTATCTCTGAAAATCTTCATAATAAAAAGACAAAATTATTCTTGATGAGTAATAATGACTTAATTTCTTATTTCCATCTTGTTTTAATTCATAGAACATAGGTCCTTTTACTTCTTCACTACATTGCTCCAAGTTTAACTTTGAATAGCAAAATAGAGAGCCATTGGGGCTACAATAACATCTTAAAGTAAGTTTGCATTTAAAAAATGCACAATTTAAAATATTATCAGCAAAACTGACAATTCCTTAGACTAGATCATTATCCAGTGTGCTGGAGCACAGACATGATGATAAATTTAGATTTCAATTCATATAGCTAGAGGAATTTCAACCATTAAGGATTTTCAAGCCATCTCTATCTGTCTCTCCAACATGTTGCAACACAACTGAAAGTTTATTTTACATGAGCAATTTCTGTTCACAGTTTTATAATTATGAGTATCAAACAGAGTTTCGCCTTCTACCACCCCAGTGATTCATAGCGTTCTTGGGGCTAAGTTAAACTTTGCTTTGTCTGGTTAAATGATTTGAAGTTTTGCACGAACAGATCACAACTTCTTTCTTCCTCATTTACAAATGAAGTCCCCCTTGCTCCCCTTAGAGTGGTATTAATGCAGGTCTGCTGTCTTCATCATCTGATTTGCCCTCCTTTTAAATGTTTTATTACTGTTTCACTATCTTCTACTATTGACATTTTAAATTCAGAGAACCTCATGGCTAAATACAGAATACCTCCTTTCCATACAGTGCCTTCCTAATGTTTGTTGAAGAAAGGCCCTTACTAAGACTTAAAACAATGGGGACATGGAGTAAGAGCATGGTTTCAAGTAAACATTTGTTAGGGTTCAGACCTTATGCATATGTCTCTGGTGAAGACAGCGGGGTATGGAAGAGGAATATGTAGTAGAAAGGATGAAGCCAGGATTCAAAGGACACAAACTACTACATGACTTTTTCATTAGCTGCTGTGTGACCTTGGGCAAGCCATTTAACATTTCCAAGCCTCAGTTTCCTCATCTGCTCAGTGAGAAGTTTGGAGCAAATGATCTCCAAGAACATAAAAGTTCTAACATTTAATATTTAACCGCTCAAAGTGAGCAGGTCTGTCGGATTTCTCTGAACAGCAAAAGGTCCATTAACAATCTGGGGAACTTAGGGAGCAAGACTATATCAAGTCAGATGCTTTTTTGCTGAAGTACAAGTGGTAAAAATGGGATCAATGAAATTCACATTTAGATGTATCATCAGAGCTGCAGCAGCATTTCCTCCATAAGACTGCTTTTATCTCTCTTCTATTTGTTTTCAGTAATACTCTTTCATTGTCCTCAATTTCCCCCAATTATTATTTTTTTTTTTACTAGAAACAGACACAACAGATTAAGGATGTAAAGTTGAATAGCACAGAGCATTAGTCAAAACAGACTTTTGAAATGGCGCACAATAGTCCCCCAAGGTGGTTTGTTTTATCCCCTTTCAGAGCTGGGCTTCTCCCTCACTCCACCTTTCCTGTCTTAGTCAGGTTTTGTACAGACCAACTCCCCTGGCTTGGAGCAGGTAAGTTCAGCTGGAGGTGAAGCCCTCGTGAGATGATGGGAACAGAAGGGTCCACCCAGTCATGTTACATGATAGGCTCCTTTGTAGTACCGTTTAGAGTTCACGGTTTTCACCCCAGCAGATTTTCATAGGTTCCTTCATTAAAAACTGAGATTCAACTACATTACAAAACATATTGGCAGGATGCTGGAAATTGCTATAAATAATTTATCAGTTCATCCATTCTGATTTCTTCCAAATACTATCTTTGTTATTTTTAGCACAAAAGAAATCATATCTAACTATTGATTTCAGCAGAGATGGAGTAAAAATGGGACCAAGTATAGCACTTAACCAAATTAAAAGAAAATATGTTAATTATCTTTGTATCACTATGTTGATGAATTATAGACAATATATGATAGAGCTCAGTGCTGTGGGCCATATACTTAACAGAAAAATGTCATTTGAATTAGGAGAAAGCAGACCAATGAAGCCCTGAGGATGAGAAAATGTTTTCTTTATCCCAAGGCTGTACTGGCTAAAATAGATGATCCCTATATTATCTCATTCAACTCAACCAATATGAAGCGAGTCCCTCTTATGAAGTGAGTATAATATAAAATAAGTGAGTCAAGTTCGTATAGACTTCTCAGTCTGGAAGAAATGGCTGAAGAAATTGGTTGCTTGGAATGTGAATTGCATAGTCCCATGAGGATGTTATAATCAATGTAAGAAAGGTTAGATCACAGCAAAACCTCTTAGTCTAGAATTCTCAGAACTCTTTGGAAGCCACACACTACAAACAACTTTGTTGCCATAGGAAAGGGGGTTCCTTGTTTCAGCTCAGGACAAAAGCATGACGCACCACTGTTGTTGTACCCCGTCTGTGAACTCCATTCTCTTGGCGGATGGAGTTTCTTCCCAGGAAGTTCCTCACTGTCTCCTACAAAGAGATCATCAATGGCCTGTCCTGAATTTGTGGTGGTGTACAGCTGAAGTCCCTGTCCTAGGACCCTTGCCAAATATAAACTGTTCATGAGTTGGTGTTTATAAGCCCGGGACTTTCTTTACACAATATTTCATATTGAATAATGATGTTCAGAGCATAAATTGAATTAGAAATGTTTTGACTGTTAATGTAGAGTCATGTTGCAAATGCTCCAGAGCATGACTTTATGAAGGTGTTCTGGTTTTCTGTTCTTCCAACTATATCTCTCAAAGTCCTACTCAAGAGGATAGAACAGGTCATTCTGGGGACAGCTGGGAGGGATTGAAAGATAAAGAGTGCTTCTAGAATGTCATAAAGTGTGACAGGGAGATAGGAAGGGTGCCAAGCTGAAACTGCTAAAGTAATTTACCACCTAGTAATACAACTGACTGACATTAAGGGCAACTCTGAGGGTTTGTGTAGGTATAATTCCTTAGTACCAATCATCATAATAGCTAACATTGCCACAGTGCTTACAAGCTAATGAAATACTAGCACATTTGTTATCTCATTTAATCCTCATAATAGCCCAGTGAAGTGACTTCTTATTATTATTCTCAGTTGACAGATGAAAAATTGAGGCTTAGAAAAACTAAGCAATTTGTCCCAGATTTTCCCAAGAAGGAAGGAAAGCTAAGATCCAAACCCAGGTTTTCTAAGTTTAAATCCTATTTACATGCGCTGCCTCAGTGTTCACTCATGGATATTTACCCGACAGTCTTCATCAAGGGTCTACTGCTGAGGGCACATCACTGTCCTAGATCTTTGGGTAGAGATGTATAAAGAAGAATATCCTTGGGGAATTTTTTTTAACTTTTTATTTTGAAAAATTACAGATTCGTGGGAAGTTGCAAAAAAAGAAAAAACATAGCCCAGGGAACTTTTGCTCAAACTGACAACATAAAGCTCACCCATCCATGTCTAGGGTACTTCCCAGGTGGCTCAATGGTAAAGAATCTGCCTGCCAATGCAGGAGAAGTGAGCTCAATCCCTGGGTCAGGAAGATCCCCTGGAGTAGAAAATGGCAACCCACTCCAGTATCCTTGGCTGGGAAATTTCATGGAGAGAGGAGCCTGGAGGGTTGCAGTCTATGGGGTCACATAGAGTTGGACATGGCTGAGCAACTGAGCACATACAAGCGTACATAGGTGTCTAAGGTACATTGCAGAATGTGTTCCTGTTCTATGTTAATCAAGGAACTCTGGGAGACGTTACTGGTGGTGATCACAGTTGGGTAAACAGGCAAGTCTTCTGGGAAGAAGTGGCATTTGGAATGACCTAGCAGAGATGTATGATTTTTACAAGGTGCCAAGACCCAGATGTGGGAAGTGAAAAGCATTCCAGAGGCAGACACTAACTATGGCAAAGGTGCAGAGATGGGAAAGTGTAGAGCAGGTTTGGAAAAACAACAAATGTCCAAGGGGGAGGAAAAAATTTATTTTTTTTTAAATAAGTTCAAGTTCCAGGTTATTCTCTATGGTGCATTCTGTTTAAAGGTCAACATGAATGGAGAGACCTGGGCTTAGCTCCTTGTTTTGGACATCCACAGGATGGGCCCAGAACTGTCAGGGTGAAGAAAGTCATAGCTTTTTATTTCTCTGGTGCAATACCCCAAAAGGACTTTTTATTTGTAGAGTGATGAAGGCATTCTCAAAGTTTTCCTGAGAAAAGTAACGCAGTAAGACCAAATAGATACTTAGAAAACTAAGAGAAAATGGGCCTCCAGAAGGGTGGGTTTCCATTTCCTAATTCAAACAGGTGTATTTTTCTCTTTTGACTTATCTCAGCCTTGTTGTAAACAGATTTAAATTTTTATAATAATTTATATAATTCAGCAAGATAAATTAAAAATAAAAAAGTTGAGCAAAGGATATTTATTATAAGGACTACATAGATTTTTTTCTGTTGCTTAGAATTCTAAGAGCAGTTACATGACACATTTCTCTCTAGTCTCAATATCCATTTTTTGTTCTTTGTTTGAAAAAGTTGGTTTGTTGTTTTGCTTTCATGTATTAAATATATACTGGATCTTGTAGCTGGCAGTGTCTCCCTCTTTTCATTGGCTGCAAGAAATTGTAAAGCCAAATTTGTGCCTCACATTTTAGAAACACATAAAATTTTCATGGCTCATATTTGTGCATCTTCTGGCTCTGTAGTCATGACAAACATTCCTCTCTCTGATTAAACTTAAGAAATAACAGAAATGGTTCTCACTTACTTTTGAAGTTTTTCCCTTAAGAAAATTTGTAAGAGTGTTTTCAAGCAGGACAAATATAATTTCACTAAAAAAATAGAATTTGGATTTTTCCTCTATGAAAAGCTCTGCACGAATCAGAAAATGGCAAATTTCATTGTGTCCCTGTATAAAAGAATCAATCTTTTGAATATTCAACATTTCCCCACCCACAGCTTTACCCCACCCCCAAATAAACTTCAATAAGTGTTCGAGAAATGTGTTAATAATAAAGCCAGTCTTTTCAGGCATTTTTACACATACAGCATCACCCTGGGTTGACTGTCTTTAATAAAATATATTTAATATGTGTGTTATATAACACTGGTGCTTAATAAATATGTTAGTTGAATTTAGTGGGCTTCCCTGATGGCTCAGTGGTAAAGAATCTGCCTGCAATGCAGGAGATGCCAGTTAGATCCCTGGGTCAGGAAGATACCCTGGAGAAGAGAACAGCTACTCACTTCAGTATTCTTGCCTGGGAAATCCCATGGACAGAGGAGCCTGGCCGGCTACAGTTCATGTGGTTGCAAAAGGGTCCCACACTACTCAGTGACAACAACAGTTGTATTTAATATGTGTGTCCACTTACACTGACTTTTTGCTTTCATGCATTGAAGAAGGAAATGGCAACCCGCTCCAGTATTCTTGCCTGAAGGATCCCAGGGACGGGGGAACCTGGTGGGCTGCCGTCTACGGGGTTGCACAGAGTTGGACACGACTGAAGTGACTTAACAACAACAACAACTTACATTGAAGCCTCCCAAAGAAAGGATTTTTGTACTGCAAACAAATTACAAATATTTATTGATAAGCACTCTTACTGTCGACCTGTAATGTGGCTATAGTGAACCTAGTTACACAGCAGGAGCAGAAACTTTCTTTTAATCCAGTGAACATTATAGCCTTGATAAGTTTCAGTCCACCCTTCCTGCTACTTGTTTGCTGTAACCATTGCCTTTTCTAATGGACCCTTCATAATAAAGTATTCATTGATCTTCCATCAGGGAGAGAACAGGGTCACAAACACAGCTCTCCTGGTTGCTCTGCCACCCTAGCTGTTTCAGGGTGGGGAGGAGAAGGAGCTGGCACCCACAAAGGCTTCAGCCCAGCCGCTTGCCTTCAGCTGTTCTGCAGGTGGGCCCCAGGTGAGCACCAGACTCCTAGGTTTGGCAGAGTCACTCTGCTCCTTTGTTTGGTCACCAGTTGCTTTCTCTGCCTGTTTATTTTTCTGGTTTGGTTTCCTGTCCTGTTCATTAGTCAGTTAGCTCTTCCTTGTTTGTTCTGTGTCTCCTGTGTGTTTCTGCAGGCTACCTCCCTCCTAAGCACCGGAAGGCCAATGTCTTTTGTTCCTTGTAACTTGCTTTACAGTGGTGGCAGGGAGCTGCTGCACACAGGTTTGGTGTACAAGGGAGAAGGTTAAAGGCTCACCTGTGGAGAACCATCAGTCTGTTGGAACAGCCAAATTCCTGAAAAGGGAGTCATTCTCAGTTTTTCCCTTGATGAGATGCCTTTAAAGTTTCACTGTCTCTTTTTGAAATTGTGTTTAATTCAAACAGGCCCAAGGCTAATCAAGTCAGAAAATCTGGTTCACAAAGGAATCCTGATTATTATGGACTTCTACTAATTGGAATTTTTTCAGTATTTGGAATCATTCAGATGCACTAAACTAGAATGCACCTTGTATAATCTGAGGGTAAAGCAAATTTATCATTTTGAATATAAAATGTGGCTATCAGGGCACTCAGGTAAAACTGATTTTAAGTTCATAGTGTCCCAAACCTCTGGAGTCATAGGAAAATACCAATTCTGGAGATTTTAATGTAGTAGGTCTGCGGTGGGAACAAGGGAGCTATATTTTCCTGAATGGCCCTCAGATGATTCTTACTATCAGATAAATTTTGGAAACCTTGCTCTAGAAGCATCAGCCAACAATTTCTATAAAAATTACAAACTAGTATTCTCTGTTGAGAAAACCAACTTCCTCCTGCCCCAGTTTTTAATAACTAGGAAATATCAAGGACCTTATTATAGTTACTGGTTATATCTGAAAGTAACAATTCAGTCCCTGCGGCAATCATTTCTTTCAACACATCAGTGTGCAAAAGACTGAGGTCAGCGCCGAGGATTATTCATAAATAAGTCAGATATAGTTTTCACCCGTGAAGAGTTAATAATCTAATGATAAAACTGCTTGTATTTATTCAATAACTGTGAAGAATTTTTGAATAAAATTTTATCAACTATCTACTCATTAAACCAATACATACAGAGTTTCTATTCAGTGCCAGGCACTGGACTAGGTGCTAGCATTTTGTGTAAATTAAAACATTTCCCTGTCCTCAAGGAGCAAGTGTGAAGAAAATCAAATAAGGTGACAAGTGACGATATAGATTTCATCTGCTATGAAAGAGGCCAAGTTCAGAGTGCTGTGAGCACACTGAGACAGAAAGGGTCCCTGACCTAGTGAGAGACAGGAGTGTGTGGAGGGTGTTGGGGTGTATGGAGGCTAATCAGGACCTAATGGATAAATGGACATTATCAAGGTGAGACCAGCAGGGAAGAGTTTTTCTAGCAATAAGGCATGATATGTACAAAGGCACAAAATGAGAGACTGTGCACTGAGTGGTGTCATGTAGTTGAATAAGACAAGAGCCACGGTATTCCTCCCACTTAGGAATATTGATATACAACCTCATTCTAGTATTCAGATATTAGCCTACTGGAGAGGGGCCCAAAACAAACAGTTGTGAGTGCATCTGTATGCCAGGATTTAATTCCATATTGGAATTCTCTTGTAAAGCATCTTGTATTCAGTAAGAAGTTATATCTAATATAATCAGATAAATTCAGGAGTAATGGGAAGATTGCAGAGGGGCAGGAGGTGACAGAGAGAAAGAAAGAGAGGAAGGGAATGTCACATACTTTCACATCCCAGAGTTCAAATCATTTTACTATACTTCTGTGATTTAAATACAGGACTAAGAGTAAATTTTCCCCACAATCATCAATAATATTATAACATTATATTTCTACACCTGCCTGTGTTTTGCTAAACAAAGTTGTCTTTTATGTTTAACAATTTCTGCATAAACATGCTTTACTAATAAAACCAGTATCACTTTGGCTTCATACATGTCCATCCTTTCTCAATCTTTTCCCTTTAAATCATTCATGATTTTAGTTGGAACAAAAGAAAATAAATTTGGGGTTTGTAAATGACTCTAATATAATTTTAATACATAGTCCAAAAAATTACAAAAGAATCCTATTATTTAAATAATTGCTTTTACAGTTTTATAACATATTGAGGTAATACAGTTATTCAAGATTGGGGTAAGAGTGTCTATGAATCAAACGTTTTAACATAGGAGAAGTTTGGAATTATTAATTTGTAATTATTAAGCATAATTTATAGCTAGATATACCTAGA
Organism: Redunca redunca; assembly: GCA_006410935.1. Lineage (NCBI taxonomy): Eukaryota > Metazoa > Chordata > Mammalia > Artiodactyla > Bovidae > Redunca > Redunca redunca. Next base: position 226,250 of record SJYQ01017238.1, on the reverse strand, counting down.
GATATCTGTCCAGAGTTGCCCTGTTCTCATTAGCCATGTATAATATACTATAAATCACTCTTCAGAAATTAACCAGATACTCAGGTTTCTCCCAAAAAGCTGCCTGAGGCAAACAATTAGAATGATGTATTTTTTCCCAAAGTCAATCAATCCATGTTGTAAACAACATCTTATTACTTCCTTTATACAGACAGGATATCTGCTACAATGAATTTGTAACAAAAGAATAGTAGGAATATATCACTTTGGTCTCTCTTTTTAATCAGGAAATCAATCAAACATTTATTGAAACACTGCACTCAAGAAACAAGATCAACAAATATTTATTGAACCCAGTAACTTTTAAGAAGGCCCCTATCCTCAGGGGTCTTATCAATTAGTACCTGCTTTCATTGCAATCAATGCATTGAGAAGTTCATAAGACATGTAATACGTAACCCTATTTTTTAAAAGCAAATAATCTGGTTGGGAAGATCAAACCAACAAACATGGGACTATAATCAAGAAAAATAAGCTGGGTACTGTGCAGCTTTGGGATGCTCTGGAGTGGACTATCACTGCTGGTGAGTTGTAAAAAATTAGTCTAGAAACATAGGGTGTGGAGTTGGCTTATAGAATATCTTAAAAGTTAAAAAGATATGCTTATTAGCAATAGGGAACCACTGTGGCCTCCCGAGTAGGGAATGACACAATGTAATAGTACTTAAGAAAGATTTTTACTTTATTTCTTCCCTCCTCTCACTAGTTTGGGAGCTAATAGCATAAATTGTGTATCTCAAAAATTGTCACTGATCTAACTAATGGACTGTGAAATGTAAAACATCATCCCTGCTTCCTGCCTTCAAATAGTGCAGGATTTTACACCTTAGAGTCATTTACCAATGGTGAAGCCAATGGTCATGGGATTAAAGTCTAAATAAAATAGGCATGTGGTGATTTTAGACTTCACACAGATAAACTTTAATCTACTGAAGATGGCTGTAACTAGCAATAGCAGCCCCCAATAAGAAACCTGCTTGTTTCTGTAATCAACTTGTGTTTTAAAAAGAAGTTGATAAATATGTAAATGTACATCAACCCTTTCTAACTCCAGTGCCCTTGGCAGGCATCACTAATTGATCACAGAGTTTTACTTGCTGTATTCTGATAGGCCTTATAATATTTCTCAAAATCTCTATAGGGACTTAATACCACTTACAGCTGGGCTTGGAGATACAAACTGTTACCCTGCACTAGCAGGCAACTTTGCCTAAGATAATGCCAATAAATTCACCTCATTAGCTGTGCCCACTTACTACAATGCCATTTTTTTTAAGCCACAATATCATTATATCCTTTGGTTTGTTGTTTAACTGTAGAAGAAGAGCTGGGTGGTTCTCAAAATGTTCTTATATTTAAAAGCAGTCTAATATATAGAAAAAGTGGTTATCCAGTGCAGTTCATAGTTCAAGTAAACAAGCAAAAGAAATCCAAATGCACCTCATTGGAGAATTCTGGAATGGAGTCTGAGTGACAAGGAAACAACAGCCAAGACCCATTTTATCCATACAGCTTCTGCTGAATAGAAATAGAAAAGCATAAAATGCTTCTATGATCAAGAGGATGTTCTGAAGATGATGATGATAGTCCAGAATTATTGAGTGTTTTACCATATACTAATTACTCACCTAATGAAGCACAAGCTGGAATTAAGATTGCAGGGAGAAATAATATATACAGATGACACCACCTTTATGACAGAAAGTGAAGAGGAACTAAAGAGCCTCTTGATGAAAGTGAAAGAGGAGAGTAAAAAAGCTGGCTTAAAACTCAACATCAAAAAAACTAAGATCATGGCATCTGTTCCTATCACTTCATGGGAAATAGATGAGGAAACAGTGGGAACAGTGACAGACTTTATTTTCTTGGGCTCCAAAATCACTGCAGATGGTAATTGGAGCCATGAAATTAAAAGACACTTGCTCCTTGGAAGAAAAGCTATGACAAATATAGACAGCATATTAAAAAGCAGAGACATTACTTTGCCAACAAAGGTCCTTCTAGTTAAAGCTATGGTTTTTCCAGTAGTCATGTATGGATGTGAGAGTTGGACCATAAAGAAAGTTGAGTGCTGAAAAATAGATGCTTTTGAACTGTGGTGTTGGAGAAGACTCTTGAAAGTCCCTTGGATTGCAAGGAGATCCAACCAGTCCATCCTAAAGGAAATCAGTCCTGAATATTCACTGGAAGGACTGATGCTAAAGCTGAAACTCCAACTTTGGCCACCCGATGTGAAGAGCTGACTCATTAGAAAAGACCCTGATGCTGGGAAAGACTGAAGGTGGGAGGAGAAGGGGATGACAAATGAGATGGTTGGATGGCATCACTGACTCAATGGACATGAGTTTGAGCAAGCTCCAAGAGATGGCAAAGGACAGGGAAGCCAGGTGTGCTTCAGTCCATGGGGTCACAAAGACTCAGACACGACTGAGTGATCTGAACTGAGTTTTTATCTCAACATTATCTCATGTCATCTTCAAGGCATTTCTGAGCTAGATAAGTCTGGAAGCCTGCCCTACCTCCAGTCTTTCCTGATCTATTAAGTCAATAAATTCTCCCACTGTTTTAAACAGTTTAAGTTTTCTGTTATTTGAAACATAAAAACCTAATTTATACAGTCTGCCATTTTAGATTTTATACACCTTTCTTTTCCTTAGCTTTGATCTCCGTGTCTCCATGATGTTGTTTTCTTATTCCTTCTCCAGCACTGCTTTAAGCATTATGTAAGACAGAGATAAATGTCTTAAGTTCCTGCTACTCATTTACCCTCACTACACAATTGCTACTAAGTCACTTACTAGTCCTCTTCTTTGCCTGTCACTTTCTCTTCCCGCTAGAACTGAACCACCAGATACACAAGTACTTTTACCTCCTGGCAAAAAAGAGCTATTAAAGACCCTTAGGCTGATTTAAAGAAGTCCATTTCTTTACATCCCTTCGTGAATTACAGCCTTGTCATGACAAAGAGGCTTGCATTACTCAGTAAAGCTATGAGCCATGCTACACAGGGCCATCCAAGGTGGACGGGTCACAGTAGAGAGCTCTAACAAAACATGTTCCACTGGAGGAGGCAATGGCAAACTACTCCAGTATTCTTGCCGTGAGAACCCCATGAGCAGTATGAAAAGGCAAAAAGATATGACACCAGAAGATAAGGCCCTCAGGTAGGAAGGTGTCCAATATGCTACTGGGGAAGAGCAAAGGGCAGTTACCAATAACTCCAGAAAGAATGAAGCAGCTGGGCCAGAGTGGGAATGATGCTCAGCTGTGGATGTGTTTAGTGGTGAAAGTGAAGTCCAGTGCTGTAAAGGACAATATTGCATAGGAACCTGGAATGTTAGGTTGATGAATCAAGGTAAATCAGACATGGTCAAGCAGGGGATAGCAAGAGTGAACATCAACATCTTTTGGAATCAGTGAACTAAAGTGGACTGGGATGGGCAAATTTAATTCAGATGACCATTATGTCTACTACTGTGGGCAAGAATCCCTTAGAAGAAATGGAGTAGCCCTCATAGTCAATAAAAAAAAAGTCTGAAATGCAGTACTTGGATACAGTCTCAAAAATGACAGAATGATCTTGGTTCATTTCCAAGGCAAAGCATTCAATATAACAGTAATCCAAGTCTATGCCCCAACCATTGATGCCGAAGAAACTGAAGTTGACCAGTTCTATAAAGACCTACAAGATCTTCTAGAACTAACACCATAAAAGATACCCTTTTCATCATTGAGGACTGGAATGCAAAAGTAGGAGTAACAAGCAAGTTTGACCTTGAAGTACAAAATAGTGAAAGTGAAGTGAAGTCACTCAGTCGTGTCCGACTCTTTGCAACACCGTGGACTAAGGAGGGCAAAGCCTAACAGAGTTAAGAGAGGCTAACAATGTCAAGAAAACACATTGGTCATAGCAAACAGCCTTTTCCAGCAAAACAGAAGATGACTCTACATGTGGACACCACCAAATGGTCAATACTGAAATCAGATTGATTACATTCTTTGCAGCTGAAGATGGAGAAACTATGCAGTCAGTAAAAACAAGACCTGCTACTGACTGTGATCATGGGATCCTTATAGCAAAATTCAGGCTTAAATTGAAGAAAGTAGAGAAAACCGCTAGGCCAGTTAGGTATGACCTAAATCAAATTCCTTATGATTAAACAGCGAAGGTGACGAGTAGATTCAAGGGATCAGATCCTGCAGACAGAGTCCCTGAAGAACTATGGACAGAGGTTCATAACATTGTACAGGAGGTATTGACCAAAACCATCCCAAAGAAAAACAATGCAAGAAGGTAAAGTGGTTGTCTGAGGAGGCTTTACAAATAATTGAGGAAATAAAAGAAGCAAAAAGCAATGGAGAAAGGGGAAGATATACCCAGATGAATGCAGAGTTCCAGAGAATGGCAAGGAGAGATAAGAAGGCCTTCTTCAATGAGCAATGCAAAGTAAGGAAAACAATAGAATGGGAAAGAGTAGAGACCTCTTCTAGAAAATTAGAGATATCAAAAGAACATTCCATGCAAGAATGGGCATGATAAAGGACAGAAGTGGTAAGGACCTAACCGAGGCAGAAGAGATTAAGAAAAGGTGGCAAGGATACAGAGAAAAACTATTCAAAAAAGGTCTTAATGACTTGGTGTGGTCATTAACTTAGAGTCAGACACCCTGGAGTGTGAAGTCAACTGGGCCTTGGAAAGCATTACTAAAAATGAAGCTAGTGGAGGTGATGGAATTACACCTGAGCTATTTCAAATCCTGAAGATGATGCTGTTAAAGTGCTGCATTCAATATGCCAGCGAATTTGGAAAACTCAGCAGTGGCCACAGGACTGGAAAAGGTCAGTTTGCATTCCAATCCCAAAGAAGGACAGTGCCAAAGAATGTTCAAACTATCAGACAGTTGAGCTCATTTCACACGCTAGCAAGATTATGCTCAAAATCCTTCAAGCTAGGCTTCAGCAGTATGTGAACCGAGAACTTCAGATGTACAAACTGGGTTTAGAAAAGGCAGAAGACCCAGAGATCAAATTGCCAACATTCATTGGATCATAGAGAAAGCAAGGGAATTCCAGAAAAATATCTACTTCTGCTTCTTTGACTACGGTAAAGCCTTTGACTGTGTGGATCACAACAAATTGGAAAATTATTAAAGAGATGGGGATACCAGACCACCTCAACTGTCTCCTGAGAAACCTATATGGGGCAAGAAGTAACAGTTAGAACCTTACGTGGAACAACTGACTGGTTCAAAATTGGGAAGGGAGTATGACAAGGCTGTGTATTATCACCTTGCTTATTTAATTTACATGCACAGTGAGTGAGTGAGTGAGTGAGTGAGTGAAAGCTGCTCAGTTGTGTCCAACTCTTTGAGACCCCATGGACTATACAGTCCATGGAATTCTCCAGGCCAGAATACTGGAGTGGGTAGCCGTTCCCTTCTCCAGGGGATCTTCCCAACCCAGGGATCAAACTCAGGTCTCCTGCATTCTACGTGGACTTTTTTTTTTTTAACGAGCTGAGCTACCAGGGAAGCCCATATGTAGAGTACATCATGTGAAATGCCAGGCTGGATGACTCATAAGCTGGAATCAAGATTTTTAGGAGAAATATCAACAACCTCAGATATCCAGATGATTTCATTATAATGGCAGAATGTGAAGAGGAACTAAATAACCTCTTGATGAAGATGAAAGAGGAGAGTGAAAAAGCTGACTTAAAATTCAACATTCAAAAAACTAAGATCTTGGCATTTGGTCCCATCACTTCATGGCAAATAGAAGAGGGAAAATTAGATGCAAAGACAAATTTCATTTTCTTGGACTACAAAATCATCGTGAATGGTGACTGCAGCCATGAAATTAAAAGATACATGCTTCTTGGAAGGAAAGCTATGAACAACCTAGACAGCATATTAAAAAACAGAGACATTACTTTGCCAACAAAAGGTCTGTATAATCAAAGCTATGGTTTTTCCAGTAGTCATGTACAGATGTGAGAGTTGGACCATAAATAAGGCTGAGCACCTGAGAATTTATGTTTTTGAACTGTGGTGCTGGAGAAGATTCTTGAGAGTCTCTTGGACAGCAAGGAGATCAAACCAGACAACTCTAAAGGAATTCAACCCTGAATATTTATTAGAAGGACTGATGCTGAAGCTGAAGCTCCAATACTTTGGCCACCTGATAAGAAGAGCCAACTCATTGGAAAAGACTCTGATGGTGGGAAAGATTGAGGGCAGGAGAAGAAGAGGACAACAGAGGATGAGATGGTTTGGTAGCATCATCAACTCAATGGACATGAATTTGAACAAACTTCAGGAGATAGTGAAGGATAGGGAGGCCTGGCATCCTGCAGTCCATAGGGTAGCAAAGAATCGGACACAAGTTAGTGACTGACCAACAACATAGCTTTACAAGAAACTGCCTTTTGAAAGGCTTGATAGGTGTATTAGCTTCCTCTCAGTACCCTCTGTGCACTTTTATTCTGGATGCTCTAGATAGAATTTTAGGTGCATTTCAAAAGCATTTAGATATTCTTCATCCTTTGGTTCTTTCATACACTATCTGTTCATATTTCGTCTCATCACAGTAGAACAAGATGAAGATGCAGAGGAAACCACAGTGGACTTCCAGCAGGTTAGACAGCCTCTTGTAGGAACTCAGAGGCAATAAACTAGATGAGACTACCAAAGAAAAGCCCTGGGCTGTCAATGCATTTGTGCAAGAAATAACAACTGTGGGGTTCTGTGCTCCAAAGACAGACAGCAGAAAAATCCACATTCGTTCCCCCCCACCTTCACTTATGGAGATGAGAGCATGTGAAATTAAACACTTAATAGTAGAAACTGAATCCAGGAGGTATGCAAGACAGAACGAAAAAAAGTTAAACAGAATACCAAACATTTTTTTGCCACAGCTTTGAAAATATAGATGGAAGAGCCTTTACAAAAAACTTCCTTCTAATTACTTCAGGGGCCAAAGTGGGATTGAAACAAGTAAAGACTACAGAATATTTTCACCAATTTCTTGTTTCCAAAGGAAAGACCAAACAAATCAACTGTTCACCTAAAGAAGTGTTATCACCAAACTTATTTGTTTGTCTGTTTATTTAGTTGTTGCTGTCTGCTTTATCACTTATATAATGTTAACATTCTTTCAAAATGGGCAGATGGACCTCATTCAAGTTCTGACAGTAACTCTTTGTTAGTGGTACAAATGGCTTCAGAGGTATTTAATTACCATTAGTAGTCATTCGTTTGCTCCTAGCTGGTGACATTTGGAATAGTAAGCAGGCAGCATTCTTTGTGTCCAGCGAGTTCATAGAAAGTTAAACCTACTTTTGACAACAGACTCAAGCTTAGCTACCATTAACTCCTCTTCAGTTACTGGATGATGTGTTTGAACAGTATGAATGATTAATGAAGGCTAAATGGTTCAGTTTCTATCTTAAAACCTTTTTGTTAACTTCTAGGGAGCTGAGTGACTGCAAGGTGAGTTCAGCTCAAGCAAGTATTCATGCAATCTGTTGCTTGTACTTTGGGGGGAAAAACCCATTAGTTTATCAACTATTTATTTTTAAGAGATATAATAAATTAGAAACTTTAATCTTGATGCCTTTTCCCTTTCACAGATCAGTACCAGGGACCATGCTTTTTTGCCAGCTTGGCATCAGAAAGTGAAGTCTGCTTGTATGTCGAAATGTATGATTGCTTCCTCTCAAGGAAATCAAAATAAGATGTCATCACCTGGTAGCAATCCATCACAAATCTTCCTAAAAGCAGCCTATGAATTTTCCTGCAACAAATTCCAGGATCATTCTTAGGGAAAGGGCACCAGATTATTCATTAAACTGAGAAAACCTTTATGTCTGGCTTCTTGTTAGCAATGGGTAGATGTGTAAAGATGCACAGGGCATTTGCTGGTTGATATGTAAGAGGCATCCATACTGTTAACTCCTCCAGGAATATCTTATGCAAAAGAGATTATAGAAGAGGCCAGGTAAGGCTGAAAGCTAGAAAGAGGGAGACTGAGAATGTGTACAGGGACTGAAAAGTGAAGATGACAACTGACTCCAAGAAAGGGAAGCACACAGGACAAAGAAGCAAGATTTGTGAGGAGATAAGGCAGTCTGGGGACATAGCATAAGCATATCTTTACTTCCATACCTTTAAGCAGATCTTTAAATTTTATTTCAGGGGTTCCTTTGGCTCTGCCTTAAATTTCCTCTTCTTCACTTTGATAACTTTATAACACTTACGGCATCACTTATAATATACTCGATCACCCAAACAACCCAGAACTTGAGATTTATTAATAAGTGATACAGATGCATCTATCCAATGACCTTTGATTAAAAAAAAAATCTATTTTTCCTTGTTTGATGGTCTATTGGGCATGAATTCCTTTACCAGCTTCCAAATGAAATACCTTGGGGTATTTTAAATTAATTAGATATCGTTTATTTAGGGGATGTGCTTTGTCCATCATTTTTATCCATTATATATTCATACAGCCTGGGCATTTATTCCCAAAGAGAAGAAAGTGAAGTAAATTTGAACCAGTGTTTTCCAAAGAGAATTCACAGGCCTACTTCATTCATTTATTGAGCCAACAACCATTTTATTGGGCACTTATTAATTTGCTAGACAATGTGCCAGGCATTTGGGCTACAGACACATTTGATATCCAGCTTTTCCCACAAGGATCTCACTATTTGGAGAAACAGACATGTAAGGGTAACAGCAATGGAAAAGGTGCTGTGGGAGAACAGAGGAAGGATTCTTTTTTTTTTTTTTAAGCCAGCCTGGAATGCGGATTTCAGGTTTAGAGAAGGCTTCTGAGAGAAAACAATATTGAACTGGGTCATATGGTATAACCCACCCTAAGCTGTGTGTCACAGCTTCTCAGACTCCCTGGGTTGCACCCATTTACTTAGAAATCAGCCTTTCCTGGAGGACCTAGAGTCCCCATGGGAAAGGTCGTGGGAAAGGGTCATCAAAGGAAACCAGGAACCACCATCATGCATTATTAACATCTACAAGCTTTGCTCAAGATTGGTACCAGGTCTTCCACATTACAGGCAGATGCTTTACCCTCTGCACCACCAGGGAAGCCCAACAGTCATACCTAGGACCCCAAGAAACCCTCTTCTGATGTCAGGCTATCTTTAAATACCAAGCATAATAGCAGTGGAAACTAGTAACAGATACCTGAATAGAATAAAATGCAAGACAGGAAGGAAGGAGAGAGGGAGGGAGGGAAGAATGAAAGACTGAATTTAAAAAAAAAATCAATTTGGATGGAGTGAAGTGAAAGTGAAAAGCATCCGGATGATCAAAAATATCAATCTTGAGCAAAGCTTGTAGATGTTAATAATGCTTGACACTGCTCAGGGCATGCAGACAGCATCCAGGAACAGCACATTGTAAATGTGTGGTCAGTTAGAAAGAGGATTCTGCAGAACCAGCAAATCTTATAAATTCTGATGAAGGCATGATTAGCCTTCAGTGTGGGAATCTTCACCCCGAGTGGATTTGTGGCCGACTGGGACAGCTCATAAGGTAAGCTAGAGGGAAGGAATTCCCTGGGGTCAATCCTCTTAAACCGAACCCTACACAACAACTAAAAGGGACATCTAGATACCACCCAGACCCTGTTCTTGTCTCCAGGCAGACTCTTCACAGGTCATTCTGGGCCAAGAAATCCCACCCTGTTCACCATCGCCCAGGGAAGGAGGCAGCCAAGCGCCTGCATGTAGTCGGCTGTGCTAAACAGCACTTTGTAGCTTCCTGTTGCATCACTGAGCTGAATGGAGCAAGTCATCTTAATTCTGGCTCCTCTCAGGCTCATTTGGCTCAAATGGCCAGCCACAAAGGCTGCTGATTGGAATGTATCAAGTTTGGGGGTATATGGGGGTGGGAGAGTGATGATGTCAAACAGCAATGGGCTTCCCCCCTACACCCCAACAGCCACTAACCGCCAATGTAGGCAGGCAGGAGGGAAAAGAACAAGATGGGCTAAATCGGTGAAGTGGCAGGGAGTGGGGAGGGTGTGGGAGCCACCCAGAAAGCCAAAAGAGACACACCCATCCCAGCACATTGATGACCTCTGGACAATTCTGCTTTTGGCAGACACCTTTGTCTCAGTGGCTTCTTCTATTAAGACCTCAGCATCAGCTCTTAAAACAGCAGATGATGTCACCAGAAAGGAGAAACCCCTTTAAAATCAAAGGAGAGCTAAATGTGGATGCAAAAGTTTACCCAATACTATTCACTTTAGCTTGGGGCCAGATGACGAAAAGGAAAAAATTCTGGTAGGAACAAGTGAATGAGTGATAACTGGAATGGGTCAGTGCTCAGAAATCCTACGAGTGAAACAGGGGATGAGCCTCAGGAAAGAAGAGCTCTATAATCTGGGCAAGTACACCATGGAATGTGCAGACAGGAAGGGATAGTAAGACGTCTTTCTGGCTTGGCCAATTTTTACTCCTTTCTACAAGGTTGGACCCGTTCCAAAAGGATGCTACCTTCTGTTAAGAGAACTAAAGGACCAAAGAGAATACATTCATCAGAGGCTATCCCAAACAAAGGACTCCCTCTGCCCTAAGTCCCTTAAGCTTCTCAGAAGAAAGGTGTCATTAAAGGTGAAACCTGCAGTTGGATTAAGCCCTTGGCCCAGCACAGTCACTGTAAACACACTCATCACTTTCCTGTCTGACTGGCCTCTGCTATTTTCTTTGAGAGCCTTATTTCCTCACATGCTTTGGACAATTTCAGCTTGCCTAAAATCTCTCTTAGACAACAGGGTTTTTATTTCATTTGTAATTCAATCTCAGTTTTGTTGAAAGGACATAGAATTTGGATCTGGGAATAGATTTTGGCCTGCAAAACTAAAAAGTAGACTAAGCAAAAAGGAAAATATATGATTCCACATAACAAGAAGGCTGGAGCTAGGGCCATCTTAGATCGTGGATCCAGCAATTCAAATGCACAATTATCGACCCAGGTGCTTCACAGCTTTCCTCCCTCTTAATGTCAGCAGGTCAATTGTAGCCCTATTGGTTACAAATTACAACAGTTTCCAAGGGCCAAAGTCTCTCTTCTGTGGCCCCATTTTTATAAGCAAGAAGAATATTCCCAGAAGCCTCCAGAGCAGACAGGTCCTAATGTTCCATTTACCAGGGATGGGTCACTGTAAACCATAGATCAATTACTGGCAAGAGGTCACTAGACACGTCAAGATTTACTGTGTGGGGTTGCTAAGGAGTCCAGGTGCTGTGGATACACAGAGTTACTCAATACCTTTGTCTTGTGAACAAAGAGTGGCCATGGATATTGCATGGGACATTGACAATGTCCACCATGATATCTGAAGTCACACAGTACTGGGTTCGAATCCAGGCTCACCATTTACAAACACAGACAACATCACCTCTTGAAAATAGGGCTGAAGATGTCTTCTGCAAGGTGGTTGGTACGGGTTAAACTAGGCCATGTTTGTGATACAATGCTGAGCCTAGCACAGAATAGTAATTTAATACCTATTGTGTCTTCCTTTTTACTTAATTTTTGGAACGCTTTCAGCATATATGTTTCCATGAAAACAAGAGGACTTTCTCATCACTACATGTCTGTGTGGTCTGTCACTCATTCTCCTGCCTCTTGTGATTTCTGGTTTCACAACACTATTAGTACTACTTTTAAGAGTGTCATTATTACTGGTTATTAATACTACTATTGCGATAATTGATAAATGTGTAGTACAAAGTGATATTCGCCCAAGGTTCATATCTGCTGTCCTATTTGACCCTGATAATGTAGTCAATTGGGGATGCTCCAATTAAAGGTAATGAACCAATTTATTTCCTTGTAATTTGTTATGTTTAATAAGTAAGAGCCTTCCATGCACTTTTTCCAGTGAATATACCCACACATTAATCTTGATCAGTTGCCAGCAAGTGTTTAATGAAGCCTTTGTTGGCATGGTTTAAGATGTTCCTTTGCTCTATTTACCATTTGTAGAGAACCTTAAGAAAGGAAAATTCATATATTTTGTCACTAGGTAAGTTTCCTACTGCCCCGAGAAAGAGAGAAGTATTCTGTTTCCATAACAGAACACAAAAAGGGCTAATGAGGATGCATTGGTTTAGATTATTATGAAAACACACATTTATTTTTAAAAATTGAAGAGAATCTCTAATCTGTGAGAGTTGTAACTGCTCTTAGGTAAGTGCTACAGAAAATATTCTGCATTAGAGCAGAGCTTATGATCTCTCTTTTTAACTTTCTTTACTATTTCTAAGCATGTTTTTGCTACCCAAAGAGAACATTCATTAGGTCTTAATCTGCCAATCATTTTCTGAGCATCTACTGTGTGCTGCATTGTGCTAAGTGAAGTGGACAACACAAAAGCCGAGGAAGACCTGGTCCTGGTCGTGAGCGCGACAGTCTAGGTAGTGAGAGGAGGCACATGAATCAGCTTACAGATTCAGGGCAGTAACGTGTAGCGGAAGGAGACCTGGAGTGGTCTCCAACACCGTCACAGCTGTAGTGACCCTAGTCAAACTACTTACCCTCTATGGGCCTCAGTTTCCCGCTTTTGTAAAATGAGCAGTTTGAACCAGAGAATGCCTTGTCGTCACTGTGGTTCAGGCACCAAGTGGTGTCTGACTCTCTGCGACCCCATGGATGGCAGCTCACCAGGCCTCCCTACCCCTCACCACCTTTCAGAATTTGCCCAAGTTCATGTCCATTCATACTGCATAGGAACCTGGAATGTCAGGTCCAATGAGTCAAGGTAAATTGGATGTGGTCAAACAGAGAATGCCTAAATCTGGACAAACTCTAAAATTCTGTGGTTTTTCTCTCGAAGTGTTCTAAAACTCACTAAAAACTAGTCAGCAAAGGTTGGCCAGGCTGAGCTAGAATTGAAGTGGTTTTGAAGGATGGAGAAGGTGGGCATGTGTGGAGGGAATCTGAGAGAGGGGAAGAGAAAACATTCAGGGCAGCAGAATTGGGAGGAACAAGTAATAGCTTTGCGGTCATTGTGTTATCCTGGCTGGAATGAAGGAATGTGGTGGATGTTCACTGCAGGGAACTCCGCTGGACTATAAGCATGGAGCCAGTTAGCCTTGATGTTGCCACTATACAGAAGGTGTCTCCCTCTCATCTCCTTTTTGATTTTCATCCATTTTCTCTTCCTCCTTTTCTTTCTCTCCTATGTCTTCTTCTTTTACTTCCTTTCTTATCTTAATATTTTTTCTCCAACTCCCCTTTTCTTCTCCATGCTTTCTTCCTTTTATTGGGATGGTGTTATTAGTTTTTACAAAGCACTTTGTCCTACATGATACTTAATCAGAAAATAATATTTAAAAAAGCATATCATTCTAAAAACTCTGGGGATTCAGACTCTGGAGCTAGAGAAGCCAGGTTTGAATCCTGGGTTATGCCATTTATCAGCTATATGGTCTTGAATTTGCTAGGCTTCCCAGGTGGCTCAGCGGTAAAGAATCTTCATGCCAATGCAGGAAACACAGGAGATGTGGGTTCAGTCCCTGGGTTGGCAAGATCCCCTGGATAGGAAATGGCAACCCACTCCAGTATTCTTGACTGGGAAGGTCCATGGTCAGAGGAGCCTGCTGAGCTGCAATCCATGGGGCCACAGAGCCAGACCCGGCTGAGGGCACACACAAAATGGCCTCGGGTAAGTCCCTAACTCCCTGTTCTTTAATCTCCCATCTTGCAAAATGAGGATAATAATGAAACCTAACTCATAGAGTTGTTATAATAATCAAATGAATAACTAAAGCACTTACAACAGTGGAGGGCACCTGGGAGGTTCTATGTATCTTAATTATTATTTGGAAAAGACTGATCAGGTCATTTTCGGTTCTGCCTATGAGAGTCATATGGTGAATGTTTTTCTAAGCTTTTGTCCCTAACATCCATATTGTGACCTACTGACAAATTTTACTTGAGAAAGTTGGGACACCATCTGAGCTAATCATTTAAATGTGCTAACTAAAATTTCAAGAACGTTTTGAAGTCTTCTGAGTAAGGCCATGGCCTGAAGTTGCAGCCATTTTAATTAGTTTCACCTTCTCTGCCCTGTGATCCAGAAATCTCTAATTGCACCCTGGCAGCCTCCTGCTCCGTGTCACAGATCTGACTTTACCTGCTACTATTTAAATTTTATGAATCATGCTCCCTCTGTTTGAACTCCTGAAACCTCTGAAACTAAGTGAATAATTATCAGGATGCAATTGTCACAGTTTCTAAAAGATGCTGTAAAAAGATTTTTTCTTTTCCTGTGAAGCTTTTTTCCCCAGTTGTCTCCAATTTACAGTTATGATCATGAAGAAAATGTCAGCTATTCCTCCAATGAACAGAGAAGATTCTCAGAATCAAGAAGCCTGACACCCAGTAAGGAAACCCCTCCTCCTTCAAAAGGTTGGTAGGAGTGTGCCATGGCAACCCCTTCTGGGCACTAAAAATAATGCTTGCCTTAGTGTTGTCCTACATACAGTGACTCAGTGGGAGTCTCTGGCATGAAAGTCGATGGGAAGATATCTAGTACCAGGAGTCCCCAGTAACACAGTGAGGCTGTTCCTCAATGCAAAAGCATCATACTCTTAGGTGATGGACTCTTTCCAGTTGGGCAAATATTAAGGTCTAATCCTACAGGCTATAGAGCCATTAGACTTAATAGTCAAAAAAAAAAAAAAAAATTCAGGACACATGTATCCAAAGGACGATTTTACAACAGGAAGAGATCAGTCTTAATCATCTGTAATTTTATCTTCCATTTATATACCCTTACACTGCATCCTTACTTTCAAAATTTTTTCTTCTAGTATCTATATTCAAAAATATAAGAAGCCCTTTTTATGTATTAGGCATTCTCACTTCCTTTATAGCATCGGCTCCTCCTCTTCTTCCTGCTCTTTAAATATTGATGTTTCCCAAGGAGTTTCATCCTCAATGCACTGTTCTCTTCGGTCTTAAAGCTCTCCTGTGAAAGATCTCATCCATGCTATTGAGGCTCTACCCACTACATTTTCAAGACTTCCTGAAACTGATACTCTTAAGTTCTATACTCACATTAACAACTGTCTTTTAAACTTCATCTCTTCCACATCCCACAAGTTAATATTTCCAAAAGATGACCTGCTACCTTCTCCCTGACACCTGCTCTTTTCCTCATAATCCTGAAGTTGATTGATGTCTTTAATTTCTACCTAGAAATTCAAGTTACAAATTTTGTGGAAATCCCTGATCTGCATACTGCCTTGGTAAGCACCAAATCCCATCAAACTCCTAGGTGTCTCTTGAAGACAGCACTGCCCCTGACCCTCACAGCCCTGAGCTTCCAAGGGGCAGTGCATTCTTTGTCTGTTCACCGCTGCCTATTTATTACTCAGCTCTCTCTAACTTCCCGGGCAGATGAAATGGATTCCACATGGCTATGTGTGTGTATTCATATCAGCATTTTTAAATCTCTCACTTTTAATATGAATAATTCATTCAAATATCCATTTCTCTCTCTAAGGTTGGAAACTTCTTGAGGACTGAGATCACATCTCAGTCATCTTTGTATCCAAAGTGCTGTGCAGAGAACCTGGAACACAGCAAGTTCCCATTAGATATTAGCTGCATAAATGGATGAATGAATGAATAAATGAATGGACAAAGGGATGGATAGTTTCTACTGCCTCTTTAGTAAGAATGGAATTAACAATATAGTTTTAACTTATGACTAAGACTAGATTCTTTCTGTTACTGATGAAAAGAGATACAACTCAAGCTGCCGTTGCTGCTGCTAAGTCACTTCAGTCGTGTCTGACTCTGTGCGACCCCATAGACGGCAGCCCACCAGGCTCCCCCGTCCTAGCTTAAGCAAGTACTTGGTTCACATGGTTGAGAAATTTGGGGATGAAGCAAGGCACAGAGACTGAAGGAGACTCAGAAGGTCTCACCAGCTGATTTTCCCTCACATGTATGCATGCTCACACTCTCTTTTCTCTTCATCTCTTGTCTCTGGGTTTTTTTTTTTCCCCTTCTCTTTCTCTTGATTATTGGCCTCATCTTTCTTACAGCTGATAAGCATTCTTATACAACTGGAGCCAGGGAGGCCAGACAGCCTCAGGATTGTATCACACCCTAATGATCTCAGGAGAAAAGATTGAGCTCCTTTTCCTAGAATTTATCTACAAAATCCTAGTGAAGAATTCTAGTAGACCAGTCAATGTGACCAGCTCAGATAGACCAGGCCTGGACCAGTTTCTTACCCATTAAGCCTGGAGAGGCAGAGGTCATGTCCTTTGATTAGTAGGCCCACAGGACCACACACTGAGGGCAAGACAACTCCTCAGAGTATAGTAATATAATTTTGTAAAGGAGGAATGGATGCTAGGAGGCAAAAGAAATAGACTTCTACCACACCTTGAAGTTTCTCTATGCATGTAAGCTGTAACTTGGCACACTGAAAAATGTGATGAAGATATCTAATTTTTAAAAGATAGGCATTTAAATACTTGCCAAATAAATTATACAAATAAAAGTAAGAAAAAGATTGAAGTGTTAGAGAACCTTTGTACATTTGAATCCAGTCCTTTGTTTTAGAATACATCTAATTTCAAGTGTCAGAATGAAGAGAATTTGTCCTGAATTTTCTTCGCTTCATCAGAAATTAAGTTGACCCAGGAATTTCACCAGAGGTCTCCATCCCTGTGAATATCAGACTTGTTTTCCCACATGGTATGTTACTAGAAACATCTGAAATCAAAGCTTCTTCAGAGTTCTCTCTCATGCTTGGTGATTTAAATATCTCACCTTCAGATATGTTTTCTTGACTTACTTCTCCTCTGCTACATACTTGGTAGCCCTTCCATTTGTCTGTTGTCAACAGAACAGCGTAAAGTCTACTTGCCAAAACAATGGTTTTTGGAGACCCAGATTCTTGCCATTTCAAGGTGAGGAGTCCCTGGATCAAAATGGAACCACAACTTCTACTTGGCATCATCCAATCAAGCATATCAGCAGAGGACAAAGATGTTTTGCTCTGAAATCAGGTCTTCATTAAGACCCCAGAGCACAAGCACATCCTGCAGTCTCCATCTGCAACATCTGTGACCTGGAAACCAGCCCCAGGCAGGCAGGGAGACTGACCCTTGCCACTGCTCCTGTTGCTTGATGCTTCCTTGATCTCCCCTGACATTTCTTGAAAATGGATTATACTTTCTGTTCTTGAAATGTTTGTACTTAAATCACATCTTCTAATGTAGCCCCTAAGTTACTTCAGAGCAGGAAGCATGCCATGTCTTTTTGTGTCTTGCACAGTATTCATGGATCTTTAGGAAAATACTTACTGAATGAGCTGAAATCTTTTTACGTCCTTTCAATTCTGCCAGCCCACATAAGACAGGTTAAGAGCAAAACAGTTGGGGAATTTATCCAGTCCATGTTCTTTAGTCCAGAATCCTTGATCCCAGCTGACACATTCAGAGGTACAGTGGACAGTTCTCTGGAGCTCCTCCACAGCACTGAATGCTTTTACTTTGAGATCCTGACCTTCTTACAGTAACAGAGCTTGGATGGTGACCTAATTGCTAGGAAGATATACCTTTGGAATGATGGGTAAGTGACAGCCAATCATCATTGCAAATTCTCTGCATAATCATTCTTATGAAAAATGAGTTGTCTATATTAAACTTCTGGAATATGGGCTGAGGTGTCTCATGTAATTGTAGTTAGCCACTGGCTGGTCACTGTGCATTTAAAGAGTATATTTCGCTATACTTCAGTGAGGTGATAAAAGGCAAGACTTATTTTCAAACTTTTTATCAATTATATCTTATTAATTCCTTTCTCAAGAAGATATCAATAAGATTCTTCAGTTTAGACATCCTAAATTTGGTCCAATTTACCATAATTGGACATTTTTAATATATAAGCTTTCAGAAATAATTAGAATTCACATGTTTTTTTCCTAATCAGAATTTTTAAAATTACACTATATAATTACAATGTACTGCGAGAAACTGTTGAGTGGATAACCTTGTTGCATTGAAATGTTTTTGCTGTAAACAAGTCTATCCTTTAATGGAATATTTGTCAGTGTGTGCATTCATAGTAGCACTCTCAAGGCATGTACTCAGAAGTTAGGAAATAATTATATTTCTAAACAAAATCTTTTCTAATCATAGCATTTTGTTTTACTTAAAAATAACCTGGGGGTTTCTAAGACAGCCATGATTATCTTTGATCTCGGCTCTGAGGTATCATCCTTATAGAAAATGATCTGGAGTGAGAGAAACAAACAAACTCATAGGTTGACTTTCTTTTTCCTTTCCCTGAAAATCCTCAATCTAATTACAAATAAATACATAAGCAAGGAACTATCTAAATTTAGCCTCTAACTTGTTAAAGAAGACAGAAAGCACTGAATTTATAGTATTGCCTCATCCATGCAGTTTTAACACATAGTGATGTTCACCTATATTTAGACACAACTCAGTTCAGTTCCACAAAGTTTAATTGAGCTCCCTAAATTATTCCAAGAATGGCACAAGGGTGAAGATCAGAAGGTTCTTGACTTACAGAGCTTACTATTTGGGAGAGGCAAAAACCAAATAAGTTAATTCCAATACAATGATGTAAGTTATGCCCACATTGATGCAGGAACACAGAAGAGGTGAGGGTGTTCTTAGGGGTGCTTCTGCCATACACAGCACCTGGGCTGAGGCTTGAAGAAGTACTTTGCAGGTGGGAAAGGTGACAGGGCAAAGGAAACAACAAAAATAGTCGGTCCAATGTTGCAGGGAGCAGCCTGGTGTTTCTCCAACACAATATCTTAAATTGGGGTGGGGCAGGGAATAAAGCCAGTGGGTGGCAAGTCCCTAGGGATTTGTGTGCCACAGTTGAATAAGAATCTTGGATTGCTCTGAATAAGAACCAGTATCTGGCAAGGACCTGGTCTTCCAGGATGTGAGAGCCGTGGGGCCGGTCTCAAGCCAGAGTGTTGCATGTACCTTAAGAACTCCCTTGTAATGCCTCCTTCAGCACTCAGAATCCTATTCCACCCTGTGTGTAATTCTCAATCTGTGCCTGAAGCCATGGTCTTTCTTGCAACCATAGTATTTAAGGAAAGTTTTTGATCACCTGCCACTTTTCCGTAAATGCAGAAAAAAATGATAAACAAGCAGACCCTGGCCTCAGGAAACTCACAGGCAAGTATTTATCCCGAGTCCCATCCCCTTAGGACTCTGAGGGCACTCCAAGGGTACAGTTAGCCAAGATGGCAAACAAAGCCACTCAGTGTTAAGGGGAGAAGACTATGTTCTTGGTCCTCCTTCCCTTTGCAAATAACATGCATACATTGTGTTGGGGGCCTTCCTAAAAACACTGCCCCAAATGCAAGTTTCTAATTATTTATGTTTTCATATTAACATCTTTCTTCAGAAGCTTTCCTAGTGTTTTGGTTCATTTTATATTGGTGACATTGGTTCACTTTATATTAAGATACAATGAGGTAGAGAGAGACACAAATATGTAAGCTTTTGGCAAAATGAAAATTGCTGTTCTGTAAGCTCTTTACGTCAGCTGGAAGGGGAGAATGGCACTGGCATCAAAAAGTGGTGGATATGGTTTGTTAATGAAAATTGGCATTATCAGCAAACAGTTTCTGAACATCTTTCAGATTTAAGGTACTGGGAATCCAGAGAATTTGGATAAGTCTTGCAGCCATGAAATTAAAAGATGCTTACTCCTTGGAAGGAAAGTTATGACCAACCTAGATAGCATATTCAAAAGCAGAGACATTACTTTGCCAACAAAGGTCCGTCTAGTCAAGGCTATTGTTTTTCCAGTGGTCATGTATGGATGTGAGAGTTGGACTGTGAAGAAAGCTGAGCACCGAAGAATTGTTGCTTTTGAACTGTGGTGTTGGAGAAGACTCTTGAGAGTCCCTGGATTGCAAGGAGATCCAACCAGTCCGTTCTGAAGGAGATCAGTCCTGGGTGTTCATTGGAAGAACTGATGCTAAAGCTGAAACTCCAATACTTTGGCCACCTCATGCGAAGAGTTGACTCACTGGAAAAGACTCTGATGCTGGGAGGGATTGGGGGCAGGAGGAGAAGGGGACGACAGAGGATGAGATGGCTGGATGGCATCACTGACTCGATGGATGTGAGTCTGAGTGAACTCTGGGAGTTGGTGATGGACGGGGAGGCCTGGCGTGCTGCGATTCATGGGGTCGCAAAGAGTCGGACACGACCGAGCGACTGAACTGTCTGCCCTCAGTGGGCTGACCATGCCAATGGGACACAGGTCAGCCTGAGGGCAGGAGCTCGGGAGATTAGATAGAAAAGAGGAAGCATGGGGGAAGGAATGGTGTGAAAAGGCTTAGATGACAAGAGGGTTTCTAGAATAGTGAGCAGCAACAGCCGGTGAGAGACTTAGGCGGATGAAGAGGATGCTATGTCACCCAGAGGACGCGTCCGCCCACCTGTTGTCTGTAATGTAAAGCCTGAGACCTCGCAGGAACCAGCCATGGCCAAACCAGTGTGAGCCTTCAGGAGGGGAAAACTCTGCCAATTCTGGCAACAGTGGCCTGCTCTGACTGGTTTGTTCTGCTGTGAGAAGGAGCTTATGGCTCCAGTGCTGGTGGGCAGCTCTCACCAAAAGGCTGTGGCCGGAGCCAAGGTCCAAGATTGGCCATTAAAGCTCCTGCTAGTTGGAGGCCTGGTCTCCAGGGCATGACAAACTCTCACAACTCAACCCAAGTACTGCAAATTATATTAGCTGTGGTTGGGGCAATCTTATAATTCATTGAGCAAACCTGAAAACCTCTGAAAGGAAAAGAGGGTGCCATTAATAACTCACACAAACTGCAGACCTAAATGGGGTCTTTCTCGGCTTGGGATATAGATTCACCCTAGCTGTCGACTCTGAAAATTCCTGATGAGTAGCTAGGCATGCTGCCTGCTGCACCTTTCTATCTAATACTCCTTAATAATTCGAAGAATGACTAGTATATGCTGAGATGTGGAAGCTAAGTTTTGCACCTAGAGAGAACCCAAACTGAGGCTTATTCTACTATTTTATTAATCCAAGATATTATAGAATTACTAACCATCCTTACATAAACAAACCCCAGCTGCAACTCACCACAAACCATGGCACACTGAGCTATCCATGTGAGAAGCTGCTCTAGCATGGGGCAGTGTTCCTTTGTAACTTCTGAACTGGGGCTCCTAAAGGACACCTGCTGTTTTCTTTGTCCTCTGTGTTTTCTCTGCCCCTCATATCTGCCAGCTGGCAGTCATGTAGGTTTTTCCTGGGTGCCCTAGTTCCAATTAAACCAGATGACTATTATCTATATCTTTTGGGATCCCTTCCCAAAATAAATTTCTTATATACTCTAGCCTGTGATTCAATTCAGAGAAGCTCAAATACATTCTTCAAGTTTGGTAAAAATCTTTCTAGCCATTTTCATCTGATGTGATAATCAATAAACAGAATGCAATTTAATATAATTTACAGAGATTATTGGGAAGTAGAAAAAAGGACTCTTCCCAGGATCACTGATTTGTGAAGAAAATGTCTGCTTTAGGGGCAGAACTCAAGTATTACAAAATTAAAACTTTACATAGTAGTCAGGCCCCCTTTCATATGAGAGATGACCTAGTGTGATAGAAAACCTTAGATTCTGAAACCTGAAAGATCTGAGTTCGACCTAGCTATGTGACCTTGAAAACGTTTTTACTTATGAAAAGGACTACCAACTTATTTTATAATTACTCAAAAGAAGTTCTTTACTGAAAAATATGACTTGAAGTCACACAATTTAAATTTATAACATCACTTCAATTGCCAAAGTTTGTTCAGATGAGCTATTCCGAGGATTAGTGAGCCATCTTCACTGTGACATGAGTTACCGTAAACTTTCTCTTGTTATGGAGCTAGACATTTACTGTCACCCAACTCAACAAAAATAAAGAGTATTCTTAAACTCAGTGCGCCATGTCACTTGCTGCATGATGGAACCCATTTGTGGACAAGGCAGATACAATGGGGACTGTTAGAGAAATACAGGGATGAAAGGCACACATTGTTTTCCCATCTATGGCAGCAACTGAATAATGGCATTTTCTTATAGGTAGGAACAGGTTTGCTTTCAGAGCATTTCTATTTTCCTTGGATCCAGGACTTGTCAGCGAGGACACAGTAAAACCCAAGGATAAGACTCAATCAGCAATAACTCAACACTCATAGGAAGGGTGGTTTTCAAAGACAATTAGGAAGCTATTTGTAATTCGAGCTTCTAAAACCACCTAGGGAAGTTCACAATTCACCGAGTTGGAGAAAAACATGAGTGTCTCCCTTTGTGACCAGGATGCATAATGCAAGGGAAGGCCCCACAGAGGGAGGGCGTCTTTCATGATACTTTTTGTTTGGCCCTTATGTTTAAGACCCAGGATGGTTTCAATAAAAAGGACTCCAGAGAAGGTTTGTAGTTTATAGGATTAGCACTCACAGAGTAGATGTCTACACATGTGGAATGATTTCAGAACAACTCTCTAGTCTTCCCAAGAAAGCTCCCCTGATGTTCTAGTCCCAAATTTCGAGAAGGTCAAGACCTTTTACTTGATTCTAAGTAGTAAAGTTTGTTACTACCTATCCTGACTTATTACAATTTAATTTATACTAAATTTAACTTAAGTATTTTAGAATTAACATAGGCTTCTCACCAACAGTATTTGTTCTTCACAAAATTCTAAGAAATGATTGGTAGAATGATATTATTATTACATAAAATTATCATTGTAGATAATCTAGATTAGTTTTTTTACAGGGTTGGGATAGGGAGATTAATGGTAGAACTGGAGTTGCAGGGAGCAGGGAACCACAGAAAAGATTCAAAGTAACAATAGATGTGACTTTCAACCCAGCAACTATACTTCCAGAAATGTATCCCACACAAATACCTATCCAGATGGATCAGTTCAGTTCAGTCACTCAGTTGTGTCCGACTCTTTGTGACCCCATGAATCGCAGCACGCCAGGCCTCCCTGTCCATCACCACTTCCAGGAGTTCACTCAGACTAACCTCCATTGAGTCAGTGATGCCATCCAGCCATCTCATCCTCGGTCGTCCCCTTCTCCTCCTGCCCCCAATCCCTCCCAGCATCAGAGTCTTTTCCAATGAGTCAACTCTTCGCATGAGGTGGCCAAAGTACTGGAGTTTCAGCTTCAGCATCAGTCCTTCCAAAGAAATCCCAGGGCTGATCTCCTTCAGAATGGACTGGTTGGGTCTTCTTGCAGTCCAAGGGACTCTCCAGAGTCCTCTCCAACACCACAGTTCAAAAGCATCAATTCTTCGGTGCTCAGCCTTCTTCACAGTCCAACTCTCACAACCATACATGACTACTGGAAAAACCATAGACTTGACTAGACGGAACTTTGTTGGCAAAGTAATGTCTCTGCTTTTGAATATGCTATCTAGGTTGACCATAACTTTCCTTCCAAGGAGTAAGCATCTTTTAACTTCATGGCTGCAGTCACCATCTGCAGTGATTTTGGAGCCCAAAAAAATAAAGTCTGACACTGTTTCCACTGTTTCCCCATCTATTTCCCATGAAGTGATGGGACCAGATGCCATGATCTTCGTTTTCTGAATGTTGAGCTTTAAGCCAACTTTTCCACTCTCCGCTTTCAATTTCATCAAGAGGCTTTTTAGTTCCTCTTCACCTTCTGCCATAAGGGTGATGTCATCAATAAGGATATGCATATATGATACTCACTGTCTGGGATCACACACAAAAAAATGGAAACAAACCAAGAGTCAATTAAAAATAAATTGTGGAGCATCCACAAAGTAGGATAGTATGGAGCAGTTAAAGAGAATTGAACTGTGAACTGTAGGCTACTATGTAAAGATGTTAAGAATAAACTGCTCATCAGCATGATCTCATTTTTTTTTTAAATAATAAATGAGGAGTTAGCTAGATAAATAATAGATCTTTACCAGGAGAATTTCAGAAAGTTATTCTATGGTTACCAAGGGAAGAGGCCTAACAGAGTAGGACATACCAGTACACGTTTTTGAAATTTTTATATAGGTAAAAATTTTACTTCTTTAAAAAAAATAGTAAGTTTATTTTTAAGCATGTGCAGTTTTATATGGAAGGAAAAAGGAAAAAAAAAATCGTAGAGTGCTAGCATGAATTGGAAAACCAACTCTTCATAAGACATCTTATCTAATCTTTATTAGCTACTCTATAAGCAGGGTTTTTCTTCATTTTGTGAATGAGAAGTGTAGGCCCCAAAAGGCTAATTTGTATGGTCACAAGCTATAAGAATAGATTCAACCCAATTTTCTGAGACCCCCTTCCTCCAAGTTCTCATGTATGCATTTTACTAAATTATTTCCATGGATATGATGACATACAAAGGTAATGAGAATAATGCCAAACACAAGCAAAAAGATTCTAGCTACTCGAATTGGAACCTGAAACCTAAGACTTGTCCCATAGGTGAGTCCCATGACAGATAAGGCCACCCCTTGACCTCAGATGCTAGCAAGTAATAACTGTGCTGGTGCACTTGTCCTTATAATTGGCTTTTCAAATATGCTCTTAGGATTGTTGCATGAAAAAATAAGTAAATAAAGGTGAATCAGAATGGAGCAGATCCAAAGAACAAAATGGGAAAAAAGGATTAAAGAGAGGCAACAATGAGCATGAGCTTTGTCATATTTCAAAAATCTTCTGTTGTTCCTTTAAGGATTTTAAAATAAAAGCAAATATTTTCCTTCTTTCAAGGCTAAGGGGTAAAATGGAAAACTACTGTTGCCTTTGTATTACCTTCAAAATAAAATTAAAGTCACTCTTTTATAGAAATGGTTTGCCTTACCAAGGTTAAGAAACCACTGAACAAAATCCTCTAAGTTATTCACTTCCCTGTGATTTTTTTTTCTCTTTTGTTCTTCTACAGTTGAGAAAGCTTATTGACTTGTAAGTGACTCTTCATGCTAATATGCACAATATTTATACATCTATAAGTAATGCCCACTTGCCCAGCGGCATTCCACACAGAAAAAATAGAATTTTATGTATCATTAAGCAGTTTCCAAGGTGCCAGCAATTTCATGCAAAGCATTAGGGTAATGACTAGTAGCACTATTTGCTAAATAGCAGAGTGTTTGGAAATTTTTAAACTACTGCACTGGATACACCTGGACTTGATGATTGGGCTAAACTTTCCCTCTCCCATCCATATGGGTTCAGCAAATATGAGCAACGCACAGCCTCTTCAGGATAATTTTATGTGGCACTAGTAGTAAAGAATCTGCTTGCCAATGCAGGAGATGTAAGATACACAGATTCAATCCCTGGGTCAGGAAGATCCCCTGGAAGAGTAAGTGACAACCCACTCCAGTACTCTTGCCTGGGAAATCCCATGGACAGAGGCGCCTGGCGGGCTACAGTCAATGGTGTCGCAAAGAGTCAGACATGACTGAGCATCTGAGCATGTCTGAGCACTCTCTAGGGAAGAGGGTTTGGGAAAGGGAGTGGAGGTCAGAGGTTCCAGCAGTCCCAGTGGTTGTCAGCAGAGAGACCAGCTGTGACCAGAGCTGGCTGAATGTTTGCAAGACTCATTCCAAAATGAAAATGTGTGGCCTCTTGCTTGAAAAGCAAGAAAAATGTGTCACTAAAGGTATTAAAACAGGGACTTCTCTGGTGGCCCAGTGGTTTAGACTCGGTACTCCCAATGCAGGGGGTGTGGTTTGATCCCTGGTTGGAGAACTAAGATGCCACATGCAGCATGGTGAGAGGAAAAAAAGGTTTTTTAAAATAACTGTTTTTCTTTTTTCTCTGTGGTTTCCTTCTCTTAAATTCTAATGTTTTTTTTTAATTTGCTATAAATGTTTTCTAAGCAGAAGATGATATAAAAAAATTTAAATTATTGACATGAATTTTAACACTCATCTTTTTTCTTATACAATGCAAGTTTTATTAAAGAGCATTTAACTCAAATGCAGATTCAAATACAGACTTGTTGCAATTACACAATTCATTTTTCATAATCATACAAGCTTATGTATTTTGTTCTTGGCAGAACAGCAGAAACATTGCACAGTTCAGTTCAGTTGCTCAGTCGTATCC
>SJYQ01017238.1:186824-199753 GCA_006410935.1 Redunca redunca | reverse complement strand
TTCAAGGGACTCTCAAGAGTCTTCTCCAACACCACAGTTAAAAAGCATCAATTTTTCAGCACTCAGCTTTCTTTATAGTCCAACTGTCACATCCATACTTGACCACTGGAAAAATAATAGCCTTGACTAGATGGACCTTAGTCGGTAAAGTAATGTCTCTGCTTTTGAATATGCTGTCTAGGTTAGTCATAACTTTCCTTCCAAGGAGTAAGCGTCTTTTAATTTCATGGCTGCAATCATCATCTGCAGTGATTTTGGAACGCAGAAAAATAAAGTCAGCTACTGTTTCCACTGTTTCCCCATCTATTTCCCATGAAGTGATGGGACCAGATGCCATGATCTTTGCTTTCTGAATGTTGAGCTTTAAGCCAACTTTTTCGCTCTCCTCTTTCACTTTCATCAAGAGGCTTTTTAGTTCCTCTTCACTTTCTGCCATAAGAGTGATGTCAGCTGCATATCTGAGGTTATTGATATTTCTCCCAACAAGCTTGATTCCAGCTTGTGCTTCTTCCAGCCCAGCATTTCTCATGATGTACTCTGCATATAAGTTAAATAAGCAGGGTGACAATATACGACCTTGACGTACTCCTTTTCCTATTTGAAACCAGTCTGTTCCATGTCCAGTTCTAACTGTTGCTTCCTGACCTGCATACAGGTTTCTCAAGAGGCAGGTCAGGTGGTCTGTTATTCCCATCTCTTTCAGAATTTCCACAGTTTATTGTGATCCACACAGTCAAAGGCTTTGGCATAGTCAATAAAGCAGAAATAGATGTTTTTCTGGAACTCTCTTGCTTTCTCCATGATCCAGCAGATGTTGGCAACTTGATCTCTGGTTCCTCTGCCTTTTCTAAAACCAGCTTGAACATCTGGAAGTTCACAAATTGCTGAAGCCTGGCTTGGAGAATTTTAAGCATTACTTTACTAGCGTGTGAGTGAGTGAAGTCGCTCAGTCGGGTCTGACTCTTTGCAACCCCATGAACTGTAGCCTACCAGGCTCCTCTGTCCATGGGACTCTCCAGGCAATAGTACTGGAGTGGATTGCCATTCCCTGTGAGATGAGTGCAATTGTGCGGCAGTTAGAGCATTCTTTGGCATTGCCTTTCTTTGGTATTGGAATGAAAACTGACGTTTTCCAGTCCTGTGGCCACTGCTGAGTTTTCCAAATTTGCTGGCATATTGAGTGCAGCTCTTTTACAGTGTCATCTTTCAGGATTTGAAATAGCTCAACTGGAATTCCATCACCTCCACTAGCTTTGTTCATAGTGATGCTTTCTAAGGCCCACGTGACTTCACATTCCAGGATGTCTGGCTCTAGGTGAGTGATCACACCATTGTGATTATCTTGGTCATGAAGGTCTTTTTTGTACAGTTTTTCTGTGTATTTTTTTCCACCTCTTCTTAATATCTTCTGCTTCTGTTAGGTCCATACCATGTCTGTCCTTTATTATGCCCATCTTTGCATGAAATGTTCCCTTGGTATCTCTAATTTTCTTGAATAGATCTCTAGTTTCCCATTCTAAGGTTTTCCTCTATTTTTTTTGCACTGATCACTGAGGAAGGCTTTCTTATCTCTCCTTGCTATTCTTTGGAACTCTGAGTTCAGATGGGTATATCTTTCCTTTTCTCCTTTGCTTTTCACTTCCCTTCTTTTCACAGCTATTTGTAAGTCCTCCTCAGACAGCATTTTGCTCTTTTGCTTTTCTTTTTCTTGGGGATAGTCTTGATTCCTATCTCCTGTACAACGTCACAAACTTCCCTCTATAGTTCATCAGGCACTCTGTCTATCAGATCTAGTCCCTTAAATCTATTTCCCACTTCCACTGTATAGTCATAAGAGATTTGATTCAGGTCATACCTGAATGGTCTAGTGGTTTTCTTCACTTTCTTCAATTTCAGTCTGAATTTGGCAATAAGGAGTTCATGATCCGAGCCACAGTCAGCTCCCAGTCTTGTTTTTGCTGACTGTATAGAGCTTCTCCATCTTTGGCTGCAAAGAATATAATCAATATGATTTCAATGTCGATCATCTGATGACATCCATGTGTAGAGTCTTCTCTTGTGTTGGAAGAGGGTGTTTGCTCTGACCAGTGTGTTCTCTTGGCAAAACTCTATTAGCCTTTGCCCTGCTTCATTCTATACTCCAAGGCCAAATTTGCCTGTTACTCCAGATGTTTCTTGAATTCCTACTTCTGCATTCCAGTTCCCTATAACGAAAAGGACATCTTTTTGGTGTGTTAGTTCTAGAAGATCTTGTAGATCTTCATAGAACTGTTCAACTTCAGCTTCTTCAGCATTACTGGTTGGGGCATAGACTTGGATTACCTTGATACTGAATGGTTTGCCTTGGAAACGAACAGCAATCATTCTGTCATTTTTGAGATTGCATCCAAGTACTGCCTTTCAGACTCTTTTGTTGACCATGATGGCTACTCCATTTCTTCTAAGGGACTCCATTTCTTCCATGGTCATCTGAGTTAAATTTACCCATTCCAGTCCACCTTAATTCACTGATTCCTAGAATGTCAATGTTCACTCTTGTCATCTCCTGTTTGACCACTTCCGATTTGCCTTGATTCATGGACCTAACATTCCAGGTTCCTGTGCAATATTGCTCTTTACAGCATTGAACCCTGCTTCCATCACCAGTCCCATTCACAATTGATTGTTGTTTTTGCTTTGGCTCCATCCCTTCATTCTTTCTGGAGTTTTTTCTCCACTGATCTCCAGTAATATATTGGGCACCTACTGACCTGGGGAGTTTATCTTTCAGTGTCCTATCTTTTTGCCTTTTCATAGTGTTCATGGGGTTCTCAAGGCAAGAATACTGAAGTGGTTTGCCATTCCCTTCTCCAGGGACCACATTCTGTCAGACCTCTCCACCATGACCCAGCCGTCTTGGATGGCCCTATACAGGATGGCTCATAGTTTCATTGAGTTAGACAAGGCTGTGGTCCATGTGATCAGATTTGCTAGTTATCTGTCATTAATTCTCAGAGAAATGCAAATCAAAACAGCCACCTCACACTGCTCAGAATTGCCATCATTAAAAAGTCTGAAAATAATAAATTCTGGGGATGGTGTAGAAATAGGGAACCCTCCTACACTGTTGGTAGGACTGTAAATTGGCACAGCCACTATGAAAAACAGAAAGGAGATTCCTCAAAACAGCTAAAAAGAGAATCATCATATGACCCAGCAAGCCTACTCTTGGATATACAACTAGAAAAAATCATAATTCAAACAGATACATGCACCCTTATGTTCATAGCAGCACTAATTACAATAGCCAAGACATAGAAACAACCAAAATGTCCTCAACAAATGAATGTGGAGAGTACATATAGAAGATGTAGTACATATATACAGTGGAATACTACTCAGCCATGAAAAGAATGAAATAATGCCAGTTGCAGCAACATGGATGGTCCTAGAGACCATCATAACAGGGCCACAAGGCTAATACTATTTGATGAATGATTTCTAAGCAAAACTGTTTTTCTCTTCTCCCTCAGTTTCTGGGAACTAAACTCAGCACTTTTTGTTACTGATTAATGTGGGCAGGACTTCATGCTGTTTTGCTTGTTCCACTTATCTTAACCCCAATCGCAAGACTTTTCTTTATGCTTGCTTCTTTCCAGAATGGTTGATTTCAAGACACTAGTTGACTACCCACATCATTTATTGGCAAATCAATAGATTCCTTTTTCCTTTATCCTCAATACCCTGTTCTCATTATTCTCATCAGCATCAGGGACAAGGACAGAATTTTCAGTAACAATGTGTTAAGCCCAGGGAACTCTACTCAATGTACTGTAGTGACCTACTGTCAGCACTTTATCATCAGGAAAACAGGGTGCTCGTGTGCTGCTGATCCACGCGTGAACTGTTCCATGCATGAAACATTGCACAAAACTAAGTAAATGTTTTTATTTCACTTCTTGCTATATGCACATTGCATCAATACTTTGGCTTAGTGATAAATAAGGGAAGACTGAACTATGGGTTGCCCTGTATTTCCCTTTTCCTCTATGTCATCATTTCAGCCTATGCAGGTGGCTATTTTTTGGGGCTCCAAAATCACTGCAGATGGTGACTGCAGCCATGAAATTAAAAGACACTTAGTCCTTGGAAGAAAAGTTATGACCAACCTAGATAGCATATTCAAAAGCAGAGACATTACTTTGCCAACAAAGGTCCATCTAGTCAAGGCTATGGTTTTTCCAGTAGTCATGTATGGATGNGAGGATGAGATGGCTGGATGGCATCACTAACTCGATGGACGTGAATCTGAGTGAACTCCGGGAGTTGGTGATGGACAGGGAGGCCTGGCGTGCTGCGATTCATGGGGTCGCAGAGTCAGACACAACTGAGTGACTGAACTGAACTGAAGTGAATATAAGGAAGTACTAATAACAGACGTTAGAATTTCATGGATTCCTTGGGCTTCCATGTTGAGAACATTACTGCTTTGTTTTATAATTAGAAGCAAGTTCTGTACTCAATTTGAGTCTCACTGAAGTCCCACACATTGTGGGTCTACCAAAACTCTGTGCTTATTGGGCATTGTGGGTACTGCATGAGAATGAAGAAGAAATGAATGACACTCAGATTGTGTGTATTTCCTTTGTGCAAGCTCATGCCCCATAGCCCCACTGGACATACAGAAAACCCAAGTTCAAAGATAAAATGACTTAAAATTTAAAGATAGCAACAGGAAAGTAGACCCTTCTGAGCAGGGGTCCCTGCATGACTGCACAAGTCACATGTCCGTGAACCTACCCAGTTTTTGGATCACCAAAAACTGTACCTTCCCATAATGGAGCAACTTCCAGAGATGTTAGCTCTGCAAAGGGAAAGATAGGGGCTGGGGGAAGAGTTAGAGAAGGGAAAATCCCCACATCCCAGAAGAACTGGATAATAATATAGCAAAAGATAATTCTGGTCCACCCCCAGCCTAGACAAATTAAGATGGTCAAATTGGCCAATATTTTGCCAGAGAATGCAAATGCTTTCTGGTCCTTCACAAAATAATAGTTTGTTGTCAATGCTATTTTCAGCCAATATACATTTAAATATAGTTTCCAAGCACAGGAAACTTTTCCAGTGCTTTATAATATAATCAGCGGCAGCAACTCTCTTCTATCCTGGGTTGACAGCTACACTGTGCTAAAATGTCAAATGCATAAACAAGACTCTCAACATTTATGAGGGATATACCCCAAGTCCCTAATATCCATAACTAGAGAAAATGAAATGATCCTGGATGTTCCATAAATTAGGTTCTGTGTGTATCTTCACACTACAAATTTATTGCCTTTTCAATTTTCACTATTTCTCATTCATTGGTTATTGTTGCATAAATAAAGTTAATTTTTAATTCTTAAAGAGTTGCTACATTAAATAATGAGTAGAAAAACAAAACTGATTTACATTCACAATCAAGATGCACTGATCATGTGATTAAATTTTGTACCCCAGAAAAATTGTAAAAGATTACATACCCAGGGCTGAGTAAAATGTGCTATGTGCTAAGTCACTTCAGTTGTGTCCAGCTCTGTGATTCCAGGGACTGTAGCCCTCCAGGCTTCTCTGTCCATGGGATTCTCTATACTGGAATACTGGAGTGGGTTTCCATCTCCTCCTCTAGGGGATCTTCCTGACCCAGGGATCAAACCCACATCTCTTACCTCTGTCTACACTGGTAGGCAGGTTCTTTACCACTATAGCCACCTGGGAAGCTAACTAAAATGGCAATTGTTAAATCTTCAGATGCCGAGAACATACTTTTCTATGGCCATCAGACCTAAAATGTTTATAATCTCTTCCTAAGCATCTTGCAAAAAGTAAAGAATATTTGCCATTGATAGGATTTGAGGCCTTTATAACAATTTTTGTAGAATCTACCTTCTTTTTAAGTATGAGGCCTTTGATCCTGCAGGAATCCTAACTGATGCCTATAAGCTTTTCTTTTTTTAATTCTTTAAACTTTCATACTATTAAATTTTTAACTAAGGTAAAGAAAAGCCCCAATAATAGAGCTATCAGTAAAATCATTGTTATGAACACTGTAAACATCATAGCAACGACCTCTATTGATTTGCTTAGTCCTTAGTTGAGGAACTGTTTTCCTAGCACTATGGTAGATGTGAGGAATGCACAATGAATAAGAGAGATGTGATGTGTGCTTTAAGGAGCTTAGGGATTGGTGAGGAAGATAAACCTTAAGCAATATACCTCCAGCAGAAGTACTTACCTCTGTGTGTCTGCATATGAATGTGAACGCATGGGCACATGTGGCATCAGATAGGTGAGGGATGGTAGGTAAAATTAAGGGGTGCAAGTGGTGTCAGGGAAGGCCTTGAGGGAAAAGAAGGAGTCACAGGATGGGTCGGGAATCAGAGTTGGAGATTTTTTCATATCAAGGTAACAGTGTGTCTAAAGCTATAGGTAGAAGGCCTTTTAAGGCACACTAAGAATGTTGGACTTCACTGCAGGCCATGGGAACTCAGAAAGTCATCTCCAAGGAGGTGGTACTATAAACATACTAGGTCTTAAAAAATGGTGACATAACAAGTATATCTTTGTAGTTCAACATAATGAATTGGGCCAAAGCTCACAAAGCCAGGAGTCTATCCTAGAAGAGCTTCCAAAACCTGTGTCCCTTGACATCTTGTTTTTTCTTTCTAAACTAGAGCAAATATCAACTGCTTGTTCTTAAGAGAGCACTTTATGCCACATATTAAGTTTAATTACCTGAGACCTATAAAAATGTTTAGACTGAAGAAAAAAAAATAATCAGATTCATTACTAATATGAGTTATAAGCTACAGATGTAAAGTGAAACAGTAAATTGGCTTAATTAATATTCTCCCAGATAATAGACATTAAAATTAACTGAATAAAGGCCAAACAACAAGCCACAATTCTTAAGATCTAATCTCTTAGGAGAAGGTTGCACTAAAAGAAAGATCTGGGAAGAGTCATTGGGATGTCAAATGTCTGCATCTTGGCTCCTTGGGGTATAATGCCATCTTCAATAGGGTTTATTAAGTTCTTTCACTTTATAGTCTTTTTCAGTATACCTGTTATTTAGTTATTATTCTCAACCAGGTTCTGATGGGTGTTAATATAAGAAAGGTGGGCATCAGCTCTCTCAGTTAAAATCAGTAGGATCTTTCAGTTATAGTACCACTCAAATTTGGAGAAGGAAATGGCAACCCACTCTGTTATTCTTGCCTGGAGAACCTGCGAACAGAGGAGCCTGGAGGGCTAGAGTCTATAGGGTCCCAGAGTCAGATACGACTGAACCCACTTAGCACTCATGCGTGCACCACTCTATTTAGCTCCAAATTGGTCTCTCTACGCTCTGCTGGTGTTGCTTTTGACTATTTAAGCATATCTTTCTCATAACTGCTATAAGTCTGGACACAAAACAATGCCCAGAATGACATACATGGATTAATTTAAGAGACCCTGCCCAACCACTGCAGCCACTTCTGAATAATGTAGTCTGCTTACAGTTGCTTCTTGATCACATGACCATGGAAAGCGAGCAGAACTGGATCAGGTTCACTATTTCCAGGCCCAGGTGAAAGTATAACAGTAAAGTACTGTAGTAACCACAACAGTGGGTCTTCAGAAATCATTTCCAGCAAAAAAAACTTTGATATTGATTTTAGCTAATTAATATGTCATAGTTTAAATTTTAGTTCATAGTTGAAAAAATTGGTAAATGAATTCTTTTATTGGACTCCAACAAATTAATTGACTATTTAACAATAGATTCTGAAATAAAATTTGATTTGTGAATTCTTTATTTCACACCAAGATGATAAGCATAGTCAACATTTTGTTAAGGTTACAATAGAAAGTATGTTTAAATGCTGTCTTTATGATGATCAGTTTGAAAAAGACAATTCAAGCTTTGCTAATCGTTTTTACTTGCTACAGAGTTTAGCCTTTTTAAAGAGTCAGAAAAAAGTCTATCTACTTTATTATCTGTTATGATTTCTACTGAACTCTTGCAAGATTTTATTACTCCAATCTCAAGACTATTAATAAAGTTATGTCAGTCTTTGGATAGTCACAACGGATAGTAACATGGTAAAACCAATGAGAAGCCCTATAGTGAAGATACTTATGTCATTCCATTTCACCCTTCATTTCAGTTCAGTTCAGTCGTTCAGTCGTGTCTGACTCTTTGCAACCCCATGAATCGCAGCATGCCAGGCCTCCCTGTCCATCACCAACTCCTGGAGTCTACTCAGACTCATGTCCATCGAGTCAGTGATGCCATCCAGCCATCTCATCCTCTGTCGTCCCCTTCTCTTCCTGCCCCCAATCCTTCCCAGCGTCAGAGTCTTTTCCAATGAGTCAACTCTTCACTTGAGGTGGCCAAAGTACTGGAGTTTCAGCTTTAGCATCAGTCCTTCCAAAGAAATCCCAGAGCTGATCTCCTTCAGAATGGACTGGTTGGATCTCCTTGCAGTCCAAGGGACTCTCAAGAGTCTTCTCCAACACCACAGTTCAAAAGCATCAATTCTTCAGCGCTCAGCCTTCCTCACAGTCCAACTCTCACATCCATACATGACTACTGGAAAAACCATAGCCTTGACTAGACGGACCTTTGTTGGCAAAGCAATGTCTCTGCTTTTGAATATGCTATCTAGGTTGGTCATAACTTTTCTTCCAAGGAATAAGCGTCTTTTAATTTCATGGCTGCAGTCATCATCTGCAGTGATTTTGGAGCCAAAAAAAAAAAAAGTCTGACACTGTTTCCGCTGTTTCCCCACCTATTTCCCATTAAGTGATGGGACCGGATGCCATGATCTTCGTTTTCTGAATGTTGAGCTTTAAGCCAACTTTTTCACTCTCCACTTTCACTTTCATCAAGAGGCTTTTTAGTTCCTCTTTACTTTCTGCCGTAAGGGTGATGTCAGCTGCATATCTGAGGTTATTGATATTTCTCCTGGTGGTCTTGATTCCAGCTTGTGCTTCTTCCAGCACAGCATTTCTCATGATGTATTCTGCATATAAGTTAAATAAGCAGGGTGACAATATACAGCCTTGATGTATTCCTTTTCCTATTTGGAACCAGTCTGTTTTTCCATGTCCATTCTTACTGTTGCTTCCTGACCTGCATACAGGTTTCTCAAGAGGCAGGTCAGGTGGTCTGGTATTCCCATTTCTTTCAGAATTTTCCACAGTTTATTGTGATCCATAGATGCCCCAAAACCCTGTGACCACAAAACCCTATTTTCAAATACCTGCTGATAGCATCCTGTGGAACAGTGGTCCATGGAATGTCCTTTTGAAAGGATGTGTCTGAGCTAGAAGACATCCAACAAAGCCAAGGTACTTTCTGTTAGCTTTATATATCACACTCCAATTGCACCCATTCAATGACCTAAATATTAAGTCATTCTAAAGGTATACATTCTTAACATTCACTACAGTTCTAGTTACTGAATATAAGAGCTATTATCAACACTGTGTCTACCATTAGGAGCTTCTAGTATTCTTGGAAAGTAGAGATCTATCTTCTTGAAGGAAGTTGCACAGAAAGGTCACATGTGATTATGTAAAAATTAGTGAGGCAGAAATAAGCCCTATGGGAGTTGAAAGGGGGAGGGCAACAGAATCTACATTATCCACTTTTAGAGACAATGGCAAAACATACACATGCTTTGTTCCCTTCTGCCTGTCATTTCTTTCTTCCTTTCCCAGAGACACTGAGAATACAAAATGTGTTATTTGTTCTATGCTCACAGCTTTGGCAGGCTGGGATCCCTCTATTGTAAAGCCAAAATACATTCAGTGTCAGAGTTTATTGTCAAGAAGTCACAGATCTTAGAGGCAGGGTAGAAGGAAACTCATGCCCTCTTCTAAGCCTGATGCTCCCTTACCAGCCCCCCAAAAGTCTCCTTGTTTCCATCCTGGCCCCCTTGCTCACAGTTTCCAGACAGAAGCCAGAGTCATTCTTTTCAGATGTAAATTTGACCAGGTCTTTTTCCAATTGCTTCCCATCACTGGCTATCAAACCCTGGTAACAACCTCCTGATACCTCCCCTCTGTGCCTCTGACCACTCTCCTGGCTCCCTGAACTCCAGCCCCAAGGGATCTCCATGCCCTTCCCTCCTCAGGGCCTTTGTACTTGCTGTCCCTTTTCCCATGCAATTTCCCCTCATGTCTCATGTCTCTGCTCATCTGCTGTCTCCTCTGAAAGGCTGCCCAGGCCTTCATCTAAGATAGCAGCATCATCTCCCACCTCACTCCCACTGCATCCCTCATTCCCTTCACCCTTTTCACTTTGTTCTTCAATAGACTTATTGCTATTTTTATTCATTTATTTATTTTTGGCTGCACCCCATGGCATGAGGGACCTTAGTTTTCCCACCACGGATCAAACAGTGTGGACTCTCTGTGCCGGAAGGCAGAATCTTAACCACTGGACCACCAGGGAAATCCCAGCTTATTGCTATCTTTTAAAATATTTATATATCTACTTGTTTACCTCTATATGAGCATGGGCATTATTCTGTATTTCTGCTTTTGCTGGGCATATTTTAGGCACCCCATAAAAGTTTATTGAATGAATGAGTCAATCACTGAGTGATTGGATGATAAATTTACAGAAGAATAAACCTGCAGAGTACAATAAATTTACAGTAGAATTTATGTTAAAGAATAGCTAAGTGAATTAGAAAATATACACTTTCTCATCAAAATCCAGCAGTTGACTAACTTTTGTGGTGGCATGAAAACTTCGAGAATTTGTTCTGGAGAGAGTCTGGCACTTTATAGTTGGATGGCCTTGCATTAGTTGCTCAATCTCTATGTGTCTCAGGTCTTTTTCTGTAAAAGGGAACAGTAATAACTACTTTGCAGTTTATTGTGAGGATTAAATGAGATAATGTCTATAAAACCCATATGCCAAGTACTTTTCACAATGGATCATAAGTACTATTAATTTCCAAAAGCCTGTTTTATAGTTTCCTGAAATAGAAAGATATCTTTTACTAGTTCTTAGTGAAGATCCTTCGGCCTGCTAGCACATGAGAAAAATAATCAGCTATTCATGAAAGGCATGGTAATTACCATGCTAATAAATATTTTAGATTATTGTTTTGAACTATCTAGACAAAAAACCCTCAGCATTCTGAACATATAAATATATGACACATCCCTTTTCCATGGATGTTTTTGACTTCTTGGAGATGTCTTAGTTTTCTAGGAGAAAGCTATATGAAGAGTTGGGTTGTTCTTGATAACTTCAATTTTGAAATAGTTCAAGACTGAAGAACTTGAAAAATAGTACAGTTTCCATGTAACCGTCATTGCACTTCCATCAATGATTATATCTTCATAACCATAGTGTAGTCTCAAAAATGAAGACATTAACACTAAGGGGTCTGAGTTATGGTGCAATTCCGTTACCTCAGATACAAACCTTATTTGAATTCACATGAAGGATTTTTTAAACTTAGGGTTAGGAGCCAATTAGGATCATATCTTGGCTCCATTAATCAAGCAAATGAGATACACACATTAGTGTATGAAAACCATAAATTATAAAATGCCTTTCATTTTCAAATAATTTCAGAATTTAAAAAGCTCTAAGTTCCAGCCTACCTAGAAGTCTGGTCTACTAGTCTGTAAAAGCAAAACACAAAAGCCCTTCACAATTTCAAAGGGATGTAGACAAGAGAATCCTTGATTTTAATCTCTAAGGTCAAAGCCCTTCTTTCCTTGAAAAATGAATTCCTCCTTTTCTATCAGTTCTGGATATTGCTATTCATTAGTATTAGAGGGCAAACAAAGCTGAAAGCAGGCCCAGAGTTCAAGAAGCATTTCAACTCCAGCTAGATGATTATTAGGGTAGAGCTGTACAGGATATCCCAAATATGGATGGAGGGAAGCCATTCCTTGTACCTACGGAGGGCCTGCCTGTTTGAGGTGAAGCATTGTCACAAGTGCTTCCTCAGCCTGTGCAAATGCAGAATCCACCTACATCCAGCTGGACACACACAAGGGAACACATCCCAGCTGTCCTTCACCCAGACTGAACTCCCCTTGACCCATAGCCTCCCTGCCCATGATCTCTGCTTTTGGAAAGGCTGAATTAGAGCAATAAGACATCTCTCAGATCTGAATGTGAACAAATTAGCAGCAAGTTAAATTAGTCAATTTGATGGAGCAGAAAGAGGTACAAAAGTTTTTTTTAAGGAAAACTTTTTAAAAAATTAAAAACACAAAATGAGCTACAGGTGAAGCACTGACATGTTTTTCTTTATTAACTAAATGCTTCCTGATTTTCTCTTTTGTATAATACTACAGAGGATGAGATGGCTGGATGGCATCGCCAACTCCATGGACATGCGTCTGAGTGAACTCCAGGAGTTGGTGATGGACAGGGAGGCCTGGCGTGCTGCGATTCATGGGGTCGCAAAGAATCGGACACAACTGAGCGACTGAACTGAACTGAACTGAACCCCGCAGGGTAGTCCACTTGGAATATCAAAATGTGGCTTGAAATATGCCAGGACTGAGATCCCACTCTGTAATTAGAGTGTCTGGGGACTGAGAGCATAGCTTTTTGTTTCGGTCTACCATGGCTGAAATTTTAATTGTTTATAAGCTTTTCCCAAAGTGTGATAATCTTTTTCCAGAGAATAAAATAGATTGAACATGGGAAATTATGTCCAAGTATTTCCTTCTTTCCTTAACACATACAGTAGACAAAGAAAGAGCACAGATTTTGGAATCAAAAGACATGGGTTTAATCCTAGACCCATAATTTACCAAATGTATAAGCTTGGGCAAATCTTACCCTGTTTCCTCATCCATAAAATGGGTGATATGATAATAACAAGATTTTATAAATAGCTAGGGTTGTTTGGAGAATCAAATAAGATTATATATGTGAAGAT
>SJYQ01017238.1:171272-186765 GCA_006410935.1 Redunca redunca | reverse complement strand
CAGGTATGCTGCTGTTGCTATGTCACCTGGAAGAAATATCTGAACAAAAATCCTATTTAAATCCATCGGTGTATTTTTATAGCAGAATTTTGATTTAATAGATAATATTCTCTTTTTTCTCCTTTTTATATAGAAAACGGAGGGAAGTCATTTTTCTTCATAAAGTTCTACTTAAATCTTAATAGAGTTTCTCTTCCTAAAGTTCACAAAATCTGTAGTGTTATTTTTATCTTCATGAATATTCTTTATAAAACTATTCCCTGAATTTTACCATTGTGGAAAATCTGGAGGGAAAACCTAAAGCCATCCTGCAAGAGAGTTTTCATAAGTCTTCATGGTAATGAGAAAAATAACCACAACTTGGTGAGCTAAATTAATTAAATTTACATGACTGTCATTTATCCTGAGATTATGTCCTTCTTACATTATTTAGTGTAAAAATCCTCTTTCTCTTGTGAAATGATGGTGATAGTGAATGGCAACTGTTTTGTTTGTTTTCAATGTCCTTACTCTGCAAAATAAAAAGTTGGCTACCCTACGTCAGGCCCCAATTATTTTTTGAAATTGGACTGGCCCCTGACACGCCAGTCTCTGGGAGCCCTTGGCCTGGAAGGTTAATTGGAGATGGCAGGGATGGCGGTGGGGAAGCCAGTTCAGCTGCTTGTGTTTTGCTCCCTTCCCCAGAGCCCGCGGGGTCCACTGCCCCACATCCGGGCTGTCGCCAGTCCCTGGCTGTGTATCTATGCCCCAGCCCCCCTGGCTCCTCATCCCTGTCCGCTTCACTCTTGCAGCCCCTCCTAGCTGGCGTCATCCTTCCAGACACAGCTCCCTAAGTTTGCCATGTGCAGTGACCCTGTGTTGACCCCGAGTCATGATACAAACTATGGGATTGTAATGCATCTCTAATTACCCACAGTACCTCCATGAGTCGTCAGCCCTGCTGCTTAGCTATATTCCTCACCAATTTGGTCATTACCAAGCGTTCAGAATGCAGCCAAAGTCTGTGCCCGGAAGCTGGGAGCCCCACAGTCTCTGCCAAATGAGGCTGGCTCTGCAGGCTTCTGGGAATGACAGGATGATTTCCTTCCTTGTTATGAATCAGAGAGGGTGTTTGCACATGAATCATTTGGCTCTACGTGAGGATCTTGTCCTGACTTTGATTTGTTCCAGTAGGTCAGACTGAGTGAATGCTCAGGAACTTGGGGAGAGGTTTAATCTCATGTGATAATTCCAAAACTCCACATCTTATCTTCAAGCCTAAAAGAGATATTGTCTAGTCTTAATAAAGTGACAGCAGCAGGTCTTGCTTGATTTTCCTGCAGAAAATGTCATATCTTAGTTGTGGGGCAAATAGCTTCATAATAAGACAGTAATAGTAGCTCCTCCATTATGTGCCAGGCATTGGGCTAGAGGTTTATATATTTTATGTCTAATAACAAGAACAAAAAACAAACAAACAACAACAAAGACATTTTACAAACAAGGAAACTGAGGCTAGAGTGGTAAAGGTTAAGTTTCCAAGTCTTATGGCTAGAAAGCAACAATTTGCTTTGCTCCAAACCACATGTTCTTTAGGAGCATCTAATAGTTGCAACTGAAGAGAAATGCCTAGTCTTAAAAGAGTAGGTGGGCTTCCCTGGTGCTCAGATGGTAAAGAAGCTGCTTGCAATACAGAGGACCTGGGTTTGATCCCTGGGTTGAGAAGACACCCTGGAGGAAGGCATAGCAACCCACTCTAGTATTCTTGCCTAGAGAATCCCACAGAGAAGCCTGGCAGGCTACAGTCCATGGAGTTGAAAAGAGTCAGACATGACTGAGCGACTAAGCACAAAGGGTAGATGGATTTTTGAGTCACTATTAGATTCCATGTGAAGAATTACTTCTATTTTTCAAAATAACACATAGAACTTTTCTTTTAAGATTAAATGATAAAATCAGCAGTAAAATAAAACTTGAAAAAAATTAGCAAAACACTTGAGAAATTGTTGTACTAACTCAAGAAATCAACTCAAAATATCCATGGCACAAATGTTAAATATTCTCAATATTTAAATTTCCTTTTGCCTGTGTCAGGTACTGGGAAAATAAAGATGAGTTAGATAGTTCCTGCCTTCAAGAGGCTCAGAGATAATTAAGATTGATGTTCTTATTTCCTACTTAATATAGTGTTAAATGTTATATTTATTTTATTTATTTGTTTTTGGTTGCACCTCACAGTTTGCTGGATCTTAGTTCCTTGACCAAGGATGGAACCCATGCTCACAGCAGTGAAATCATGCAGTCTTAATCACTGGACTGCCAGGGAATTCCCTTTTATTTTTTTAATTAATTAATTTTTAATATTATATTCATAAAGTACCATAATCAACAAAGTTTTAGAGTAAGTCACTAATATTTCTCTGGCTTTCTAAATGTAAGACTTGTCATAGCATAAATGATATCACACTGTTCAACTTGTGTGGGTAGAGAATGTTTATTAACAGTTGATAACCCAGGTTGTGTCCAATAACTTGTGTGAAAAAAAAATGTTCAAGGAAAAAATGTTTGTGTTTGAGGGTTGTATCCTAAAAAAAATGGAAATGAATAAGCCATTGGAAAAGGTTATAGACAACATTCATGAGACCAGCCTGTTTTCCTAGCTTCAGGAGATGTTTTTAATACACTGTGCCTTATAGTCCAATTAATTTCTTGAATTTGCATTATTGTTGTACAGGGAAGCTTTGTGGTCAAGATAGTAATATTCTGTTCTTAGGGGCTACAGGATGTAACTTTCATTTTGGGGAGCATTTTCTTAATTTAAACCCATTGTTTCTAAACCCAGAGTCTCTGACTCATGCTATCTCTCACCTCACCAATAAGCCAACAGAAGTTTTGAGCTAGTAGGAAATTTGCAGATAGCTAACATTCTAACTTTACAGGTGAAGAAAATGACATACAGAGGATTGAAGTGGTTTTATACTGTACTCAGGGTAAGCAGTTTGCATTACCCTATTTTTGAAGGTTTGTTCTGGCTGTGGTATTTCCCATATGTCTCTGCAAAGTTGACTACAGTCTCATCTATTAAGTCTCTCAGTATTTTGGCAATATGGGTCCAAACAAAAGGATAATTTAGGACATGTCTTCATAGATTGAATACAGAGTCCCTAAAACTTGTTAAATATTACAGTTAATAATAATGTCATTTACTGAGTGTATTTTATATGTTATATATTTTATATATATATATATGCCTTTTTTATGTCATGTATCACTCATCTAGAGTGTATTATGAATCTCATTTTACAAAATAAACAAGCAATGTGCTGAAAGTCTCAGCAGCTTGTAAATAAAATCAGCTTCTTATTCCACTTGCCTCTAAAGCTCACACTCCTCTATCACCCCAATATATGAACACAAGTGACAAAATCAGAAAGGGAAGAGTAGTCTCACCCCATTTTCAAAGTATGAGAAAATGTTTGTTTCATGAGTTTAAGGTTGGAAGTTTAATCAAAATATCCTTAATCAAGTCTCTACAGGGAAGGGGCTTCACCATGGATCATGGTCCCCTCTGTCTCATCACAGCCACTGAGTCACCCAGGAGTGGATGGTACCACGGTACTGCACTGGTCACCCAGGGCCAATCTTCTACTGCTACCGGCTCCACGATGGGAACTGGGGGTGCTGGTCATTATCCTGCTCCCACCTCCATCTCCAGGGTAATCTTTGCAAAGCTGTTTCCCAGGCCACCAAAGCCTCTTCAGGCTGCTGTGGCCATATTATCTCATGGCCATCTTTTTACTCCAAGGCCAAACTTGCCTGTTATTCCAGGTATCTCTTGATTTCCTACTTTTGCATTCTAGTCCCCTATGATGAAAAGGACATCTTTTTTTTTTTTTTTGGTGTTAGTTCTAGGAGGTCTTGTAGGTCTTAAGTAGAGACATCACTTTGCTAACAAAGATTAGCATAGTCAAAGCTATGGTTTTTCCAGAGTCATGTAAGGATGTGAGAGTTGGACTATAAAGAAAGCTGAGTGCTGAAGAATTGATGCTTTCGAACTGTGGTGCTGGAGAAGACTCTTGAGAGTCCCTTGGACAGGAAGGAGATCAAATCAGTCCATCCTAAAGGGAATCATCCCTGAATATTCATTAGAAGGACTGATGATGAAGCTGAAGATCCAATACTTTGGCCACCTGATATGAAGAGCTGACTCACTGGAAAAGACCCTGATGCTGGGAAAGATTGAAGGCAGGAGGAGAAGGGGGTGACAGAGGATGAGATGGTTGGGTGGCATCACTGATTCAGTGGACATGAGGGACATGAGTTTGAGAAAAATCAGGGAGATAGTAAAGGACAGGGAAGCCTAGAATGCTACAGTCCATATGATTGCAAAGAGACAGA
The DNA here is from genome assembly GCA_006410935.1 of Redunca redunca. NCBI lineage: Eukaryota > Metazoa > Chordata > Mammalia > Artiodactyla > Bovidae > Redunca > Redunca redunca. The sequence goes on along the minus strand of SJYQ01017238.1, from coordinate 182,388 downwards.
CGTGACTTAACTACTGAACAACAACAACCAGTTCTAGAAGGAAGAAACATCTCCAATCTCACATGTAGATCAGCCTCAAGGAATAAGGAGTAAGTACTCAGTAGGGGGACATTTCTAGGCAATTATTTGCTTTAGCAAGATTCTTGACTGCTATTATTTCATTTCTACTTGACAGTTGGAACCTAACTACAGAAAGCACTTATTAAAATTCACACATATGGCAAAGAGAGCTAAAGAGGATTGGCTGTTCCATTTTTAGTCCCTCCAGCATTGACATGGAGCTGAAGGAAAGAGACAATGGGCCTTCCTACAACTCTGTTGGAAAAACCAAAGAATACAACTAAATTATTAAATAAGTCAGGTAACTGTCTCAAACAAGGCAGCTGACAAGAATGAGCCAACAGAATAGACGTGGGTGAATTTTGTCCTAGTCACATAGTTGTGTGCAAAGTTCTATAAGGCTCCTGAGGATTCTCCTGTGTCATCCAGTACCTTGCACTCATCCTTAAATACCTTTAAAAGGAGAAATGGACAAATCTCCATATGTAGAGGAGATCTAATTGTGATATAATAATAGTAGTGATAACCAAAACGTGCACAAAATTTGCCTGCTTAAAAACTTTCCCAGACAATATTGTGGTGTGTTTAAGCTTCTGGCCTCTGGAGTCAGATTTCACATTCTGGAGTCCCAGCTCCATCATTTCCAATTGTGTGACTGTGGATACATTCCTAAACCTCTTGAAGCTGTTTAAGTTTCTCCTAGGATAATAATAATACCTATTTCATGAAGTAATTGTGAGGATTAAATGAATTTACATGTGAAATACTTTGGAAGGTGAATGGCTAGTGTGCAGTAAATGTTCTTACAGGTTTTGTGTTTTGTTTCAAATAACCTTTTATCAAAGCTAATACAAACTGGAGCCAAGACTTGAACAAGAGGGAAAATAGACACTTTTCACTGAATGTTTACTTTTTTTTAACAAGTGCCCTATGAAGCCTCTGGTGTGCTGGTGTTAGTCCAAATGTGAACATGGAAGTCACTCTGCAAAGCCAGGAGATCGTGGTTGCATCAGTAATGCCCTCATTTTACTCCAGCATTTGGGAGTTGGATTGTCAGCTAATATCTCCTCTAGGAGGTCCCACTGTAACTATCGTTCACAGTCCAGCTGCAAAATTAGGAGGAATTAATTTTGACATGCTTCCTGCCATTTGATATTTGCAGTGTGTTTTGTAACCTTCTTGTTACCCTCTACCCACCTGCTGGGACCTAGATAGATGACAAGCTTTTCTTCCGCTGAACAAGTTTTTCCAAATTAAAGGACTAACAGATTAAGTGATAAGAAAAGAACTCAAAGAAATTTTTCACCTTTTCCTCAATCCATCCCTGTGATAAAACTACAGTAGTTGCTTTGATCTTTGAAAGACTAACAGAAATGAGGGAATAATGATAATTATTTTCATAATTTAGCAATACTTATTTGTTGAGTGCTTATAATGTAGTAGACACTATTCTAAGCTTTGTGTATGTGCTGACAATAATCCTAAAATGTATATACTCTTCTTCCTTCAACTTCACAGAAGAAGAAATAAAGTAATAGAAAGATTAAATGTTTTGCCCCAAATCACATGACAGCTGAGTGGTAGAAAACTCAAACCTAGTTTCAGTCCAGAGCTACACTCTTCACCACCACCATGTAATAAATGCAATCCGTTCTGAGCCCATGATCCAATGTACTCATTTCATATCTTCCAGCACCTGTTCTTTTGTATGAAAAAAAAAAACAACTAGTAAAGTTTTGCAAGTAAACATTACAAACACACAAAAAGTGCAGATGGAGTCACTAAGATAAGGTGGCTTTCTGAGAACCTCCCCATCCATTTCTTTCATAAATTGACCATTGTTTCAGATCTCAATCTGAAACAGGAACCTGATTTTTTCAGCACACTAAAAAGGAAACTGTTTCTGAAGGGTGAATGCATATGAACTAAATTTTGAAGGACTAGAGCAAAAACCAAAATGTCAAAATATTAATCTATTCCACACAAGTGCATGTTTAATGAATGCCTAGGTATTGGTGATACAATGGTGATTCTAAGAGCTCCAAATAAAATTTCTGTCCTCATAAATCTTATATTCCAAATGAAGGAGACAGATAACAAAAATATATGTCTATAAATTGAATGAAAATAGTAGTGTCACAAAGAAAAAATAAAGCAAGGAAAAAACAAAGGGTTGAAATCTACTTAAGAGAACTCTACTTAAATTGAGTGCACAGTGAAGATGTTTCCAAGGGGATGATATTTGAACAAAGACTATATAATGAAATAAGGAAGCAAGCCAAATGGACATGAGACTAGTGTTCAAAGAAAAGGCCTTGTGAAGGGAACATGCTTGACATGTTTGAGAAACAGGAGACCAACATGACTCAAGTTCAATGGCAAGGAGGAGAATAGTAAGATGATTTGGGAAAGGCAGTCAAGGGCAAGATCACAAAGGTTCTTATAAGGTTATAAGGACATGATAATGAATTTAGGATCTTATACTACTAATGTGATAGAAGCTATTAGAGTATTTTGAAGAGGAAAGTGATATGCTCATATTTTCTTCTTTAAAAGATCACTGTAGCTGAGAACATGGAGTTCTTAGCCATAATGAAGAACTGACTAAAGAGGGACCTAAGTGGCAATAGGGAAGCAAGATAGCTACCTATTGCAGGGCCAAGTTAGAGATGATGGTACTTTGAAGCAGAGCAGAAAAAGCTAACAAGATAATAAATGGGGGGGAGGATATGGAATGTCTTTTGAAGAATGCACTCAAATACTGGCCTGATCAATAAGTGAATAGAGATGCATATTTGGGTAAAAACAGACAATCAAGATGTTGGTTTTGGACATGATGAGTTTAGCATTCCTATCAGACTTCAAAAGCGGATTTTGAGTAGGCAGTTGTATAAATAGTCTGTAGTCTCCCTGCCAAAATGGTAACCCATTCCAGTATTCTTGCCTGGGAAATCCCACAGACAGAGGAGGCTGTCAGGCTACAATCCATGGGGTTACAAAAAAGCCAGATATGATTTAGTGACTACACAACAACAACAAAGTCTCTTATCAAGAGAGGAGAGGCTGCGTTTGAAGATAAAAATTTGAGGGTCATCAGTAAATAGGTTGGTTTTTAAAGCCAAGGACTTGAATTTAACCCCCCAGGATATTGAATGAAGACAGAGACGGGGAGAGATTCCAAGTTCAAGGTCTGAAGCAACTCCAATTTAGAAGCAGGAATACAGAGAGTGCAACATAGGAGACAGAGGAAGGGTAACCAATGAGATAGGGGAAAAACCAGCAGCGTATGTTCCTGAAACCAAGAAACTGCTTCAAGATGGTGGGAGCACTGATTCTAAGAAAAGATTTCCGAGGAGTTGAGTTCATACTCTAAGGATCAAGATTTGGTCAGTGGATTAGGCAACATGGAGGATATTTGTGACTTTGGCAAGAGAGAATTCAGTGAAGTGGTGGGAAAAAAGCTTAGCTGAGGCAGTGGGAAAGTGATAAGGTGAGGAAGCAGGTAAGGTGAGGATGAATCTAGTAGATGATACTATCTAATCCACTTGGGTAGTTGGTATGACCTAAGTCCAGATATGACCTAAATCGAATCCCTTATGATTACACAGAGGAGGTTACCAATAAATTCACAGGATTAGATCTGGTAGACAGAGTGCTCAAAGAACTATGGATGAAGGTTCATAACATTTTACAGGAAGTGGTTCCCAAAAACCATCTCTAAGAAAAAAATGCAAGAAGGCAAAGTGGTTGTCTGAGGAGGCCTTACAAACAACTGAAACAGAAGAGAAGTGAAAGGCAAAGGAGAAAGTGAAAGATATACCCAACTAAATGCAGAGTTTCAGAGACAGAGAAGAAAGCAAAGAGAGATAAGAAAACCTAAGTGAATAATGCAAAGAAACAGAGGAAAACAATAGAATGGGAAAGACTAAAGATCTCTTCAAGAAAACTGGAGATACCAAGGGAACATTTTATGCAAAAATAGGCACAATAAAGGACAGGAATGGTAAGAACCTAGCAGAAGCATAAGAGATTAAGAAGAGGTGACAAGAACACAGAGAAGAACTGTACAGAAAAGGTCTTACTGAGACAGGTAACTACAATGGTGTGGTCACCAGCCTACAGCCAGACACCCTGGAGTGTGAAGTCAAGTGGGCCTTAGGAAGCATTACTATGGGCAAAGCTACTGGAAGTAATAAACTTCCAACTGAGCTATTTCAACTCCTAAAAGATGATGCTTTAAAGTGCGGCACTCAATATGCCAACAAATTTGGAAAACTCAGCAATGGCCACAGAACTGGAGAAGGTCAATTTTCATTTCAATCTCAAAGAAAGGCAATGTCAAAGAATGCTCAAACTACTGTACAATTGCACTCATTTTTTACATGCTAGCAAGGTATCGATGGCACCCCACTCCAGTACTCTCGCCTGGAAAATCCCATGGATGGAGGAACCTGGGGGGCTGCCATCTATGGGGTCGCACAGAGTCGGACACGACTGAAGTGACTTAGCAGCAGGTAATGCTCAAAATCCTTCAAGATAGCCTTCAACAGTACATGAACCGAGAACTTCCAGATGTATAAACTGGATTTAGAAAAGGCAGAGGAGCCAGAGATCAAATTGCTGACATCTGTTGGATCACAGAAAAAGCAAGGAAATTCCAAAAACCCATCTACTTCTGCTCCATTGACTGTGCTAAAGCCTTTGACTGTCTGGATCACAATAAACTGTGGAAAATTATTCAAGAGTTGGGAATACCAGACCACCTTACCTGTTTCCTGCAAAACCTGTATGGAGGTCAAGAAGCAACAGTTAGAACTGGACATGGAACAATGGAGTGGTTCAAAATTAGGAAAGTAGTATCTCAAGCTATATATTGTCCCCCTGCTTATTTAACTTACATGCAGTGTACATCATGCAGAATGCTGAGGTGGAACACTCACAAGCTGGAATAAAGATATTGCTGGGAGTAATATCAACAACCTCAGATATGCAGATGATACCATTCTTTTTTTTATTTTTTTGTTTAAATTTTTATTTTTACTTTATTTTACTATACAATACTGTATTAGTTTTGCCATACATTGACATGAATCCACCACGGGTGTACATGAGTTCCCAAACATGAACCTCCCTCCCACCTCCCTCCCCATATCATCTCTCTGGATCATCCCAGTGCACCAGCCCCAAGCATCCTGTATCCTGCATCAAACATAGACTGGCGATTCATTTCTTACATGATAGTATACATGTTTCAACGCCATTCTCCCAAATCATCCTACACTCTCCCTCTCCCTCAGAGTCCAAAAGTCTGCTCTACACATCTGTGTCTCTTTTGCTGTCTCACATACAGGGTCATCATTACCATCTTTCTAAATTCCATATATATGTGTTAGTATACTGTGTTGGTGTTTTTCTTTCTGGCTTACTTCACTCTGTATAATCAGCTCCAGTTTCATCAATCTCATTAGAACTGATTCAAATGTATTCTTTTTAATGGCTGAGTAATACTCCATTGTGTATATGTACCACTGCTTTCTTATCCATTCATCTGCTGATGGACATCTAGGTTNTCTTTCTCAAGATTGAGGTTTTTTGTATTGCCACACAAATCTTGAAATTATTTGTTCTAGTTCTGTGAAAAATACCGCTGATAGCTTGATAGGGAGTGCATTGAATCTGTAGGTTGCTTTGGGTAGTATAATCATGTTCACTATATTGATTCTTCTGACCCATGAACATGGTATATTTCTCCATCTATTAGTGTCCTCTTTGATTTCTTTCATCAGTGTTTTATAGTTTTCTATATATAGGTCTTCAGTTTCTTTAGGTAGATATATTCCTAAGTATTTTCTTTTCGTTGCAATGGTGAATGGAACTGTTTCCTTAATTTCTTTTTCTACTTTCTCATTATTAGTGTATAGGAATGCAAGGGATTTTTGTGTGTTGATTTTATATCCTGAAACTTTCCTATATTCATTGATTAGCTCTAGTAATTTTCTGGTGGAGTCTTTAGGGTTTTCTATGTAGAGGATCATGTCATCTGCAAACAGTGAGAGTTTTACTTTTTCTTTTCCAGTTTGGATTCCTTTTATTTCTTTTTCTGCTCTGATCGCTGTGGCCAAAACTTCCAGAACTATGTTGAATAATAGTGGTGAAAGTGGGCACCCTTGTCTTGTTCCTGACTTTAGGGGAAATGCTTTCAATTTTTCCACCATTGAGGATAATGTTTGCTGTGGGTTTGTCATATATAGCTTTTATTATGTTGAAGTATGTTCCTTCTATTCCTGCTTTCTGGAGAGTTTTTATCATAAATGGATGTTGAATTTTGTCAAAGGCCTTCTCTGCATCTATTGAGATAATCATGTGGCTTTTATTTTTCAATTAGTTAATGTGGTGAATTACATTGATTGATTTGCGGATATTGAAGAATCCTTGCATCCCTGGGATAAAGCCCACTTGGTCATGATGTATGTTCTTTTTAATGTGTTGTTGGATTCTGATTGCTAGAATTTTGTTGAGGATTTTTGAATCTATGTTCATCAGTGATATTGGCCTGTAGTTTCAGATGATACCATTCTAATGGCAGAAAGCAAGGAGGAACTAAAGAGCTTCTTGATGAGGGTGAAAGAAGAGAGTGAAAAAGCTGGATTAAAACTCAACATTCAAAAAACTAAGATCATGGCATTCAGTCCCATGGTAAAAAAATTGGAGACAGTGACAAATTTTATTTTCTTGGGCTCCAAAACCCAGCAGATGGTAAGTGCAGCCATGAAATTAAAAGACATGCTCCTTGGAAGAAAAGCTATGACAAAGCTATATAGCATATTAAAAAGCACAGACATCACCTAGACAACAAAGGTCTGCTACAGTTTTTTCAATAGTCATGTACAGATGTGATAGTTGGATCATAAAGAAGGCTGAGCCCTGAAGAATTGATGTTTCGATTTGTGGCACTGGAGAAAGCTCTTGAGAGTCCCTTGGACAGCAAGGAGATCAAACCAGTCAATCCTAAAAGAAATCGACCCTGAATAGTCATTGGAAAGACTGATGCTGAAGCTGAAGCTTCTATACTTTGACCACCTGATGCAATGAGCCAACACATTGGAAAAGACCCTGATGCTGGGAAAGATTGAGGGAGGAAGAAGAAGAGAGTGACAGAAGACGAGATGGTTGGATGGCATTATTGACTCAATGGACTTGAGTTTGAGCAAACTCAGGGAGATCGTAATGGACAGGGAAACTGGGCATGCTGCAGTTCATGGGGTTGCAAAGAGTTGGACACGGGCGAGAGACTGAACAACAACAATCAACTTCAAGTCTTTCTGGCCTAGAAATCTGTATTTTACATCACTGTAAGGTGATTTTGAGGTTTAATTTCTAAGAGCAATTTATTTCTCCTAATTCCAGTTCTTTAGGGCACCTTAATGTTTCCTTTAGGAATCAGCTACTTCAAAATAGTCTGATAGATGTAAAATATCAAATAAAATGTGTAAAAAGAGAGAATCACTGTCATAGAAGAAAGGTCAGGAACAGAAGCTGAATTATATAGTATCTTAAAGAACTATCATTTAATTCTCCTGGATAAAAAATTTCATAAGGAACACTTCTATGAATTATATAAATCCATGTAAAACCCTAGTACCCCAAACTCAGTATATGTTCACTGATATTGTTAGTAATCAATGACCATGATGATAATGGTGGTTGTGATTCTTTAAAAAGTAATTATATTAAAGCAAAATAAAGATGACACATCTTTAATATGAAGAACAGGCAATTCAGCCAATAAACTATCAATTTCCTCTAAAAATCTTAGGAAAAGGAAAACAGAACTTACTGACTAAACAGACTGGCAAATCTTGCAAGGAAAAGTGCCAGACTTATTGATTAATAAATTTTCTGGAGAAAAATTTTTTAAAGAAAGTTTTCTTTTATATTGGAGTATAGTTGATGATGTGGCTCTAGTGGCAAAGAATCCTCCTGCCAAAGCAGGAGTTGAAAGAGACACGGGTTCAGTTCTTGGGTCAAGAAGATCCCCTGGGACTCCAGTATTCTTGCCAGGAAAATTCCAGGGACAGAGGAGCCTGGCGGGCTGGAGTCACAAAGAGTTGGACACAACAGCGTACACACACACAACAATTGATTAACAATGTTATGTCAGTTTCAGATGTACACCAATTGATTCTGTTATACATATTCAAATATTGATTCTTATTCAAATATTGATTCTTTTTCAAATTCTTTTCCCGTTTAAGTTATTACAGTATATTGAGCAGGGTTCTGTGTACTATGTAGTAAGTCCTTGTTGATTATACACTTTAAATATAGCAGTGTGCACCTGTTAAACTCGAACTCTCTAACTATTCCATCCCCTCAACCTTCCCCTTGGTAACCGAAAATAAATTATAAGTCAAAAGTAAATTCTAAGTCTGTGATTCTGTTTCTGTTTTGTAAAGAAGTTAATTTGTATCATGTCCTCTTAGATTCCACATATAAGGGGTATCATACCATATTTCTCTTTATGTCTGACTTACTTCACTCAGTATGACAATCTCTAGGTCCATCCATGTTGCTGCAAATGGCATTATTTCCACTACCCGTGGACATTTAGGTTGCTGCTATGTCTTTGTTATTGTAAAGAGTGCTGCAGTGAACACTGGGGTAATATGTATCTCTTTGGACCATGTTTTTCTCCAGATATAAGCCCAGGAATGGGATTGTAGGTTCATTTTTAGTGTTTTAAGGAACCTCCATGGAGAAGGAAATGGCAACCCACTCCAATACTCTTGCCTGGAAAATCCCATGGACGGAGGAGCCTGGTAGGCTGCAGTCCATGGGGTCACTAGGAGTCGGACACGACTGAGTGACTTCACTTTCACTTTTCACTTTCATGCACTGGAGAAGGAAATGGCAACCCACTCCAGTGTTCTTGCCTGGAGAATCCCAGGGATGGGGGAGCCTGGTGGGCTGCCGCCTCTGGGGTCGCACAGAGTCAGACATGACTGAAGCGACTTAGCAGCAGCAGCAGCAGCAAGGAACCTCCATACTGTTCACACAGTGGTTGTACAAATTTACATTCCCACCAACAGTGTAGGACAATTCCATTCTCTCCACACTGTCTCCAGCATTGATTGTTTGTGGATTTCTTGATAATAGCCATTTTGACTGGTGTGAGGTGATACATCATTGTAGTTTTGATTTGCATTTCTCTATTAATTAGTGATGTTAAACATCTGTTCATGTGCCTCTTGGCCATCTGTATATTCTCTTTGGAGAAATGTCTAGATTTTCTTCCCATTTTTGGATTGGGATTTTTTTTTTTTTATATTGAGTGGTATGAGAAGCATGGAGAAAATCCAGAATGCTGACAATGTTAAATGCTGAAAAGAATGTGGAGCAACAGGAATTCTCATATATTGCTAGTGGAAATGAAAAATAGTACAGTCACTTTAGAAGACAGTTCAACAGTTTCTTACAAAATTAGATAAATGATACAATACCATACAATCTAGCAATTCCACTTTTTGGTATTTACTGAAATAGGCTGAGAACTTATATCTACAAAAAAACCTGCACATAGATGTTTATAGCAGCTTTATTCATAATAGTCAAAATGAGGAAGCAACCAAGATGTTCTTCAGTAGGTAAATGGATTAATAAAATGTGAGAAATCCAGGCTATGAAATATTATTCAGCTCTAAAAAGAAATACATTGTCAACTCATGAAAACAGAAGAGTCAGGTATATATTTACTAATGAAAGAAGCCAACTTAAAAAGACTGCAGACTGTATGATTCTATTTATATAACAGTCTTAAAGAGGCAAGACTATCAAGACAGTAAAAAAGATAGATGGCTGTGGGGGCTCAGGAGAGAGTGATGAATAGGCAGGGAACAGAGGATTTTTAGGGCAATTAAACTATTCTGTATGATATTATATTTGACACTTGTCATAATGCATTTGTCAAATACATTGAATGCTCAATACCAAGAGGGTTCTCTAAATTGTAGACTTTGGGCTTTAATGATGTGTCAGTTTAGGCCCAACAATGGTAAAAACAAAACAAAACAAAAAAACAAAACTGTACTTTGTAGTGTAGGATGTTGATAGTAGGGGAAGATGTGAGTGTGGGGAGAGTATATAGGAACTCTCCCACAACTTTCTTGCTATGAATCTAAAACTACTTTTTAAAATAAAATCTACCTAAAAAGAAGAAAAAAGTTTGAATTGGAGATATAGATACATAAAAATCATTAGTAGTGTATTTTTTTATGTGAAAACTTGGCTTGATGTCCCAAATATCTGGAAATAAGTTTCTAAATAAGCACGGGCAAAGTAGAAACTCACAAAAATTTAGAAAATTTCTTCAACTATATGATAGTTTTAAAAAAACTAAGCAATTTATTGAGAAAAAAATGTGTAGCTTNCAATTTTGGACAGATACAAATTACCAAACTGATACAAGAAGAAATGGAAAAGCTGAAGAGCTCCTTGTCTACTTTTAAGACTTGAATTTGGAATTGAAAAATATTCTCAGAAAGAAAACTACATACCCAGAGTTTATTTCTACAGAAAATATAGTACTAATTTTACACAAATTCTTCCAAGAAATGGAGGAGGCTATGTGACCCATCTTATTTTATGAAGTTAACATAACCATAAAAATAATAAAATCTAATAAGGACTTTAGAAACAAAAAAATACCTTTTTTTTCTTTTAGTGGCACCATGTGGCATGTGAGATCTTAGTTTCCCCAACCAGGGATCAAACCTGTGCCCTCTGCAGTAGAAGTGCAGAGTCTTAACCACTGATCACCAGGGAAGTCCCTAAAATTATCTTTATTTGCATATAGCAAATTTGTATGTAGAAAAATTTAATTAAATCATATACAGACACTAATAAGGGAATTTAACAAGCTTATGGAGTATAAATCCATGTCTAAAAGCAACCTGTACTTTTATGCTCTAGCAACAAACAATTGAAAGTGAAAATTTTAAAATAGCATTTGCTATAACATCAATATTTTAATAGTTTTAAGAATAAATATAGCAAAATT
>SJYQ01017238.1:132821-150820 GCA_006410935.1 Redunca redunca | reverse complement strand
CTCAACATTCAGAAAATGAAGATCATGGCATCTGGTCCTATCACTCCATGGGAAATAGATGGAGAAACAGTGGAAACAGTGTCAAACTTTATTTTTTGGGGCTCCAAAATCACTTCTGTTGGTGATTGCAGCCATGAAATTAAAAGATGCTTACTCCTTGGAAGAAAAGTTATGACCAACCTAGATAGCATATTCAAAAGCAGAGACATTACTCTGCCGACTAAGGTCCGTCTAGTCAAGGCTATGGTTTTTCCAGTGGTCATGTATGGATGTGAGTGTTGTTGGACTGTGAAGAAGGCTGAGCACCGAAGAATTGATGCTTTTGAACTGTGGTGCTAGAGAAGACTCTTGAGAGTCCCTTGGACTGCAAGGAGAACCAACCAGTCCATTCTGAAGGAGATCAGCCCTGGGATTTCTTTGGAAGGAATGATGCTAAAGCTGTAACTCCAGTACTTTGGCCACCTCATGCGAAGAGTTGACTCATTGGAAAAGACTTTGATGCTGGGAGGGATTGGGGGCAGGAGGAGAAGGGGACAACAGAGGATGAGGTGGCTGGAGGGCATCACTGACTCGATGGACGAGTCTGAGTGAACTCCAAGAGTTGGTGATGGACAGGGAGGCCTGGCGTGCTGCAATTCATGGGGTCGCAGAGTCGGACATGACTGAGTGACTGAACTGAACTGATAGTACAGTATACTCATACAATTAGTGATAGGACAAACATCTCGACTCCAGCTTAATGGGAACGTTCATTTTTGTGACAATCGCAGAACAGAAAATGGAGTTGGCAGGCTCTAAATGTCTTAACATCTCCATTCCTAGTTCTTCCTATCAGACCAACTTACATTACCTCTCAATATGTATTACTTAATTGTATTAATTTAAATAGTTCAATTAATAATATCCATTTGCATAGTTAATTTATAACTTAAACACTCTTATTCTCAAGTTAGCTTATTTAATCCCCTAAACAACCAACTGAGGAAACAGACCCTGAGGAGTTAAAAGATTTGCCCAAGGTTACATAGTTAGTAGCACTGCTGGCATATAAAGGGAAGGGTTTGTGTCACTGTCACCTCTCCTCTGCCAGCGTGGTTGATGCTGATGTTTGGCCTCAGCACTCTCCTACCACTGCCCGCTGTGTGCCCAACTGAAGAAACCAATTCCTCATTCAAAGGCAGCTCTTCTATAGTCAAAGATATAAAGAGTAGATGTCTTCTCTGCTATATTTTAAATGGATAACCAACAAGAACTTAACTGTATAGCACATGAAATGCCGCTCAATATTATGGGGCAGCCTGGATGGGAGGGGAGTTTGGGGGAGAATGGATATATGTATACGTAAGGCTGAGTTCCTTGGCTGTTCACCTGACTGTATCTCAACATTGTTTGTTAATCTGCTCAACCCAGTGCAAAATAAAAAGTTTTGGGTTTTCTGGTTTTTGTTGTGTTTTGTTTTGTTTTGTTTTTTTTTTTTAAGTAGAAGGCATTCTAAAGCCAGAACTTTTGTTCAAATTTTCCCAAGGTTAATTCAAAGAATATTTCTGAAGCCCAGGCATTCTAACTTTTACTATTTTTGTATTTATTTTTTTATTATAGAGCACAGAACATGTTACATATTTACAACACCAAAGAGAAAGCTGCAATGACCACAGCAACCAGTAAGTTCCAAGACACAAAGGTCCCCGAAACCCTGGGTACGAGAAATCTTCACCCTGCCATCCCTTCTTGAGTGGTATGAGTGAACTTCCTGTGCAATTCTGAGGCGAAGTCAGCTGAAGTCATAAGAGTTGGCAACCGGTTCCCCTCCATAGTCGGCATTCATTCAGGAAGCTTGACTGGTGGCTTCATAGGACTGGAGAAAGGGGAAGGGGGAGCCAGGGAGAGGAGGAGGATCCCTGGGCAGAAGTCCAGGTTCCGTGGCACTGGCCCCACGGAACTTTGGAAACGAGAGTCAGGCATGGGCTGCACGGGCTCCAAGTCACAGGGCTTCCACGGCTGGCAAGCGTCGAGCCGGAAATTCAGCTGAATAGAGCCCTAAACGTTTTTTTGTTTGACATTCATGCTTAACAGAAAATGATGAATCCATTAGCAACTCCTTCCGTTGCCAAAAGAAACAGACTTGCACTTGTAGATTGCTTTCACTCTGCGCTATCAAGCCCCTGCATGTGCTGCTTTCACAAAGCTGACAGTCATCTATCATTTTTAAATGGGTTTAGAGGTACAGTCGTCTTTGTCTGAAGTGCGTGGATGTGTCAGCATGAATGCGACTCATTAAAACAGACTGACCCAAACAGTTTAAATAGGATTCACAGTAGGGGGGAAATGTTTTATTTGAGGTTTGTTTGGAATTATTTTGAAGTTTGTCACTAATTTTGAAAAACAATGGGCTCATTTTCCCAACTTCTTTCTCTTCCCTGAGATGTGTTCAAGAAAACAAATAGCTATATTTTACGCTGCCTCAAAAACATGTTCTTTTGGAAATGAAGAAAGATTCTATGATTATGAAATTTCAAGAGTTCCCTTGTGCTCTAGAACATTCCACATACTTAAATAACTTCATGAAACTCCAGGTTTCTCTCTCTTTCCTGAGTCTCTGACCTCTAGGCCATAAATGACATCTTTGAACAAGATCTTTAGACCCGTTTTTCATCATTTAGATTAGCCTTAAGGAATACCTTTTGAAGTCAATGATTTAACATGTGGATTAAATCTTCCATAAAATGGTTTAAATATTAAGAGGAAAGCACCTGGAGATATGCATCTGGGTTCCATAGGACATCATTTTATTTTAAATACTTCAAGATGTTCAATAAAAATTGAATATGGCCAAACACATCTCCAGTGGGCCTTCGACTTGTTTCCCAATGGCTTTCTTCTCTCCCTGTCTCCTCTCATCCAACACTGATTTTAAGTTCCTAAAGCAGTATTAGAAGTGTAAATTGTAGAAATTAATATCCAAAAAGATTTTCACACATCAATGATGAGGAAAGTAATTTGTAGAGTTTCAGTCTGTCTAGTATGGTTGATCTTTTGAGTTGTATATGTGGTTACAGAGAGAGATATTCAAAATATTTAACACATATGAGTCCTGGGTACAGTCGATCAGTACAGTCCCCAGAGCAGGGTCCTGGAAGCCCCTTGCTAAGGCAAATATTAACCCCTGAGGTTGCTGGATGCAGGAAATGCAAGGAGTCTTGACATCAAGGAAGTTGGGGCAGTGGGTGAAGGTAGGTTGGAAGTAATGGGAGTAACTATCAACCAAAGGAGAAAGATTTCATTGCCTCACTATACCAGCGTATATTGGCTGAATTCCAGCCGTAGTCTTACCATCTCTTGTCATCATGATATAGATTCCTAGCACTTGAGAAAACAAAAGCAAGAATATCCCATTAGTGTTTGGCATTGCTCTGTAGTCTACCACTTCTTTCTATGCAACCTCAAATCAACTGAGTACTTGCCAAGGCCCCAGGAGCTGTGCAAACAGCTCCCACAGGAATGAACAGTTGTCAAAAGTGAGGTGAGGGATAAGGGAAAAACCCTAAGATAATGGTGAACTAGTAATCATGATATAAACAACAGTTTAAAATGGGAATCGTTTCTTATTCTTCACCCTTTTTTTTAAATATAAATTAACCCAAGAGGCTTCTAGATTTTTAGCACTCACAAGGCCTGTTCATAAAATAAAACATGTAGAACATATATTTAACTTACATCACATGTTTCCTTTAAGGAACTATAATGATTCAACATATTAACCAATTCAATCATTTCTTCCCACCACCACTCCCCCAAAAAGGTAATTCAAAGCAAATATTATGGTATCCATTTTTCAGATGAAGAAATTAAAGCAATTTTTAAGGGCCTAAGACTCAAACCAACCAAGGTCCAGTTCAAGTAAACTCTCTTGCATCCAGCCCTTACTTGATGGAGTTGCCAAGTGGGCCGACCACAAGTAACATTCATGTAGAAAGAGGATGGAGGGATGTAACAATTCTGAGACCTCTTTACAGAAGTATAGTTAGACATCGCTAGTGTAACTTAAGACACATCAGAACTTGAAACACACATCAAATATAAGAAGGAACGTATTGCTTTTATAGAACAAGCAATGACATTTAAAAAAAAAAACAGTTACTACTTAAGAGTATGAAAATATAATTAAAAGCATTTGATACTTAAAAAAAGGAGGGGGCAGAAAGATCAAAGAGATGCAAAGTTACATTCTTTTGAAGAATGTGAGCTAGAATGTGGCAGTTCACATCTGATTTTCCCAGGCAACATTCTGTAACAGGAGAGATTGCACTTCTGACCAAAACATCAAAACTCAAGTCCAAAATATTTTAGCTAAACTATTAGTTTATCCACAATATACAGTTATAAACTCAATAATGTTCATGTAAACAAATATACCCTCTATAAAGTTCCAAAGGACAGAAACTGTAACAACCTCATGCCTTGTATTTAATAATGGATTAAATAAAGGCTTCAGAGTAAGAATGCCTAAATTTATATTCCAGTGTTACTACTTTGTGGCTGTGCAATCTTGGGCAAATTACTCCCTCTGGTTCTTTCTTATAAAGTGGACATATTAATACATGGTGAAGTGGTGAGGGTTAAATAAGATATGCTTCCTGAGTTTCAACAGAATGATTGGCAAAGTGTAGATACTTGGGTACACCTCTCTTTCACTGACATTTTTCATTCCACTTTTTCATTGAACATTTCCCTTTAGCATTCAAAGACATTAATGATTAAGTTACTGGTCTTTCTGCTGCAAGTTTGGAATTTCCTCAAAAACAATGCCAATGCAGCTTCTGGAATACTTGGCCCCTTCTTCTGGTCCTCACCATCCCATCTTTCTCCAACCTGGACTGCCTGCCTAGTTAGCTATGTCATATTTTCTGATGGCCCCAGATCTTGGGTCATCATTTTCTGACATGTTATTACCATCTCCTTGGTCACTTGGTTCTCTTTCAAGTAAGTAGAAGAGGGACTTCCAGAAGCAGGCGTAAGTTATTGAACTCTCCTCCCTTTACTTATTGTGCTTCCTCTTAAGAAAGTGCAATACATTTTTGAGTGTACAGCGAGCAAATACAAAGAAAAAAAGGAAGAAAACTATCAAATAAGGGAAATTTTCATAAATTATTTATATAATCACATTCATTAAGAGTTGATTCTGCTCTTGACTGAATTGCTAATGGAGCTAAAATCTTTCTTGGTTCCTATATTATATTTTGTTTCTTTATTAGGCTGGGCTCTCATCATCTCTATCAATTTATTCAGCAAATATGCATCAAGTACCTGCTTCACGCCTGGTGCAGAGTAATTTAGATACAGTACCTGAATTTGAAATATGTCAAATTTAGTCATCCTGCCTCCAGACTACTGCTTCTCAAGCTTGATTGTGAAACAGAACTGACTGGGAACATTGTTAAACCGCTGGTTCCTGGGCTACTTCCTCAGGCTGGAAGTCTGGGCAGGGGTCTGGGTGGGGGAATTTGCATTTTTAACCTCCAGGTGCTGGTACAGGAAACACTTTGAGACCACTGCTGTAGGATCTAATCCCTTGTCTTCACCATCACATGTGTAAACTTCCTAAAATATAATTAAATCACTCTACAGAGTGAAACCCTATTTGGTTCTCCAACAGAACTAGTCCTTCAGACTTTCAAGATCTGCTTCAGGCTTTCAAGATCCTTTTTTGGCCTCTCCTTGATAATGACAGAGCTTGAGGATGCACTTCCCATTCTAATTTCCTTAGTTCGATCTAACTCTGTCTCTACCAAACATTGTATCTCTCTTTAGCGGCTAAATTGTGTCCAGCTCTTACGACCCCATGGACTGTAGCCTGCTAGGCTCCTCTGTCCATGGGATTCTCCAGGCAAGAATACTGGAGTGGGTTGCCATTTTCTTCCCCAGGAAACATTGTATAAGCCCCTTTGAATAATTAGCTTCTGTGGAAACTAAAAGTCTTGGACTTCCCATTTATTAAAAAATTGGAAAGAGTGGCAGTCTTCCTTTTATCGGAGAAGGCAATGGCAACCCACTCCAGTACTCTTGCCTGGAAAATCCCATGGACGGAGGAGCCTAGTAGGCTGCAGTCCATGGGGTCGCTAAGAGTCGGACACGACTGAGCGACGTCACTTTCGCTTTTCACTTTCATGCATTGGAGAAGGAAACGGCAACCCACTCCAGTGTTCTTGCCTGGAGAATCCCAGGGACGGGGGAGCCTGGTGGGTTGCTGTCTCTGGGGTCGCACAGAGTCGGACACGACTGAAGCGACTTAGCAGCAGCAGCAGCTTCCTTTTATAAGAAGTGTATGGGCTCACTAGGTATATAAAAGCAGAGTTTTGGGAGTAGAAGGTAGTAACAGTGCTAGAACAGAACCTTCCCATGAAGACCCAAACCCTGAACAAAGTTATTCAAAACTATATGTTCAAATTGAAGAAACATCTAATGACACCAATCACTTTAAAGTACTTATTAACAGAACGGTTTCATTCTACATTTATGTGTCCGAAATAGTAACCAGAAAAGAGACATCATTGTATAAGCATTAATACAGCACACAACTACATCAAAGAAAAAAGGGAACACAAGCTTTCATTTTCATTCAGTGAGATCAACCTAAAATAACTTACCCATGGTTTTGTTTGAATTCACCAGGCAAAGTTTCAGTATGTGGTAAATTCTTAGGAAACAACTTTAAAAGTATTATATTCCCTTTTACTAAAGCACAACCTTTCTGTATTGATGTATTTTATGAGAAATGTTGCTTCTATTAGAAATGTGCACCAAAATAAGCATTTCTAAGTAACTTGAGTAAATTTTCAGGTATCACAGAGAAATGGATTATGGTATTAGATTGCTAAAATCATCTGATTTGGGAAATTGAAGGTAGGAAAGAATGAGAAAGAGATAAAGATTATAGACAGTCAATGCTGTGTATAATAATTACCATTTTCTTTCTTTCTCTGAAAACTTTTATGTTCACAGCTGTTATTTTTTTTTAATATTTTGTTTGTGGTCGATCTTCTAACTGGAACATTGTAGAAAGGTAGAAAGAAAATATTTATCAATAATGAAGACAAACTTAATAAAACTGCCATGGAGTATATGTGTGTGTTTATGTAAGAGGTGGGGTGGTGGGGCAGGAGGCAAGCCTGTGCCACTGGTACACATTTGGAGGTCTAATTTGGTACCTGTATTTTTTTTTAATCATGTCCCTACATTTGTAACTAAAGAATCATGTGATGGGTGAGTAGTTTTTCAATTGCACAAACTGTATCAACCAGTAAATCATCTACATTCAGCCCATCTACCCTTGCTGAGGTCTCGTACAGGCTCTGGAAGGGAAGGGAATGTCTGGAAGGATTTGTGACCAACTGCAATCAAACAGGGAGAAGGCAATGGCAGCCCACTCCAGTACTCTTGCCTGGAAAATCCCATGGACGGAGGAGCCTGGTAGGCTGCAGTCCACAGGGTCGCTAAGAGTCGCACACGACTGAGCGACTTCACTTTCACTTTTCACTTTCATGCATTGGAGAAGGAAATGGCAACCCACTCCAGCGTTCTTGCCTGGAGAATCCCAGGGACGGGGGAGCCTGGTGAACACGACTGAAGCTACCTAGCAGCAGCAGCAGCAGCAGCAGCAGCAATCAAACAGAACATCTGTATGGTTAGTAAACAAATCCCAGTGAATGACATGTGATGGTATCTATGTCTTCAAACCACTGGAAAGACAGCCTAAAAAGACAAGTCTAGAATTAAGCTTTTTTTTTTTTCATCATCATCCATATTAAACAGATACACAAAAAGAGCATCAGCAGAAACCAAAGGCCTTTTAGCAGTAGCCTGGTGTGTGCAAAGAGCATTGGATTTGAATTAGGCACACCTGGGTGTGAATCACAGCCTCAGAGCTGTGGCCTTAGTCTTGTCCTCCAGTTCTGTTCATTGTAAAACAGAAACAGGATTATGTTGTGAACCATTTAATGTCCTAACATATATAAAGCATCTGAACTGTGCCAGCACACAGTAGGCACACAGTAAATTATAGCAGTAGTGGGTGAACAAGAAGTGAATCACTTACACCGTTATATGCAGCTCTCCTTAGAAGGCAGAACTCCACAAAACTTTTTTTTAATTCAAAGCTGCTTAATGTGTGTGTGCTGTATAAAGAAAGAAATGAATGAGACAGAAATAACCATGCTTCCCTAAAGATGATCAGATTGACAGAAGGAAAGATTTCCCAATAGCTTCCATGCCAGACATTTTTAAATTCCCACTAAGTTCCTGGCATTGTTCTCAAAGCAGCGAAAGATAAAGAATATTTCAACATTCTAATGACAATGGTTTAACCTTTTCAATTGTGACTGCAGGTAGAACCACCTGGGAAGATTTCAAAAATCTTGATGCCCAGGCTGAACCTCATATCAATCAAATCAGAACCTTTGCAGGTGGGATTCACCCCCGGTGATTCCAGTGCATAGCCAAGATTAAGAAGTGATGACGTAGGAGACAGATGGAAAAACAACATGAATATGGGTAAATAACCACCATGTACAGTGATAAAGAAATACTTGTGAAAAAAATTAATGTAGCAGGAATTGAAAAACATCTATAAGGAGAGGCAAACATACAGAGTTTCAGAGAAGGATCGGTGTTTGAGCAAAATCTTCAAAGTTGCTACCTTCATACAGGAGACATCAGCAAGGCATGAGTCCTACAGCAGAGGGATGACAATTTCATGTGAAAGATGGGAGATGCAGGTGGCATTTTATGTACATAAAGAATAACGATGCACTTGACTTTTTTCATAAACATATATTAACCCAACAACCCGGCCCCATTTGACTTTGGTTTTTCAGTTATTTGCACAATCCTAGTGGTCCAAATTGCTTTCTTAAAAATAATTTTATTGGGATATTGTTGATTATTAAACAGATACACACAAAGAGCATGTTGTGTTAGGTTCAGGTGTACGGCAAAATGAATCTTTTACTATACATAAACATATATCCACTCTTTTTTGGTTTCTTTTCCTATATAGACCCTAATGGCCCAAATTTCTATATTTATCTTGAGATCTTAAGGTCAAAATGCATAAGAAATTATTTTAACAATGCTTACATATTTTATTTTATGTAGAAATTAGACCCTTCATATTCTCACAAAGAGTTTGAGGTAACAGATTTTACAGCACTTACAAGATAGCAATTTTTAAGGCAGAGCAGAAATCATCTAGGAAAAAATCATTATGCCAGAACGTTAGAATGACAATGTTTCTGAAATTGAGTACTAAATATAATCCTGATATTCCTGGCAGTCAATGCAATAAGGGGAATATGAAACCATTGTTTGACAAAATAAAGTATGTAGTTTATTTGAAAAGGCGAATACTGCACATTGCAAGAGTCTGGGAAGAATGTGTTCCATGTGGGAAGCACATTGGATGATGTAACGAGAAATGCCTTCAACTCACTTTATCCACAAAATGGTCCTTGGATGCTTGGAGAATTTGGTTGACTTCAACACACTCTGAAATCAAGTTCTTCCTCAGTCCAGTTCAGTTCAGTCGCTCAGTCATGTCCAACTCTTTGCAACGCCATGAATCGCAGCACACCAGGCCTCCCTGTCCATCACCAACTCCCAGAGTTCACTCAAACTCACTTCTATCGAGTCCGTGATGCCATCCAGCCATCTCATCCTCTGTCATCCCCTTCTCCTCCTGCCCCCAATCCCTCCCAGCAGCAGAGTCCTTTCCAATGAGTCAACTCTTCACGTGAGGTGGCCAAAGTACTGGAGTTTCAGCTTCAGCACCAATCCTTCCAAAGAAATCCCAGGGCTGATCTCCTTCAAAATGGACTGGTTGGATCTCCTTGCAGTCCAAGGGACTCTCAAGAGTCTTCTCCAACACCACAGTTCAAAAGCATCAATTCTTTGGTGCTCAGCTTTCTTCACAGTCCAACTCTCACATCCATACATGACCACTGGAAAAACCATAGCCTTGACTAGATGGACCTTTGTTGGCAAAGTAATGTCTCTGCTTTTCAATATGCTATCTAGGTTGGTCATAACTTTTCTTCCAAGTTCTTCCTACTCATTTTTAAATCACCTCCTCTAAGATTATTCAGATTGAATTGATGTGCCCATTCTATTTAGAGAAATGTATTTGCTCTCCCATCCCTCAACTTAGGAGAAAAAACCTGCAATGATCTTTCTGCTTCCTTGCTTTGTTGACATATTAGCGTACACAATTTGT
Source organism: Redunca redunca (assembly GCA_006410935.1). Lineage (NCBI taxonomy): Eukaryota > Metazoa > Chordata > Mammalia > Artiodactyla > Bovidae > Redunca > Redunca redunca. Next base: position 140,556 of record SJYQ01017238.1, on the reverse strand, counting down.
AAACCTTACATTTTAATTCTTCTGTGGAGCGAAGAGTAATTCTTAAGGAATCATTTGCCTACCAATACTGTTCCAAATGCATCATGTTCTTAAAAGACAACATAAGTAGTAAAACCCTCTTGAAATTTAAGGCATTTGAAGGAGTTATATTCTTAAGGCATTAAGTCACCATATTAAGGTATATAAGCAAATTCTCATAAGCTTTCACATGCCCAGTTTGGCAAGGGATCATCCATGTGAATAGCCCTTTGTTTTCACTCCCATGAAATGTACAGGTTTTTACAGAACTCAAACTGATTTTAGCAATTATTTAAAATTCCTCAGAAATACCTTAAATCTCACATCTTCATTTCCTAGTAGGGACAATGCCAAAATGCCAGAAGTTGAGTACTTTTAGATTAAAGGTAACATACCTTTCGACAGCCTTTCACAGACACAGGTGAACAGCAGTTCATATAAATCAGATACATCCAATATCTCACCTTATGCATCTTGATGGGGGAATCCTGTGGTCGACTCATCTAAGACATGAACCTTGGCCATAATTTCTCGAGACTGATTTATTATCAGTCCCGCTTAAAACCTATGCTACACTCAACAGGTCATGTTTTAAGTGGAGGTTGTACATTTTTGTCTATTATTGCATTGCCTTGTAAGATCACATATCAGCTCTTTTTGTCACTTTTAATTATAGCTGTAGCAGCAAATTATCTCACACTGATCTAAATGTCTACATTTTTAAAGCATTGCCTTTTATTTAAGAGATGCTGATGACAAATATAACTTAGCTCTTTTCTAAGACTGTGCCTTGTGCTGAACCATGCTCTCTTGTTCTCCTCTCCTTCAGACTAACAGCTTGTCATGCAAAATAGCTGGATGTTTTTGAGATTTAATCAGCGAACATGAACAGAAAACTATGGAAACAGTTTCACAGGGAAATGCAGGTCAGAATCAACTCTCATTGAATTTTTTAGGACAGAGATGGCAAACACAGTCATAAATGGTGAACACTCCTTTGTAGAAAGGTAGACACTAACTTATAGATCACAAACATTTCTCCTGAAGAACTTGGACATGGCTTCAGAATTCTTTCCAATCAAGGGCATTGTGTAGACATTATTAATTGATTAAAAATGTACTTTGCTGACCTTATTTTCCACCCCTTTCCTAGGACCTCAGATTGGCACAGCCATTGAAGGTAATTTAACTCAGCCCAGTAGTATTTTCAGTAGTCATGTATGGTTGTGAGACCTGGACAGTGAAGAATGCAGAGCACTGAAGCACTGATGCTTTTGAACTGTGGCACTTGGAGAAGACCCTTGAGAGTCCCTTTGACAGCAAGGAGATCCAACCGGACAGTCCTAAAGGAAATCAACCCGGAATACTCACTCACTGGGAGGACGGATGCTGAAGCTGAAGCTCCAATATTTTGGTCACCTGATGTGAACAGCCAACTCATTGGAAAGGCCCCTGATGCTGGGAAAGATTGAAGGCAGAGGGAGAAAAGGGCATCAGAGGATGAGATGGCTGGATAACATCACTGATACAATGGACATGAACTTGAGCAAACTTTGGGAGATGGTGAGGGACAAGGAGGCCTGACATGAAGACTCAGACATAACTGGGCCACTGAACAGCAACAGCAGCTGGTACTTACACCCTCTCTCCAAAATCTCCACCAAGTGACCATGCAGCTCCCTCTTGAACACTTTCATTAGACTGAGTGAACCAACTCCAGGCGAAAGGACCTACAAACTCCTGTAAAAGAGACTGAGCAATTAGATTATTTGTATACATGTAAAAACAGATTGGGAGTTCATGAACTGTCTTCTAAGTAGCCCTCTACTGCCATGCTCTACTACTGACTCTTACCACAGCTCTTAGAAAATAAAATGGGAAAGATGAATTTCTTTTGTTCTTTATTTCCTAAAAAGAGCATTTCATACCCAAGAGTAAACTCTCTGGTATTTAGAAGACTTTGCCTTCCAAGAAAAAGTTTGTAGAGGTCTTCTGAACAGGATAGTCTGAAAATTCATGTGATAAATGAAAAGAGAGATGAACTGGGGAGAAGCCAGGAATAGAGAAATCTGGGGGAGGGACAAGGAGTCTGATCCCTTGTGGCCCAGATTTCACTGTCATTGTTCTAACCATTCACTCCCTTTACCTAACTTCCATGTAGTCAAAATCTTCACTTCCTCTCCTCTCCATTTAAAATACTCAGTTTGAGCTGATTAATGAAATTTATACTAAAACATAACTAGCCCTTTCATAAAACATTGGAATCCAAAAGAAAGACCTGTTAGTACAAATGAATCTCTAATTTTTGAAGCTATTTATCATTTAGCTTAGTATCCCTTACTTTCTCCATATAAATTGATTAGAATTGCAGGAAATAAAATCCATGTTATTTGTTATCCTTTGATAAAATGCAGTCAAATGATTAGCTTTTCTTGAACTTTATGTTATTGCACTTTCCAGAATTCTGATCAAGAACACCTGAAAATCTTAGAAATGTTTATATTAAAATACCCTAACCTATAAACTCCAGCAAATCATTAACACTGGAGAAAAAAAATGTTAAATAACAATTTGCTATGTGAGGGTTCTATTATTTTTTTAAGTCTTTATTGATTTGTTACAACATTATTAATAATTCTGTTTTGTTTCGCTTTATTACTTTCTGATTATGTTCCAGCTTTTGGGCCACAAGACATGTGGAATCTTAGTTCCCTGACAAGGGATCGAACATATACCCTCTGCTTTGAATGGAGATGTCTTAATCACTGGACTGCCAGGGAAGTCCCTCTAACTATTCTTCATTCACTGTTGATCTTAACTGAGGTTAGTCTTAAACTGCAATGTATACATATGCAAAAACAAACAATCTCAAAAGAAAGAAGGCACTTCTAAGACCTAAATGATGTCACAGAAATCATTCTGACTATAGTGTGGGCCGAAAAGGCCACAGTGACTACTCTAGTGTCCAGTGTAAACGTTATTGGCTGAATCGTTCTCTTTTGTAAGCCAAGGGATATTTGGAAATTGTTGCTATAAAGATCTACAAAAGGTTTTTATAAATTTGGTATATATACCATCTCATCTGGTAGCTGTTTCAGATATTAATAAGGGCACTCCTTTCTTTAAGTGATTCGGTGAAACATAATCACTGATGTTCTTTAAGATTAATATAAAGCAGGCAAAATGGAACAAAAGTTAAATAGTACATTCAATATTAAATCTGGAATTGATCTGTTTTATGCCTAGAATTTCATTCAACTCCTTAGATTGACAATAATAATTAATGGAATGCCTCAGAAGATTAGAAAACCAGCTCGTCTGCATCTCAAAAAGCCAAATCTTACAGAAGTTCAAAGTATGAACAGGTAATTTTCATCATGAAAACATTCATATTTTTCTTTTACACAAATGTAAAATTATCACATCTCATGTTGAGTTGATTAGAACTTATCAATCTCTGATCAGCTAGTACTTTAAGAGCTGATTCTAGAGGATTTATACAGTCAACAAGTTTGTAAGTATAGTATAATTTATAACTTTATTTTTCTCCTGAACCCTGGGGCAAAATATCACCTTCTCCCACTATGCTAATTCAAAAGTAAGAACTGGATAGTTATCCCTATGGTAACAGAAGCTCATTTTACCCCTAGCCCATTTCCAACCTGTTACTAAATTACTAAGCACTGGAGCGATGCATCAAAGAGCACAGAGAGATGCTGTTAAGGTAATGAAACCAAACACTATCCACTTAAAATATGTTGTGTCAGCTTGGAAATAAGGATGGCTAAGCCCCTTACTTTCTACTCCCTTCCCTATAGCTGACCACCTAGCAACTGTTACATTTTCTAAAGTTGTAAAACCAGGACTCCTCTCTACAAAACAAAAACTACTTCCCAGAAGAACTGACTAGAGTTTCTGTATTTAGGACAGAGAAGTTTTTTTTTTTATTATGCTCCAAAACATGTATTTTGACTTTTTTCTGCATCTCCATTTTTCTACACTAATGAACAATGAGATGTGTTTTCTTTGGAAGCAATTTTTAAGTGTCTATTAGCTGCAAAACACAATTACATTTCTTTAGTGCATCCAAGAGTCCAGGAGGCCAAGAATGAGATTTTCCGTCAGTCAAGGTTTTCAAAGGTTTGACCCAGAGAATTGGGACAGGCTGTATTCCTTGCTAATGGTGCACTACCAGGATACTCTAATATCCTGCCGAGAAGAATCTTTTACTTGGAAATTTAAAGTCTCATCTGACAGACCTATGCCGGCAGGAGCCTCAATTTATCTGCTCTAGAGGAAGAGCATCGAAATCCACTCTGAGGGAATCCAAACCTTTGTTTCCATGGTGAGGTTTCCAAAAAGCTACTGAACATTTGATTCTATCCATTTTAGTTGTGGGGTGTGGGTATATTTAAGAGTCTACCTTAAGTTAACACAAAGGCACACAAAGCATCAGTCATTTCTACAATGAGGAACCAGGTCATTGTGAGAAGACATTGTAGGCATTTACCTTGAAAGGTATTGGGATTGTGTGCACCTGTTAGGTTACTTGTCCAAAAAATGAGGGGGCTGAATTAGATGATCTCTGGAGCCCATCTTGCTGCTAAGTCGCTTCACTCGTGTCTGACTGTGCGACCCCATAGACGGCAGCCCACCAGGCTCCCCCGTCCCTGGGTTTCTCCAGGCAAGAATACTGGAGTGGGTTGCCATTTCCTTCTCCAATGCATGAAAGTGAAAAGTGAAAGTGACGTCGCTCAGTCGTGTCCGACTCTTAGCAACCCCATGGACTGCAGCCTACCAGGCTCCTCCGCCCATGAGATTTTCCAGGCAAGAGTACTGGAGTGAGTTGCCATTGCCTTCTCCAGGAGCCCATCTTAGGTCTGCACAATAAGAGGTGAGATGGCTCTGTGATCTTGATCAAGTCACTCGGCATCACTAATATGTTTCCTTCCAGCTCTAAAACAAGTCCACATATCCCTAATATAATCTCAGGGATTATATTTTTCCCTTAAAATTAACAGATAATCATAGAAATAAGATTTGTGTTCTCTATACGCTACCTGGGATTAAGAGGGGAGGTGAAAAGTAGGGAGTAAATGTTTGTTCCAGGAGTTCATTCTATCGCACAGATGGGTAAATAACCAAAAAGTATACTTAAGTAAAAAGTACTTAATGTAAAGTTTTAGTAATGAAATCAAAGAATAACAATTGATGAGCAATATTTGCCACTGAAACTAATGTTAATAGGCCTCCACCTATTTGCCTTTTTCATGTCAAAAATCTCTTGCCCACCAGTCCTAAATTTTTCAGTGAATATACAACAGGCTTTTTCAAGAGTTATTCCTTGAAATGGCTCTCCATCAAGTTTAGGATCCAGCATGAGGGTCCTCTATTGACTTGGAAATATATGAATTGACCTAAGACCCATCCCACAAAATAAAATTCCTGAAGGCAAGGCAGTATAAAATGAAATGAAAAGGGTGTGAGATTTGGGTTTAGAAGATTCAAGCAAAATGAACTTGGTATTCTGTCTCTGTTCCTTTCTAGCTGTGAAGCTGGACACTGCTGTTAATATCTCTGGTTTTCAGTTTCATCACCTGTAATATCATGATAACATTACCATCTTCAAATGATTGTCATAAAGATTAAATGGGATAATGGGGGAAAAGCAGTAAGCCTTGGTAAACACTAGACCTACATGTTGAATTTATGCAACCTTGGATCAATAGTTGTTTACAGATGGCCTACTATGTACCAAGCATGCATAAAATGCTATATATTAAATGATGGAAAAGAGTCATTCCTACTGTGATGATAACACTTTGATTAGAAACAAGCCAACCCTGAAGAACCCACTTGCCTTGAAATTAGAGCTCACGTTTTCTATGGCAAAATCCTTGAGGGGGAAAAAAACCTGTTGTTGAAACTAATCACTTTCTCCCTTTTCCAAAACATGATATTCTTATTTGCTAAATGTGTGTGTGTGTGTCAACTGATTTGTATGAGACACAGAAGTCTTAGCTAAAGTTTCTGCTAAGATGTTTATAAATCCATAGGGAAAGAAGACATAAATATATGACAAGACAAAGAAGTAATTAATTTCAGAAAATATTCATTATAGCTTCATAAACCTACTGGACTTTTAGAGACCAGAAAAGAAATATACACAGCTCCTTCTCTCAAGATATTCACAATCTACTTAGGGAAAAAAAGCAAAAAGACATAAATTTCGTGCTTTTGAATGGTGGTGTTGGAGAAGACTCGAGAGTCCCTTGGACTGCAAGGAGATCCAACCAGTCCATCCTAAAGGAAATCAGTCCTGAATATTCATTGGAAGGACTGATGCTGAAGCTGAAACTCCAATAATTTGGCCACCTGATGCAAAGAGCTGACTCATTTGAAAAGACCCTGATGCTAGGAAAGATTGAAGGTGGGAGGAGAAGGGGACGACAAAGGGTTAGACAACTGGATGGCATCACCAACTCAATGAACATGAGTTTGAGTAAACTCTGGGAGTTGGTGATGGATAGGGAAGCCTGGTGTGCTGCAGTCCATGGGGCCTCAAAGAGTTGGACACAACTGAGCGACTGGGAAATGAACTGATATGTCAGCTGAGTCAACTGAGATGTCCAGGCAGAAGTTTTAATGTAACTTTGTAGCAGTGGTGAATGGCCCTCCTTAAGGAATGGGCTAGGGAAAAGGTGGGGTTCAACTTAACTTTGAAGAATGGGTAAGATTTAAATGGATATGAGAGGGACAAAAGTTCAGATTATTGGAACTTGTATTTAAAGGTCTTGGTATGAATAGAAAAATGAACAAAACATGTCTAGGGGTTAAAAAACAATATGAGATGGGGGTGGAAAGACAGGGCATCTTACAATGGTGCAGCATCTATTCAAACAGTTGTTTTCCATTGGCCTGATAGCAGATGCCCAGAAGACCTGCTGTTATCTCTTATTCCTGTCAGTTGTTCTCTTAGACCACAAGTGAAAGTTCTACCAAAACCATCAAACTTTCAGTTACTGACAGCATAGTCAAAGTCACAACTACTCAGTCCATCAGAGAGGTTTAGTAAAGGATCTGTGACCCAGGAGTGAGGTGGTTATTATGTCATTTTTTTCTACTTCAAAGCAGGAAATGTCTTACATTTAGTGGACATTACCAAGACTACTCTTGCTTTCTTTATTACATCTACATCAGAGAGCTGAGCATATGTCCCAGAGTGCAGATCCATGTCGTAATATGAGACTTATTAAAGGGTTTTAAATTGTATCACTGGAGTTCAAAATTATAATGCACATCTTTTGGATTAGAAAGCCCTGCTACATTGGCCATATATAATCATGTTGAACACTACTTACCCTCAACCCAGCAATTGTAGTCCATGGTGTATTTCTAGAAAAATCTTCATACCTAAGTGCAAAGAGACAAGTAAAACAGTTTAAGATAGTATAAACAATGCTGTGATGAAAATTTAGAAACAATATAAATGTTCATTATTAACAGAAGAATGGATGTATCACATCAAATTTCATATAACTGATGAAGTAAAATGAATTAACTAGAGGTGTGTGGATGAACACAGGAAAAAAATCTCACTTCAAATATAATTTGAAGCAAAACAACATTTCTACAAGGATATAGTCAATATATTACCATATACGTAAGCTTTAAAATCCTGCCAAGCAATATTACATAGTGGTTATTGATACATTCA
>SJYQ01017238.1:103525-132646 GCA_006410935.1 Redunca redunca | reverse complement strand
TCAACAGGGTTCTAATATTTCATTTAAAAAGAAAACTGAAGAACAAAAGCTGACTGTCTTCAGTAAAATGGTTTTTGGTTAATTTTTATTTTTAATTTGAGGATAATTGCTTTAGAATGTTCTGTTGGTTTCTGCCATACAACAACTCAAATCAGCCATGAGTGTGTGTGTTTATATATATATATATATCCCCTCCCTCTTAAATCTCCCTCTCACTACCCCTTCCCTGTCCCCTCATCCCATTCCTCTAGGTCATCCAGAGCATCAGGCTGGGCTCCCTGTATGTTATATAGCAGCTTCCCACTGCTGCTGCTGCTAAGTCGCTTCAGTCGTGTCCGACTCTGTGCGACCCCATAGACGGCAGCCCACCAGGCTCCCCGGTTCCTGGGATTCTCCAGGCAAGAACACTGGAGTGGGTTGCCATTTCCTTCTCCAATGCATGAAAGTGAAAAGTGAAGCGAAGTCACTCAGTCATGTCCGACTCTTAGCGACCCCATGGACTGCAGCCTACCAGGCTCCTCTGTCCACGGAATTTTCCAGGCAAGAGTACTGGAGTAGGTTGCCATTGCCTTCTCCAACGCAGCTTCCCACTAGCTATCTATTTTACACATGCTAGTGTATATATGTCAATGCCACTCTCTCAATTCGTCCCACACTCTCCTTCCCCTGCTGTGTCCATAAGTCCCGGCTTTTAGTTTTGGTTTCTTAAGTGGTGAGAAATTTTGTATACCACTTTTCTTTCCTTCTCTCTTTCTTTCTTCTATGCAGGTTTTAACGTCTCCACAAGGCTATGCAGGAACTTTAGAAAAAGATTCCATAACAATTCTTTATAGAAATTAAGTAGTGGAGCACAGAGAAAAGGATCTTCTACACTTCTAGCCAGATTATTTTTCTCTGCACTTAATTTTTTAAAATAAGAGGTCACTAATCACAAATTTTGGAGTTGGAGAATTTTCAGTCTCCCCAAAATATCAGAGCTCAGAAACCTCTGAGACTGGTCCCAACATTTGATAGTGGGTGTCTATTTTCTCCTCGGTCACCCATAGAAGCTTTAACTTCTTGAGCCTGGCTAAATCCACTCCAATATCACATCTCCCATAAATGTCACTCTGGATCAAGACAATCTCTGTGAACATGTGTGTACTGTTTGCTTTCAACTGCATCGACTCTAAGAGTTTTCAATAATTGCTCTTGGAGCTGCAAGGTAAAGTTGCTCTTCTTGTGAAATATGAATGGAAGCTTACCTCTTTTTACCTGTAAACTGAATCCAAGTAAAGCAACTTATAAGTGGTCAGTCTGAAGTCTTCCCCTCACCATGAAGGTTCACCACATTTGTAGATGAATGCTTTCTACCTAATCAATATAAACTTTGGAAATAATCCAAGCAGGCCATCAGTCTAGAAATTTCCTTTTATTAAGTATATATTTGCCATGTTTACATTACTCTTTTATTTTTATTTCTGAGGATTTCAGGGTCATGTAATCTGTAGTGGAACTGAAAATACTCCAACCAACAATGATCCAGGAAGACATCAAAAACACCCAGAGAGAATAGGGCTAATATTTCCTCACCAGGTGTCTAGCCTCTTAATCTAGTGATAATATCACATTCCAAAGGAAAAGGCACCAAGACCCTCCCAACTAGTGCTCTAAGCACTTACTTCTCCACCTAGGGATTACCAGCTTGTTGAGCAGCAAACATTCTCACCTGCATCAGAGGTGGGGGTTGATCTCCAGTTGCTGAGAACAGCAGCATCTGAGGAGTAAATAGAGCCCAGGAAAAAACTTTTTTTTTAGAAACCAAAACCCAGAACAAACTTGTTGGTTTCAGATGCAGGTGCCAAATTATCTGGGGTTTTATTTGTGCTTCCTGAGGTGGTGGCCCATCTTTTGAATTTGGAATTAAAAAATGATCTTTTTTATAGGTATGTTTTAAGTTCTGTGATGAGAGGGGATGGCTCATCTTCCTTGAAACAGGATAAATATGCATATTTCTATAGGGCTGATTTGACCCAGACTCTGAGCAGGGTCAGGGATCTTACCTGACAGAATGCTTATGATGAGTCGTGTAGGGGGAAAAAAAGCAAATGAAATTTTTTGGATCTGATTTATCACCCAGTTGCTAGAACTCATCTTAGACAATTCAGTTTTTCCTCGGAAAAATGGAGTTTGGCTATTAACATGTCCTTTATCGGGTTTCTAAGTGATCACTCGGAGACTGTTGGTATGGGGGAAAGGACACAGGACTAGAATAAGTAAACATGAGTTCTAATCACAATTTGGCCACCAAATTGCTGTCTACACCATCCTTATCAATACATCAGAAAAGGAAGGGCCCAAGTCACGGATTTCTAACCTTGGATATTACACTTTGAATCATTTGGGTAGTTAAAAATCAGCAGCAACAGCAATGTCCTACCTGACCCTTTCCTAAACCAACAGAATCCGAAACTCTGGGATGTGGGACCTAGCACTGATATTTGTAAAACGCTCCCAGGGTGATTTTAATGGAGAGCCAGTTTGAAAATTAGGATAGTGTTTCTCCCACTTTCATGTGCAAGAGAACCGTCTGGGAGCTCATTAAAATCCAGGTTTGGATTCAGTAGGTCGTGGCTGAGGCCTTGCTGACAAGCTCGCAGGTGAGGCAATGCTGTTGATCCATTGAACACACTTTGAGTAGCAAGAAACTAAATGATTTCCAAGAGCCTTTCTAGCACTGATTCTGTGAATCTGCATTTTTCACTTTCAACAGAACTGTCAGTTTCCCGTCTAAGATCATCCATCTCAGAGGAATGCCTTTATAATGTCATGCACTGTGCTGGGATCTATGAAATAATTTAATGTTCCTTAGAAGTCAGGAGATACTTCAGAATCTCCTCTTGTGGTGCCTGATGCAACACCATGAACATTATCACTGACTGGTATGATGGAAAAACTACAGGGGACTTGGCAGAATTCACATAAGTAGGGAGGCATCACTTGGTGTGTAGAATTGAGGGTATATAGAAGGGTATGTATACAGGGACATCACACTCAGAAATCTGTGCATCTGTGTGCATGTGTGTATGTGTGTGCCTGGGGTGCAGTGCAGGCTGGAAATTGGAGCAATTTAGTGAAAGCTTCCTGAAGAAAATTATTTTTCATCCGAGTTCCAAAGGTGAATTAAATTCAGGAATTGGTAGGGGTGTCCAGACAGAAGGAATTGAGTGTATAAATACCTATATGGATGTGAAGAAGAGACTGAGAAATCAGATGACCAAAGTAGCTTGATTTGGCTACAGCATAAAAAAATCCATGAGATTTTTTATTATTATTAAAGAAGTCTGTTCTATATTTATTTTTCTTTAAATAACCAGCTCTTCATTTTGCTTATCCATTAAGTAATTTTCCCCTTTACTTTTTAATTTCTGAATTTACTATTCCTTCATATTTTTTTGGTTTATTATTATTTTGCTGTATCTTTTTGTTGGATGCTTAATTCATTTATTTCACTATTTTTACTTATAAAAAAGTAGCTAATTCTGTAAATTTTCATGTAGGAGTTATCTTGACTAAATCCCATAGGTTTATGACAGAATATCCTAACTGTGGTTCAGTTACAACTTTATTTCCCGTTTGACTCCAGATTTATTTGAATGTCTGGGTGCTTAGAGTTGTTGGCTCTTCTTTGGTTATTGATTTCTGGTTTTATTACACTGTAGTTTGAGAAATAATCTGAAGGATTTTCTTTTTTAGTTCCTAAGGATATATTTTGTTAACTTAAAGAAAAATTTGTTTTTTGGTTTTGCTGTACAACAATGTGAATCAGGCATAAGTATACATATATCCCTCCCACTTGAGCCTTCCTCCTACCTCCCCATAAAGCACTGGGTTGAGCTTCCTGTGTTATACAGCAACTTCCTACTAGCCATCTGTTTTACACACGGCAATGTATATATTTCAATGCTATTCACTCAATTTGTCCCACCCTCTCCTTTGATTATTTTACTTTGTTTTGTTTTTAAATAAAGGGTACAACGATGAAAAAATATGAATAATAAGGGGGTAAGCATTGGTCAGACAGGACTTGAAAAATCTTACCAAGCAGTTGAGTCATTATCCTAAAGCAAGAGAAGGCCTTCAAAGTGTTTTAAGCAGAAAGCAACATGACTTAAAAATTTTAGAAATAACTTTTGTGTGCTGTATGAGCAATCAAATCACAAAGGCAGCCATATATGTTAGGGGGTATTTAGTTGAGAATGAATGAGGCTGGCTATTCCACTTCTGGGAAATTCTTCTACAGATACTCACAGATGCCCACAGGTATTTGTGCAAATACATTCATTGCACTACTGCTTATAATAACAAAATTTGTAAACATAGTTGATGCCTGTCAATTGGACACTAGTTGTATAGCTTCTGGTATATTCATGCTATGAAATATTGTATGACCCTTAAAAAGAATGTAGTAGATCTATATGTATTAAGATGTTTAAGATTTCCAAGACATATTATAAAAAAAAAAGCAAATCACAAATAATTTTTATGATATGGATCCCAATTACATAAAATCAAAAATATATTCTCTATACCTGTATAGTATATGTATATGTCAATTAATAGGAAAAGGACAGAAAAGATACATTTCAAACTGATGACAGTGTCTTCCTTTAAGGAAAGGAATGGAAGACAAACAGCAACTTTCAGTCTACAAGCGAAAAAGTATTTGTGTATCACTTGTGTAATTTAAAAAAAAGGAAATAATTGGGATTTTTTTTATTCTTCAATAGCATGAGTTTTGCCTTCATCTAGTCTAATAATTTCTACAATTTTAAATTCTAAATTTCTGAAAAAATTAAAACTTAAGTATCTTTTAGGAATTTAAAAGTCTGAAAATTTCTCTTTTCCCCCCTCCAAGACTGTGCCCTGAGGGTCACTTCTTCTTTCCCCCAACCAAGAATTAAACTTTCTTTAATTCTCATTATGCAGCTACCCTAAACCTAAGATGATTCAGGATACAATCTAAACTTCCAATGATTGAAAATCATTAAAAAGATAAAGTAACAAGCAGAAATCAACAGGGTTTTTTAAAAAGGAAGTTTTTCTCTTTACCCTTCTAGGCACTGAGAGTTTTTAGTGCTGCCATAATTTTCTAGAAAGATCCTGTGATGACCTCTGAAAACAATCCTGGACCCCCCACAGCTGCTCTTGGATCCCAGTAGAACCAATTCAGCCGTGCACTGAAGGGAAAGTTATAAATTGCTTAGAGGAGGAGGTTACAAAAGGGAGCGACCAGCATGGCTTTTGTTAGGGTAAATCTGGGCTCCCCAACCTGTTAAGATGCTTTGAAAGAGGTAACAAAATGATCTATAAAGGCAAACCAGTGGGTGTCATTTCTTTAGATATTCAAAAACCTTTTGATTGGGGAATACACAAAAGGCTGAGGAAGGTTAGTAACCCTGGGATAAAAGAAAAATTTCCTTCATCAATTAAAAAACAGTTATGGAAAAATGAAGACTAGAATTCCAATTTCCCAAATGGAGAAAGATTAAAATGTTGACATTGTTCAGCATTTATTATTCAATGTGCAATTGAATAGAGAGCTCCTGGAAGAAATCAATTATCTAAAATTGATTTTAAATGGTATAACTAAAATTACAAAATGTAAAAACAAACTTTTAAAATAACAAATATTTAATTTCCTTTCTTGTACATGCTTTCTGGTATAGTACCTAAGAAACATTCACCAGCACTGATACGGCTGTTTCTTCTTTTCTCATCAATCCTTAATTTTTCACTTGAATTTTATTTTAAATATTGTGAAGACTTTCTTGATACTTAACCTGAGGGCCTTTTTTTCTTCTTCTTTCACCTAATTCAAATTCACTAGGCATTAGTCCTATCTAAACAAAGTCAACATGGAAACAATAGCAACGCTAAGCTTATTAATAGTTGTAACATTTGTAGCTTTTCTCTGAGGAAACTAAAAAGTTTTAAAGACATGCCATTTAATAATCATCAAATATGAATGGTGCGATGACATGTTATATGTACTAGAAAGAGAATAACAAAATCTATTTGATACCAACTTAATCCCACAGTCTCTAGGAAACCTCCAAATTGATGAAGCATCAAGCCAGGGAGGGACTACGTTTGCACTGGGAGCTCAGAACTATTCGGCTGGCAAAGGAGAGCAGAGCAAAAAGATGCCAACTATATATAAAAGTAGAGTTGACACAGTGACAGCCAAAAAGCATGTCCATCTCATCAGCCTGCTCCAAAAATACAAAGCCAGTGCAGTGGAGCCAGCTTCTTAAAGGCCAACAACTCTATCTCAATGCTTGACATCCTTGTAGAGCAATCAAGATGGAAAAAACCAACTATCTCCAAAGCCGAATGATAAATAATCCATGGACAAGGCTGCCCCAAACAGATCAGGTACAATAAAGTAACTGTGGACTGAAGAATGTTACACTGATCAGGACAACAGTGACAAGGGTCAGCACTTCTAAACAGCATAGCAAGAACTTGCAGAAGAACCCAGCAATCTGAACCTGGTCATGGATCAGCATCTGATTTAAATGCACTGAGTTCCTCCTACTAAGCTTCACACGAGCCCCAGTTCCAATGCCTGTCTTTGTCGCTGTTTTCATCACTCCATGGTAAACTGAAAAATATGGGCAATAAAAGGAGGTTTTTTAAAAAATAAAATTATATGTATTCAATTGTTTATATTTTTAATAATCTTACCTTTATGAACTGATGGTTATAAGGAATAGTGGTAGAAGTAGTAATATTGTTGTTTTAACGATAAAAGGTGAGCAATCCTGTGGTTTTTCCATTTAAAAAATTGTTAATTTGCTCAATCAAAAAATCTGGGGACTGCTGGTACAATAGTTGTAAATTCTGACTGAAAACTTTAAAAGATTTGGTTCAAGTTCCATCTCTGCCATTTATTGGCTGTGTGACCTCCTTTATTAAGCCTGTTTCTTGGTTTGTTGAACAGAAATAACAATATTGCGTACTTAATGGCTTGTCAGGAAGACTATGGAGGTAATGCAGAAGACGCTTAGCACAAAGTGTGGTACACTATAATATCTGGGTGTTAGCTTTATAAAAACAGCCAAAAGAGAAATCACCACTAACCACCTCTGGCCCTCAGGTGGCTCATCTCTCAAAATGGGCCTCTGACCTCAGAGACTTCTTTGTTGTTGTTTAGTCAATAAGTCATATCTGACTCTTTTGCAATCCCAGGGACTGTGCCCCTCCAAGCTCCTCTGTCCATTGGATTTTCCAGGCAAAAATATTGGAGATGGTTGCCATTTCCTTCTCAAGGGGATCTTTCTCACCCAGAGATCAAACCTCTATGTCCTGCAGTGGCAGGTGGATTCTTTACCACTAAGCCACGAGGGAAACCCTCAGAGACTTCTACATCTCCTCTAACTGTGACATCCTACCCACTCCATAATTCTAGGGACTTCCCTGATGACTCAGAGGAGCCTGGTGACCTATGGCCCATGGGGTCAAAAGAGTCAGACACAACTCAAGTGACTGACCACCACCATAGTTCTTATCCTTCTACTCTTTCTAAGCTGTTCAAGTCCACAACTGTTCACAGCTCCAAGCTGAACAGATGATTGTCCATCCATATAATGAACTACCCTCCTGACACAGAAAGACATCCAATTATATCATTAGTGGTAAAAGCATAGTTATCATACAAACCAGTTATTAATTGCATGGTCCAATTTTTATAAAATGAAATACATATAAACACTAATTTCTAACTCATCTGCCAAAACATTCTAATTACTCAAGCCAGGGGTATCCAGAAGTAATACAATATGAGCGCCAATGTAAGCCATATATGGAAAATTAAATTTTCTAGTAGCCACATTAAAAGAAACAAGTAAAATTTAGGTTAATGACATTTTATAAAATATTGTATATGCAATCATTACAAAAATTATTACTATTTTACATTATTTTTTTGAATGTAGTCTTTGAAATCAATGAGTATTTAATACTTTCTTATATCTTAATGTGGACCAGAAGCATTTCAAGTGCTTGGTGGCCACATGCAATTCACAGCTACCATCTCATACAGCACCAGCCTACGCAGTTAGTCCCTCCTCTTACATCAAATTAGAATTATCAGGAAACTTGTCTTATTCCTCTTATATGCCCATAGCCTAAAATAGTTCCTGATGCCTGTCAGGTACTCAAAAAATACCATTTGAATGAATATATTTAATTCAAAGTATTACTGGGGACTTTGCATTTTTAAACCTTATATTGGTCATGGGATAAAAGACACTACACCAATTCTGAGAAGGAGCTTAACAATTTTGGAAAGTATCTCTCTGCACCCATACTTCATAAGCAGCCTCCTACTTTGTCCAGAGGTAAAGTCAGCCATATAGAAATGCAAGTTACCCCAAGAAACTAACTAAACATATTTATAGAACTAAAGATAGCACCAAAATGTATATTATAGACAAATGTTCAAAGATAGCGGTGCTGAAAGAATGGATAACATTAATAATAAAACCTTCGTTAAGTGCCAGCTATGTCAAAATACATACACTTGTCAGTTCAGTTCAGTTCAGTACTCAGTTGTGTCCAACTCTTTGTAACCTCATGGACCGCAGCACGCCAGGCTTCCCTGTCCATCACCAACTCCGGGAGCTTACTCGAGCTCATGTCCATTGAGTCAATGATGCCATCCAACCATCTCATCCTTTGCTGATCCCTTCTCCTCCTGTCTTCAATCTTTCCCAGCATCAGGGTCTTTTCCAGTGAGCCAGTTCTTCACATCAGTTGGCCAAAGTATTGGAGCTTCAGCCTCAGCATCAGTCCTTCCAATGAATATTCAGGACTGATCTCCTTCAGGATGGACCAGTGGGATCTCCTTGCAGTCCAAGGGACTCTCAAGAGTCTTCTCCAACACCAGTTCAAAAGCATCATTTCTTCAGTGCTCAGCTTTCTTTATAGTCCAACTCTCACTTCCATACATGACTGCTGGAAAAACCATAGTTTTGAGTAGACGGACCTTTGTTGGAAAAGTAATGTCTCTGCTTTTTAATATGCTGTCTAGGTTGGTCAAAACTTTTCTTCTAAGGGGTAAGCATCGTTTAATTTCATGGCTGCACTCACCATTTGCAGTGATTTTGGAGCCCCCCAAAATAGTCTCTCACTGTCTCCATTGTTCCCCCCATCTATTTGCCATGAAGTAATGGGACTGAATACCATCCATGATCTTAGTTTTCTGAATGTTGAGTTGTAAGCCAACTTTTTCACTCTTCTCTCTTACTTTCATCAAGAGGCTCTTTAGTTCCTAGCTTTCTGCCATAAGGGTGGTGTCATCTGCATATCTGAGGCTATTGATATTTCTCCCTGCAATCTTGATTCCAGCTTGTGATTCATCCAGCCTGGCTGGCATTTCACATGATATACTTTGCATATAAGTTAAATAAGCAGGGTGATAATATACAGCCTTGACATCCTCCTGTCCTGATTTGGAACCAGTCTGCTATTCCATGTCCAGTTCAAACTGTTGCTTCTTGACCTGCATACAGATTTCTCATGAGGCAGTTCAGGTGGTATGGTATTCCCATCTCTTCAAGAATTTTCCACAGTTTATTGTGATCCACATAGTCAAAGGCTTTGGCATAGTCAATAAAGTGGAAGTGGATGTTTTTCTGGAACTCTCTCACTTTTTTGATGATCCAACAGAGGTTGGCAATTTGATCTTTGGTTCCTCTGGCTTTTCTGAATCCAAATTGAACATCTGGAAGTTCATGGTTCATGTACTGTTGAAGCCTGGCTTGGAGAATTTTGAGCATTACTTTGCTAGGGTGTGAGATGAGTACAATTGTGCAGTAGTTTGAGCATTCTTTGGCATTGCCTTTCTTTGGGATTGGAATGAAAACTGACCTTTTCCAGTCCTGTGGCCACTGCTGAGTTTTCCAAATTTGCTGGCATATTGAGTGTAGCCCTTTCACAGCATCATCTTTTAGGATTTGAACCAGCTCAACTGGGATTCCATCTCTTCCACTAGTTTTGTTTTTAGTGATGCTTCCTAAGGAGTACTTGACTTTGTATTCCAGGATGTCTGTCTCTAGGTGAATGATCATACCATTCTGATTATCTGGGTAAAGAAGATCTTTTTTGTACAGTTCCTCTGTGTATTCTTGCCACCTCTTCTTAATATCTTCTGCTTCTATTACATCTGTACCATTTCTGTCTTTTATTGAGCCCAACTTTGCATGAAATATTCCCTTCGTATCTCTAATTTTCTTGAAGAGGTCTCTAGTCTTTCTCATTCTATTGTTTTCCTCTATTTCTTTGCATTGATCACTGAGGAAGGCTTTCTTACTTCTCCTTGCTACTCTTTGGAACTGTGCATTCAAATGGGTATATCTTTCCTTTTCTACTTTGCTTTTCACTTCTCTTTTCACAGTTATTTGTAAGGCCTCCTCAGACAACCATTTTGCCTTTTTGCATTTCTTTTTCTTGAGGATGGTCTTAATCACTGCCTCCTGTACAATGTCATGAACCTCCATCCATAGTTCTTTAGACACTCTGTCTATCAGGTCTAATCCTTTGAATCTATTTGTCACTTCCACTGTATAACTGTAAGGGATTTGATTTAGGTAATACCTGAATGGCCCAGTGGTTTTCCCTATTTTCTTCAAGTTGAGTCTGAATTTGGCAATAATTCATGATCTGAGCCCCAGTCCACTCCCGGGCTTGTTTTTACTGACTGTATAGAGCTTCTCCATCTTTGGCTGCAAAGAATATAATCAATCTGATTTCAGTGTTGATCATGTGTAGCATCCATGTGTAGGGTCTTCTCTTGTGTTGTTGGAAGAGGGTGTTTGCTGTGACCAGAGTGTTCTCTTGGCAAAACTCGATTAGCCTTTGCCCTGCTTCATTCTGTGCTCCATTAATCTTTACTAAAATTCTGTAAGGTAAGCTGGTAGAATAACATCACAGAGGGAAAATTACTGCATATAGAATCATTAAAGCAAATAAAAACTCTTCAGATTTGAATTCTATCTCTGCCTATTTCTACCTCTGTGACCTAAGGTAAGTCTCTTAATCTCTCTAGCCTCATCTGTAAAATGGGCATTAAATTAACTTGCTCTTGTTTAGTCACTAAGTCATGTGTGACTCTTTGTGACCCCATGAACTGCAGCACACCAGGCTTGCCTGTCCTTCACTGTCTCCCTGAGTTTGCTCAAACTCATGTTCATTGAGTTGGCAATGCCATCCAACCATGTCATCTTCTGTTGCCCCCTTCTGCTCTTGCCCTCAATCTTTCCCAGCATCAGGGCCTTTTCTTCAGTGAATAGACTCTTCGCTTCAGGTGGCCAAAGTATCAGAGCTTCAGCTTCAGGCTCAGTCCTTCCAATGAATATTCAGGGTTGATTTTCCTTAGGATTGACTGGTTTGACCTCCTTGCTGTCCAAACAACTCTCAAGAGTCTTCTCCAGCACCGCATTTAAAAAGCATCAATTCTTGGTGCTCAGCCTTCTTTACGGTCCAGCTCTCACATCCCTACATGACTACTAGAAAAACCATTGAGCTTGACTGTATGGACCTTTGTTGGCAAAGTGATGTCTCTGCTTTTTAATACACTGTCTAGGTTACCAAATGAAATAGGAGTAATCCTTGTTGTCATCCTTGGTTTATAGAAGGGAAGACTGAGGTTCAGAGAAGTTAAGCAGCCTCAATGTCATGTAGCAGATAAATAGATGGGCCAGGATTCAAACCCAGGTCTGTCTAGCTTAGAAAGACCCTGCACTCTACACCATTTAATGCCTAGAAAGGTCCCTTGGCAGATGCCACAGTGTTTGGAGTCACAGAAGATATCCTGTAAGTGTACCCACATAGCAAAAGATGCAAATAAACACAATTTGAGGAGAAAGGCATCTCACTTAACTGGATCAGATCAGAATAAGGAACTGGAGAACTTAAATTTGAGTCATTACAGAGTTTGGCTTATGGAAGGCTTGAGCCATTTGGAGAAGCTGAGACTTGACTACCACCTAATTCTCGTCATAAATCTATGAAACAGTTGATCAATCTCTGTGTAATTATGAAGCTCTTCTTCTTTTAACTGAATTCTTTAGGCTGATAGGGACATTCCTTTATTTTAGTAAAGGCTGAACATATGCTTTTCTACACTCTTCAAATCCTACCTTAAATTTGTCTTAATCCTTTGAGTCTATATGAGGAGTGTTGTTCACGTCCCCATATATTAACTAGGCTGTGAAAGGAAAACCAAGCAAAATCTTATCTGTGGTTGGAGCACTGCAACAACTTTACTTAAGTTAGATCCTCTTGTAGGCCCATTAAACCAACACAGCTGCTCACCATTAGTTACCCTCTCTCATTTGGCTGTTTGCCTGAACCACCTCATCAATGAGCTATGAGCCACCACACCTGGCATGCTTATGTTTGAGTTATGTGAAATACGTTATCAAAACCATTTTTTAAAAAAATGAACAAAATGTATGTATGTTATTAGAATCTGTATATAAACATGCATATTTGTATATATATGCAATTAATATAAGTATTCAAGCAACATATACAACTAGGGATTCTCTCCAACTGAAAACGGACACAAAATATTTATTTATGAAAGAATTTCCCTTGATTATTTTGTTTCTCTAGGAAAGATTGAGGGCAGGAGAGGGACAACAGAGGATGAGATGGCTGGATGGCATCACTGACTCAATGGACATGGGTTTGAGTGAACTCTGGGATTTGGTGATGGACAGGGAGGCCTAGCGTGCTGTGATTCATGGAGTCATAAAGAGTTGGACATGACTGAGAGACTGAACTGAACTGAACTAAGTGACTGCACTCTCCTTTTAAAAATGTGCATTCTTTTTCTTAAATTATTTTGACACATATTATCTACTTTATACACAAAATAAAACAGAAAATCTACTGGCAAAAATGACCAGAAAAAGAATAGTGGATGAAGTCTTAGGGAAATTATCATTAATACTGATAATGAATAGTTATTCCCTATGGTACATTCACTGGCAATTATTTCCCATATTTTTCTAAAACAGAAATTATATATATATATATATATATATATACAAACAATTTTTTAAAACTGTATGGCAGATTAAAATTGGCATATTGAAATTCTTTTAAAATTTTCTGTTTTTTTCCAACAAGAAAACAAACCAGAAAAGACTGATAAACAGAATCATTGACTGAACACTGAAAAGTGTTGTAATTACTCAAGACATGCTCTCTTTTCCTGGCCTGTTAGAGTCCCATGGTTTCATTATATGACATTTTCCAGCACTTTTAGTTGATATGTGCCACAACCTCCCCAAAGAAATATGAAGAGTAATTTTCAAAAGGAACTTTTATTTTTAATATGGATTGATTTTTTTAAAGGCAGCTCCAAGCAGCTCAGTATATCATACAGGAGCCATCAAGCCAATCCCAACACATCAAGGAGCAGTTTTAGCACGTGAGGTTTGTTGTTTCTAGCAGGTATCCATGTAGCCGGAGAGGTCACCACTCAGCGAGGTGCTTTCTTTCTGGTATATAAGAAAAGAAATCACCAGGAGTAAGGGGGGAAATGGGCTTGGGAAACAGGAGGGGACCTTGTCAATCTCCAAGATGCTAGAAAATGATTGTGGAAATCTTTTGTTAGGGAATCCTATAATGGTATTGCAGCTCATCTCTTGTGGACATGAACAGCAACTAGCCTAAGATGGTGAGGGCGACAGAGGATTAGACAAATCGTGAAAAGGCCCTGGAAAGGGCATTACTGGTGTTTGGAATCATAAAGGCCAAAATTGTATCATTATTTACCTTAAACAGCAGTGTCCTTATAAACAGGATTTCTTGGGAGAGAAAACCTGAAGGCATATAGGAAATTTTTATTATAAGGGCATGTATATAAATTATTTTATAAATGGGGAAAGATAAAGGCCCTACAGAACTACTCTCATATATTCTTATGAGTCATGCACTGATATTTTTAATGTTAAGAATTTATACTACTTCCAAGAGGAGGATATTAAGCTTGTTCTCAATCCTTTTTATTTTAAACATATGGATCACTGAGTTTAGCATTATGCTGGAAATGATTTTGATGCATATAACACAGCTATAAAAAGAACAATAGGAAGAGATGTATAAATTTGTGAGGTTTCAAGATAGCTAGTAGGATTGTAAGATCACATGGCAGGATCTCTGGCATTATTCACCAGGCAGGATAACAGAATATTCCTGAATCTTGAATTTTAGAAAACTACACTCTAAAGAGCTAAAGTTTTTTGACACATGAGTCAGTTTCTGTACATATCTTTGTCAATCCTTCCATAGACACTTTGCTGAAAAGGAGAATCTTTTATCAATATTTATACAGGTGTTAGAATCCAAATTTTATTGTTTAATAAAGGTGAGTGTGTTTTTGAGTAAGAGCAAACTATATCTTATAATTAATTATATTCCTTTTTCCCAGGGTATTTTCTGTAAATTGATTGTTATGAGCAATTAAAATTCCTGGCTTACTAGTAAGTTAGACAGTTGTTCCTTCAGATAATAATAGTAAAGACAAAAGCAGCAATGGTTACAGTAATTATCATAAGCATTGTCTAATGATATAGATGTGCCAGGCAGTGTACTTGAGCAGATGGGGGTGAAGGGTCAGGGGGTGGTGTTGCAGAGAGAAACCAATCTCTGGTCTCAGACTGCAGACTAGAGGAAGAGGTAAACATGGACATAAATGATTATAATTAGATAAGCAGTCACAGAGTTAGCTGCAGAGCATTACGTGCAGGAAATGCTTGACAAGTGCTTACTAAATGAATGGGTTTCTGCCTGTCCAACCTGCAACTTGCGCACTATTCTGACAATCTCTTCCTCGGCTTGGTTGGACTCAGCTTATAGCCCATTTGACCTGTTTCCCTGGCCAGACTCTTGGCTGGTCTCCCAGACCTAACACATTCCAGCCACTAATTCCCTATTGTATCAAAGTGTCCAGAATTACTTCTGAGGAGAGCCAAATCCAGACCTAACCCATTCTAGCCACTAATTCCCTATTGTATCAAAGTGTCCAGAATTACTTCTGAGGAGAGCCAAATCAAAGATATCCCTAATAGCAATTAAATATTTTGGAAAGCACATTAATACCTTCTATATGTTGGGAAGCAGTGAAATATTATTAGATGCTTTAAGAGAGCCTGGGACTGGGACAAGGGACCAACCCATGGTGTGACCATAGGGAAACAATTTCATGAAAATCTGCCTGAGATTTACATCAGTACTGCACTTAACTGGGTTTAAAAGGCTCTTTATTCCCATATATTTATTTTGCACTGGGGATGAGAAATCATGAGATTGACTCCTGAACCTTTATTATATCCTTGTGGTCCAAACAGCTATGTTTCTAACAGGTATAATTCACAAAGAAATATCAATTTTTATTTTCCCCCATGAAAACAGAATTTTTATTAGAACAGTTAAGTGAAAAAATTTTAAATACAAGAACTCTATATCCAGAAAGAATACACAACATACAGCAAGACTTAGAAGAAGAGCAACACCATAGATCTTTAAAACTGGAAAATCTCTTTTTCCAATTTAAGCTCAGAAATGGTAGCCCAGGATGGCTAAGTGACTTACCAAGATTACTCTGCCAATCCCATAAAGAGCTAGGAGCAGACCCCTAACCTGCACTCTCCCTGTCAGAATTTCCTTCCACTAAACATGCTAAAGTTCTATGCTTAATTTTTGATGGTGACTCTCTGCAATCCACCAAAGTTTCTCCTACACCTCAGATAGTAGGAAGTGTGGGATGGTTAGATACGTTCTTAAATTCACCTTGAATCTCTTCATTCTAAGTCTGTACACTACTTTGGAACTTTACAAGACATTCCAAGCCCTTGAACATACATCTCTAAGTTTTAACTTACTCACATCACCACTTCAAGTTTCTTACTTATAACTTCTTAAGAACTACCTATCTAACTTCAGTTGCCTATAAATGTTCTCTGCTCTTAGGCTTTGTTTCTTTTCTTAGATACTAGAAAAGTCAAAAAAGTAAATAGAAAGATCTGATTATTATTATTATTCATTCATATAACTATAATTGTCTCAAGCAAATTGGATAAGTTTTCTTTCTTTTCTATCTGAATTAATTCACCCCTAACTTCTCTATATTCTTGCTTTTTTTTTTTGATGCTTTCAAAAAATAAACATGTTGTTTATGTTTGCTCACTGTGCATTTGTTCCTTGAAGAGAAATTTATCCCAGATGGCAATAGTGGTAAAGAATCTGTCTGCCAATGCAGGAGACACAGGAGATGCAGGTTCAATCCCTGGGTCAGGAAGATCCTGTGGCAAAAGAAATGGCGACCCACTTCAGTACTTTTACTGGAAAATTCCATGGACAGAGGAGCCTATGGGCTACAGTCCATGGGGCTGCAAAGAGTCGCACACGACTGAGGACACTTACATTGTATTACGTGCCAAGCAGGAATGCTGGACACTGAGGATACAGTAAAAATGCAGTGCTTGGCCTCATGGAATTGACAGTTTGAAGGAACCAAGCAAATCACGCCAATAAGTATGTATATATACATTAGAGTAGGCAATAAAGGAGAAAAACCAGAGGGCAATGAGGACAAGCATTATGGAGAGCCAGTTTAGACTGAGGAAAGGGGAAATTACAGCAGCTTCTTTCCTACGGTTTTATAATCTGTCTTTTGGTAAAATAAATAAATAAATAAACTTCTTGAAAGGAATGATATTTGTTTTCTCAGAACAAAGCTTTTAGCAAAAGAAACATAAGATCACATCTCTCTATTGCCTCAAATTCCTCCTCTGTAAAATAGCTGATCATCATGAACCTCACACTACTTTTCTCAGACAGGCAATTTGTGAATAAAATAAGACCATAAATGTGAAGTTGCCTCCAAGAAGGTAAGAATAACGGCAATATACTGAAAACACACTGACAAACTGAAACTTTAACATCATTTCTCACTACAGGTTGATAGCAGTAACTGATGCCTACTTCCTAAAAATGTAACAAAACTTAGGATTTCCAAGTAGTCCAGCAAATAAGCCCTCTTTAGCTTCTGTGCCAGTATTATAGAATCTGCTTTTAATTTTGCTTAACAGTAAAAGAAGTTTATCACGCAGCCAAATCCCTACCGCAATGTTCTCAGAGGTTCTACATGTGGAAGCCTGCTGCCTTTCACCTTCCCCATTAAACACCTGCTCAGGCTTGGGCCCTGCTTTTGGTTTCTCACTCAGGTGGAGAGTCTCACTTAAGTGGTCAGGCAGGTATTTTTGCTGTCACCAAAGACAGCTAATTTGGGAAGCCTAATCTTGCAAAGGGGGCCAAGTTTCAGTTCAGAGTCTTGGGTTTATAGTAGAATGGACTCCACCCAGAAATGCAACCTGAATACTTCCCCCTTTGTCCCTCTCTTGTCTCTGCTGAGAATCCCCTAAATAACTGACATGTTTTATGGATTTCAGGCAATCAGGTCTACAGTGTACAGCTCCCCATTCTTTCCTGTCACCTGGCTAATTTAATACTTTTCTCCTCCAATGGGTATAGCAACTCCTGACAAGCAATTGCCTTGTGGTTTATTTCAGTTGATTCAAACACAATTATAAGTTGAGAAATTAGTTATGGGGATTGAATGAAGGAGTGATATTACAGGTGTGAATTCATACCCATTTCTGATCCAAATATTTCCCAAGGAATCATGTGCTACAAAAATACCATCTCCCAATTTTCAAGGCCACCTGCATCTGTTAAAAAATTTTTAGGCAAAAATTCTGCAGTTTCCTTTAACCCTAAGGACTAATCTTTGTTTATACTCCTTACAGAAGCACTATACTATGTGAAAAACAACTTTAATTCAATAGTTGCTTACATAATAAAGGTATTGGTGATGCCAGTCAATGATTTCATTTCAAAACTTTGACTGAAAATGCATAAAGTGCTTGTAGCTGCTGATCATCTTAAGACTAGTCTAAAACAGAAGTAGCTACTCTTTGTTCCAGAAGCATTTTATTTTTAAAAATTAATTTATTTTAATTGGAAGACAATCACTTTACAATATATTGTGATGGTTTTTGCCATACATCAACATGAATTGTCCATGAGTATACATGTGTCTCCCCCAATGCTGAACCCCCCTCTCACCACCCTCCCCA
Organism: Redunca redunca; assembly: GCA_006410935.1. Taxonomy (NCBI): domain Eukaryota; kingdom Metazoa; phylum Chordata; class Mammalia; order Artiodactyla; family Bovidae; genus Redunca; species Redunca redunca. Next base: position 114,449 of record SJYQ01017238.1, on the reverse strand, counting down.
CTCTATCCTCTGGGTTGTCCCAGAGCATCAGCTTTGGGTGCTCTGCTTCATGCATCAAACTTGCACTGGTCATCTATTTCACATATGGTAATGTACGTGTTTCAGTGCTATTCTCTCAAATCATCCACACTCACCTTCTCCAACTGAGTCCAAAAGTTTGTCTATTACTTTTGTGTATCCTTTGCTGCATTTTGATTTTTAGAATGAGGAACTGTGAGCATAGAAAACTAGTTTTGAAGATTTCATCATTAAAGTTTTCAACAAAGAACGAGTATTAATAATTTCTGCTTCAGTTTAGTTCAGTTGCTCAGTCATGTCTGACGCTTTCTGACCCCATGGACTGCAGCACGTCAGGCTTCCCTGTTCATCACCAACTCCTGGAGCTTTCTCAAACTCCTGTCAATTGAGTCAGTGAGGCCATCCAACCATCTCATCCTCTGTCAAACCATTCTCCTCCTGCTTTCAATCTTTCACAGTATCAGGGTCTTTTCAAAGGAGTCAGTTCTTCGCATCGGGTGGCCAAAGATTGGAGCTTCAGCTTCAGCACCAGTCCTTCCAATATTCAGGACTGATTTCCTTTAGGATGGACTGGTTGGATCTCCTTGCAGTCCAAGGGACTCAAGAGGACTCAAGAGTCTTCTCCAACACCACAGTTCAAAAGCATCAATTCTTCGGTGCTCAGCTTTCTTTATAGTCCCACTCTCACATCTATATATGACTAATGGAAAAACCATAGTTTTGAGTAGATGGACCTTTGTTGGCAAAGTAATGTCTCTGCTTTTTAACATGTTGTCTAGGTTGGTCAAAACTTTCCTTCCAAAGAGGAAGCATCTTTTAATTTCATGGCTTCAGTCACCATCAGAAGTGATTTTGGGGCCCAAAGAAATAAAGTCTCTCACTGTTTCCATTGTTTCCCCATCGATTTGCCATGAAGTGATGGGTCTGGATACCATCCATGATCTTAGTTTTTTGAATGTTGAATCTTAAGCCAACTTTTTCACTCTCCTCTTTCACTTGCATCAAGAGGCTCTTTAGTTCCTTGCTTTCTGCCATAAGGGTGGTGTCATCTGTATATCTGAGGTTATTGATATTTCTCCCTGCAATCTTGATCCCAGCTTGTACTACATCCAGCCTGACATTCACATGATATACTCTGTATATACGTTAAATAAGTAGGGTGACAATATGGAGCCTTGATGTACTCCTTTCCCGATTTGGAACCAGTCTGTTGTTCCATGTCTGGTTCTAACTGTTACTTCTTGACCTGAATATAGATTTCTCAGGAGGCAGGTAAGGTGGTATGGTATTCACATCTCTTTAAGAATTTTCCACAGTTTGTTGTGATCCATATAGTCAAAGACTTTGGCATAATCAATAAAGCAGTAGATGTTTTTCTGGAACTCTCTTGCGTTTTCAATGATCCAACAGATGTTGGCAATTTGATCTCTGGTTCCTCTGCCTGTTCTTAATCCAACTTGAACATCTGGAAGTTCACAGTTCACGTATTGCTGTACTGCTGAAGCCCGGCTTGGAGAATTTTGAGCATTACTTTGCTAGCATGTAAGATGAGTGCAATTGTGCAGAAGTTTGAACATTCTTTGGCATTTCCTTTCTTTTGGGATTAGAATGAAAACTAACCTTTTCCATTCCTGCAGCCATGGCTGAGTATTCCAAATTTGCTGGCATACTGAGTGCAACCATTTTACAGCATCATCTTTTAGGATTTGAAATAGCTCAACTGGAATTCCATCTCTGGAATTTCTACACTATCTTTGTTTGTAGTGATGCTTCCTAAGGCCCACTTGACTTCCCATTGCAGGATATCTGGCTCTAGATGAGTGATCACACCATCACAATTATCTGGGTCATGAAGATCTTTTTTGCATAGTTCTTCTGTGTATTCTTGCTGCCTCTTCTTAATATCTTCTGCTTCTGTTACATCCATACCATTTGTGTCCTTTATTATACCCATCTTTGCATGAAATATTCCCTTGGTATTTCTAATTTTCTTGAAGAGATCTCTAGTCTTTTCCATTCTATTGTTTTCCTCTATTTCTTTGCACTGATCACTGAGAAAGGCTTTCTTATCTCTCCTTGCTATTCTTTGGAATTCTGCATTCAAATGGGTATATCTTTCCTTTTCTCCTTTGCCTTTCACTTCTCTTCTTTTCTCAGCCATTTGTAAGTCCTCCTCAGGCAATCATTTTGTCTTTTTGCATTTCTTTTTCTTGGGGATGGTCTTGATCACTCCCTCTGTTCAGTGTCATGAACCTCCATCCATAGTTCTTTAGGGACTCTATCAGATCTAATCCCTTAAATCTATTTGTCACTTCCACCCTACAATCATCATTTCAGTTCAGTCACTCAGTCATGTCTGACTCTTTGCGACCCCATGAATCGCAGCACTCCAGGCCTCCCTTTCCATCACCAACTCCCAGAGTTCACTCAGACTTGTGTCCATCGAGTCAGTGATGCCATCCACCCATCTCATCTTCGGTTGTCCCCTTCTCCTCCTGCACCCAATCGCTCCCAGCATTGGAGTCTTTTCCAATGAGCCAGTTCTTCGCATGAGGTGGCCAAAGTACTGGAGTTTCAGCTTTAGCATCATTCCTTCCAAAGAAATCCCAGGGCTGATCTCCTTCAGAATGGACTGGTTGGATCTCCTTGCAATCCAAGGGACTCTCAAGAGTCTTCTCCAACACCACAGTTCAAAAGCATCAATTCTTCAGTGCTCAGCCTTCTTCACAGTTCAACTCTCACATCCATACATGACCATTGGAAAAACCATAGCCTTGACTAGACGGACCTTAGTCGGCAAAGTAATGTCTCTGCTTTTGAATATGCTATCTAGGTTGGTCATAACTTTTCTTCCAAGGAGTAAGCATCTTTTAATTTCATGGCTGCAATCACCAACAGAAGTGATTTTGGAGCCCCAAAAAATAAAGTTTGACACTGTTTCCACTGTTTCTCCATCTATTTCCCATGGAGTGATAGGACTGGATGCCATGATCTTCGTTTTCTGAATGTTGAGCTTTAAGCCAACTTTTCACTCTCCTCTTTTACTTTCATCAAGAGGCTTTTTAGTTCCTCTTCACTTTCTGCCATAAGGGTGGTGTCATCTGCATATCTGAGGTTACTGATATTTCTCCCAGCAATCTTGATTCCAGCTTGGGCTTCTTCCAGTACAGCGTTTCTCATGATGTACTCTGCATAGAAGTTAAATAAGCAGGGTGACAATATACAGCCTTGACATACTCCTTTTCCTATTTGGAACCAGTCTGTTGTTCCATGTCCAGTTCTAACTGTTGCTTCCTGACCTGCATACAGATTTCTCAATAGGCAGGTCAGGTAGTCTGGTATTCCCATCTCTTGAAAAATTTTCCACAGTTTATTGTGATCCACACAAAGGCTTTGGCATAGTCAATAAAGCAGAAATAGATGTTTTTCTGGAGCTCTCTTGCTTTTTCCATGATCCAGCGGATGTTGGCAATTTGATCTCTGGTTCCTCTGCCTTTCCTAAAACCAGCTTGAACATCAGGAAATTCACAGTTCACGTATTGCTGAAGCCTGGCTTGGAGAATTTTGAGCATTGCTCTACTAGCGTGTGAGATGAGTGCAATTGTGTGGTCGTTTGAGCATTCTTTGGCATTGCGTTTCTTTGGGATTGGAATGAAAACTGACCTTTTCCAGTCCTGTGGTCACTACTGAGTTTTCCAAATTTGCTGGCATAGTGAGTGCAGCACTTTCACAGCATCATCTTTCAGGATTTGAAATAGCTCAACTGGAATGCCATCACCTCCACTAGTTTTGTTCATAGTGATGCATTCTAAGGCCCACGTGACTTCACATTCCAGGATGTCTGGCTCTAGGTGAGTGATCACACCATCATTATCCAGATCATGAAGATCCTTTTGTACAGTTCTTCTGTGTATTCTTGCCATCTCTTCTTAATAACTTCTGCTTCTGTTAGGTCCATACCATTTCTGTCCTTCATCGAGCCCATCTTTGCATGAAATGTTCCCTTGGTATCTCTAATTTTCTTGAAGAGATCTCTAGTCTTTCCCATTCTATTGTTTTCCTCTATTTCTTTGCATTGATCGCTGAAGAAGGCTTTCTTATCTCTTCTTTCTATTCTTTGGAACTCTGCATTCAGATGCTTATATCTTTCCTCCTTTGCTTTCACTTCGCTTCTTTTCACAGCTATTTGTAAGGCCTCCCCAGACAGCCATTTTGCTCTTTTGCATTTCTTTTCCATGGGGATGGTCTTCATCCCTGTCTCCTGTAGAATCTCATGAACCTCATTCCATAGTTCATCAGGCACTCTATCTATCAAATCTAGGCCCTTAAATCTATTTCTCACTTCTACTGTATAATCATAAGGGATTTGACTGAGGTCATACCTGAATGGTCTAGTGGTTTTCCCTGTTTTTTTCAATTTAAGTCTGAATTTGGTAATAAGGAGTTCACGATCCGAGCCACAGTCAGCTCCTGGTTTTGTTTTTGTTGACTGTATAGAGCTTCTCCATCTTTTGCTGCAGAGCATATAATCAATATGATTTTGGTGTTGACCATCTGGTGATGTCCATGTTTAGAGTCTTCTCTTGTGTTGTTGGGAAGAGGGTGTTTGCTATGACCAGTGCATTTTCTTGGCAAAACTCTATTAGTCTTTGTCCTGCTTCATTCCGTATTCCAAGGCCAAATTTGCCTGTTACTCCAGGTGTTTCTTGACTTCCTACTTTTGCATTCCAGTCCCCTATAATGAAAAGGACATCTTTTTTGGGTATTAGTTCTAAAAGGTCTTGTAGGTCTTCATAGAACTGTTCAACTTCAGCTTCTTCAGTGTTACTGGTTGGGGCATAGATTTGGATTACTGTGATATTGAGTAATTTGCCTTGGAAACGAACAGAGAGGGATTAGATTTAGGTCAAACCTGAATGGTCTAGTGATTTTTCCTACTCTCTTCAATTTATGTCTGAATTTGACAATAAGGAGTTCACGATCTGAGCCACAGTCAGCTCATGGTCTTGTTTTTTTGCTAACTATATAAAGCTTTTCCATCTTTGGCTGCAAAGAATATAATCAATCTGATTTAGGTATTGACCATCTGGTGATGTCCATATGTAGAGTCTTCTCTTGTGTTGTGTGAAAAGGGTATTTTTTATGATCAGTGTATTCTCTTGACAAAACTATATTGGCCTTTTCCCTGCTTCATTTTGTACTCCAAGGCCAAAATGCCTATTACTCCAGGTATCTCTTGACTTCCTACTTTTGCATGCCAGTCCCCTGTGATGAAAAGGACATCTTTTGGGGGTGTTATTTCTAGAAGATCTTGTACGTATTCATAGTACCATTCAACTTCAGCTTCTTCGGCATTACTGGTTGGGGCATAGATTTGGATTACTGTGATATTGAATGGTTTGCCTTGGAAACAAACAGAGATCATTCTGTCATTTTTGAGACTGCACCTATGTACTGCATTTTGGACCCTTTTGTTGATCATGATGGCTACTCCATCTTCTAAGGGATTCTTGCCCACAGTAGTAGATACAATTGTCATCTGAATTAAATTCACCTATTCCAGTCCATTTTAGCTCACTGATTCCTAAAATGTCTATGTTCACCCTTGCCATCTCCTGTTTGACCACTTCCAATTTACCTTGATTCATGGACCTAACATTCCAGGTTCCTATGCAATATTGTTCTTTACTGCATCAGACTTTACTTCCATCACCAGTCACATCCACAACTGGTTGTTGTTTTTGCTTTGGCTCCATCCTTCATTCTTTCTGGAGTTATTTCTGCACTCTTCTCCAGTAGCATACTGGGCACCTACCACCCTGTGGAGTTCATCTTTCAGTGTCATATCTTTTTGCCTTTTCATACCGTTCATGGGGTTCTCAAGGCAAGAATACTGAAGTGCCTTCTCCAGTGGACCACGTTTTGTCAGAACTCTTCACCATGTCCCGTCCATCTTGGGTGGCCCTACATGGCTTGGCTCATAATTTCACTGAGTTAGACAAGGCTGTGGTCCATGTGATCAGATTGATTAGTTTTCTGTGATTGTGGTTTTCATTCTTTCTGCCCTCTGATGGATAAGGATAAAAGGCTTATGGAAGTTTCCTGATGGGAGAGACTGACTGTGGCAGAAACTGGTCTTGTTCTGATAGGTGGGGCCGTGCTCACTAAATCTTTAACCTAATTTTCTGTTGATGGGCTGGGCTGGGTTCCCTCCCAGATTTTTGACCTGAGACCAAAGTATGGTGGAGGTAATGAAGATAATGGTGACTTCCTTCAAAAGGTCCCATGCATGCACTGCCCCACTCAGTGCTCCCGATCCTGCAGAAGGGCACCACTGATACATAGTTCTGCCAGAGACTCCTGGACACTCACAGGCAAGTCTGGGTCACTCTCTTGTGTGGTCACTGCTCCTTTCTTCTGGGCCCTGGTGTACACAAGGTTTTGTTTGTGCCCCCTAAGAGTCTGTTTCCCCTGTCCTGTGTAAGAATCCCACTGGTCTCCAAAGTCAAATTCCCTGGGGGTTCTCTGTTCCTTTACCAGATCCCCCAGCTGAGAATCTTTTGTGGATCCTAGAACTTACTTAACAGTGCAAGAATTTGTTTGGTACAATTGTTCTGCAGTTTGTGAGTCGTCTGCTTGGCAACTCTATGGTGGAGTTAATGGCGACCTCCTCCAAGAGGGCTTATGCCACATGCTATATGACCCAGGTCTGCTGCACCAAGAGCCCCTACCCCTGCGGCAGGCCACTGCTGACCAGTGCCTCTGCAGGAAACACTAAAACAATCAAAGGTAGGTCTGGCTCAATCTCTTTGGGGTCTCTGGGTCCTTGTCCTGGTGCACAAGGTTTTTTCTGAGCCCTCTGAGCATCTCTAGCGGGTATGCGGTTTGATTCTAAATGCGATTTACCCCTCCTACCATATTGCCGGGGCTCTTCTTTTACCCTTGGACGTGAGATAGCTTTTTTTGGTGGGATCCAACTTTCTCCTGTCGATGATTGTTTAGCAGCAAGTTGTAATTTTGAAGTTCTTGCAGAAGATGTGCACTCATCCTACTTCACCATCTTGTGTGACTTACTACTTACTTGAATTTCCTGAATTACATAAATTTCTGCTTCCTCGATCATAATCACCATTTTACAAATTGGGAAATGAAGGGTCAAGAAGTTACACATGGGGAACTTCCCTGGAGGCTGAGTAGTAAAGAATCCACCTGCTAATGCAGGGACACAGCCAACTCATTAGAAAAGCCCCTGGTACCATGAAAGATTGAAGGCAGAAGGAGAAGAGGGCCACAAAGAATGAGATGGTTGGATGGCATCACCAATTCAATGGATATGAACTTGGGCAAACTCTGAGAGATGGTGAAGGGACAGGGAGACATGGCATGCTGCAGTCCATGGGGTTGCAAAGTCAGACACAACTTGGCAATTGAACAACAAAAATATATTGACACACCACAAGATGCCATATGTGGGTAACTTTCAAGAAAAAAAGGCTTTTCCCAAAAGAACATACATGGATGAAACCATAAATGAAGGTCTAATCTCAACAAATTGTTTTTGTGAAACTACAAAACTTTTTTAAAAAGAGCTAACAAGTCTCTGTTGTCTTCTAGAATTAGAACTTGTATTCTGATTATCTCATTTATTAAGCTGAAAAAGATTTAATGTGTGATGTAAATATTCAAGGGGTGAAGTACATTTGTTATAAGGACAACACAAAGGTTGGTTTGATAAAATATATTTGGGATTCATGTCACCAGGTGGACACTTTGGTGAATTATAGAAGGTACCTCTAGAGTCCATTGTTATTTCTTTCCAGGGGCCCATTGGCCCTAATGATTATGATCAAGGAAGCAGGTGTTTGAAAAAAATACCCGATTTCCAGTGTTTCCAATATGCAAGCACCTTTTAACACTAAAAAGTATCACACCAAATGGTAGTCATTCTTTCATTATTCACTATGCAGACAGTACTTGATGCTTTTACACATTCCAGGCCCCCATTAAGGTAGAATCAGGAACCCCACTTTTTTTGATGCTGGTCTCTCACTTATCCCCCCCCTCTGGTTGTCACATCAACACAATGACATATCCAATTTAAATTCTTCTGTGTATTTATTTTATATTTCTTTTGTATTTATTCTGCTCACTACTAACACTTGAGGAACTCAAAGTAAAGATTTATTGACATAAATTTGACTCTCTCACCCCCAATTATATAAACATCTGTTGAATAAAATAAAGGAGAATCTGTTCCTGACCCAGGTTTTAGCTTTCAAAATAATATTAAACAGGAACTCAGATTGATTTATTCATTCTAAAACTATATATGAAGGACATTTGTGTTTCCTGTATATGTGTAATTATAATTGGTTTTACAAGTTTATCTCAGTTGTGCCTACAAATTTCTATCAAGTTTTGTGCCTACAAATTTTTATCAAGTTTTCAAAATGGCTACAAAGCCACCCAGTCAAATTTTCATTTGGTATTTCCTAGAAAGCTGAGCAACCCATGGAATGCCCATTAATGATTTAAAAAGTGTGTGTGTGTGTGTGTGCTAAGTCACTTCAACTCTGCAACCCTATGGCTACTCTGTCCGTGGAATTCTCTAGGCAAGAGTACTGGAGTGTGTTGCATGCCATCCTCCAGGGGATCTTCCCAACCCAGGGATCAAACCCGCCCGCACTCCTTACTTCTCCTGCACTGGCAGGCAGGTTCTCTGCCACTAGTGCCACCTCTAACATGTGCCACTGTACTCATTCTCTTCACTGTGAAAGTGAGCACCTAAAGCTGAAAGCAAGACTGTCATTTGACTCCCAGAGCTAATGCCACTATTTACGCAGACACTGTTCTCTCTCATCACTTTTTCAAATAGTACCATAGTGAATTTAATTTGAAGCTCTTTCCATCCCTGCTGCATATAGCTTCAGGGTACATCTGTCCCTGGGTGGTGGGATAGAGGCTGATGATTTCTACCTCTGGCCGCATTATTGCTGGCTCTGTGCCTGAGAGGCAGAAGACCCATCAAAGTGGAAGGAAGGATTTAGCTGCCTAATCCTCACTCCAAAATTTGGAAATGGAAAGTTTAATAGAAAAAACTAAAAGAAATGACACTACAAGTAGTGGCTCATCTTTCTAGTGTTTAATTCTCAAAGCAAAGTAACCTACATTGCACTGAACCCCTAAATTATTTTCATGGATTTAGCTTTGCAATTGTTGCAGGCAAGCAACTCTCCTCACACCACTGAGCATTCCTCAGCCTCAGCTTTGGGGATCATGTAGGAAAGAGGACACATGAATAGGGGGCATGGTCACTCCCACTGGGAAACCTTTGCTGAGTCCCCATAATTACATTGCAGTAACCTCACCACTCCAGCTCACTACTAAACTGTCAGGTGACAGAGGTGTCATTTGCTGAAGAGAGAAGGGAAATCAGGCAGTTCTCCTACTCAAGTAAAGAGATTGTTCAATACTTCTTCAAAATGCAACTGAAGGGGTGTAATGGAGCACCAGCTCCTTAAGAAGGGAGACGAGCATAGGCCAGTGTCACAGATTTGGTTTAGCTGGGTGTTTGGAAGCCACTGTGTTCATGGGAATATTTAAGACAAAGCCCAGCCAAGTGCTCGTTTTTATGTTAAACTGAAAAAAAATTTAATAATGTTTTTGTCCTACTTCCATTTACATTGGTGAGGAAAACTCACCATGACCAGGTTAGAAGCTACAGTGCCATTTAGGTATCTTTTTAGAAAGATCTGGACCTCTCCTTCCCATGCATATAACTAAGCCTGAATTTTGAGTAAAGCCCATCCTTGACCTTCCTCTTGCTTCAGGACATCCTTGAAAGAAGTGGTTACACCTCAAAAGAAGAGGCCCCTTGGCAAAGCAGGAGCCCAAGGACCAACATTTCACTTTCCTTTCTTTTGTTTCAAGCTCTGCAGGAATAAGGAGGGCTATTCTTTGGGCCACTGGAATTTTTACACCACCACTGACTTGTCAAGGGACCTCTACCTCCTTCTCCTCCCACAAAACATCAAATCACAGGCAGCTACTGCGACTGCCTCAGGATTTGTCCCACCAAACAGAGTGAGGAAAGAGTTACCAGGGCCTCACAGTTTTTGTACAATCTATTAGAGATCCCACAGCCCTCACGGGCAAAGAATGGAGGCTGGAGAAGAGGTATATCATTTTGCCCACTGTAGAGCCTCAAGCAGGACACTCCATTCCCAGCCCAGATTTTCAGACTGAGGAGTTTCTTTAGTTTTGCCTTAACCAAGTGCCTGGGTCCAGCCCCGGTGGATCCAGGGAATTCAAAGGTGAGGATGGCGTCGGTGTCCTTGGAAAAATACATATTTAATCACAGATATATAGAGATTAGAAACGGATAGTGTAGTAGGAAAATTAGTGGAGAAAAAGAGGCTGAATAACTTGGTTTACATGGAATAGCATCCATGCTCCAGATGGGAATTCAGCCAGAAAAACGGGGGCAAGAAAGAAGTGACATGGGGGAATCCATCTTTTCAGAAACTGATCCGATTTCTTTATTTTGGGGTTTGCTTATATACCTTTTGTTACATATAGGGATAAATACAGAGTCACGCGGGGGTCAGCAGTCCTGACCTTTATCAAATCAGGTGCTTCACATAAATGTATAAAAAAAAGGTCTTAGGGAATTTACATCATCTTCTGGCCATGAGACCTGCTGACATTTTATGATCCTTTCTTTCTGATAACCAAAACCACTTATTTCTTCCAAGGGTGTTTTTTCTTAAACCAGGCACCACCCTTCAAATAAAGTTACATTCCTATAGGGTGAGGGTGTAGTGAGTTACAATCAAGAAAGGAATTTATTTAACCCAAGGTTAACATGATTAATCTTAAAGGTTAATACTTATTTCTCCTATATGCT
>SJYQ01017238.1:32450-100676 GCA_006410935.1 Redunca redunca | reverse complement strand
CAGTCTGACTTTGCTGTTTCCAGGGAGTGTAACTTTGGGGAGATTACAGGCACTGGTCTCCGTTCCAGAAAGGGTTTGGACAAGAATGCAGTGAGCTGGCCAAGGGGAGGCTGTGCCCTCAGGGAGACCGAGGAGGTAGCTTCCACCGGGCACTCTGTGGCCTGCAGGGGCCGCCGGGGTGGGCCTGTCCCCACTCTACAGCTGCCACGTAGGTGGTGCCGGGCGCATCACTTTCTATGACCCTCAGCTCTGACTTCCACCCTCTGGCACTCTCAGGACTCCGTGGGGAAAGGGCCCACGGGCTGGGGCGAGGCCTGCCCTGGCTGTGCCTATGGAGGCCGCCATGATTGCAGGTCAGCTTGGGTCTAGGGAGGCATGGCGGCCTCACGCTTTTAGAAGATGGCATGCGGGCAGCAGCGACTGACACAGTCCCCTCCCCAGCAAGGCCGCAGGGGCCGTGGGGGCCACCCTTAAGTGAGCTTCAGGCCACACGCGGCCGGTCATCAGTCGTCCTCTGACGGTTTGGCCCTGGCCCCCCACCCTCCAGGCTACAAGGCGCTGCGTGTGGTCACGGTGCTGGCTGCGGGAAGGCCTGGAGATGCTGAGGGCATGGGGAGGGCTGAGCGTTTCAGACGGAGGCTGAGGGGAGAGAGGATGGAGGTGCGGCAGCGGCCCTGAGGGGAATACCGCCCCCAGAGGTGGCAGGGCGGGTGGGTGGGAGGGACCTAAATCCAAAGGTAGGCAACTTTGGGCACTGCTTGAGTGCAAAGCAGGCATGTTAGGACAAATACAAAGAAGAGCACGTCACACAGTGGCTCAGGGTGAGTGAGCTGCAGAGGCTAACTTGAAAGGACGGGAGGGTGGCACCAACTGGGGATGGGTCCTCGGGGCTATGGCCATCCCTCTCTACACCCGGCGGCTGAGCCCGGCCTCCAGCCTGCGTGCACCAGCATCCTCTCTCATCACCCTCCCCGAGAGATGAGGACCAAGAAGTGTGCCCACCTGCCCAGGATCACAGCTAAAACCTGGGTTGGTGCGGTCCCAAATCCAGCCTCTCTCGTCAGGCTACTCCGACTCTTCCAGAAATCTCGGGGCTCCTTCCATATATCCTGTTTTGAGTGTGGTCGGTTTGCTGTTGGTTTTTATTTATTTTGGCCACGCTGTGTGGCATGTGGACTCTTAGTTCCTCGACCAGGGATTGAACTTGTGTCCCCTGTGTTGGTTCCACCAGGGAAGTCCCTAGGGCGTGTGTTTGGAGCATCCATAGATTCAAATGCCTGATGGAGCTCAGTTTTGACAGAGGAAGGCAGTGCTAATAATTTTCAGAATGGGTGCATGCTAAGTCGCTTCAGTCACGTCCGACTCTTTGAGACGCTATGGACTATAGCCTGCCTGGCTTGCTGTCCATGAGATTTTCCCAGGAAAGAATAACTAGAGTGGGTTGCCATTTCCTTCTCCAGGGGATCTTCCTGACCCAGGGATTGAACCTGTGTCTCCTGCATTGCAGGCAGATTCTTTACCATTGAGCCACCAGGAAGTGTTTAAGGTCGACAAGAAGAGCAGCAGGTGAGGGGATCAAACCTGATCCCTTATCCCAAGACCATGGTTCTTAATTTCCACTGCACCCTGAAATCACCAGGCTGCACCCCTGATCAATCACATAAGATTTCTGGGGCTGGGACCCAGGAAGCAGGGCCGTCCTAAGTGCCGTGGGTGGAACCGCTGCCCTGGAGCGATGGCCTCTGCATGTGCTGAGGTCTCAGGATAAAAATATTTACGGACATGTTCACGTGGGAACCTCAGCACCTGGGGACACTGTGACCCCCCGGCACCCCCAGGACGCCCCGCTGCTGCTCCTGGTGGCTCTGCAGTCACTTTAACAAGGAAAAAGCTTCAGTGAAACCCAAGGATTGATATTAATCAGAAAGAAAAGGTCTAAGCAAAAAAAAAAACAAACAAAAAACCTAGAAGATAATTTTTGTTAAATAATGAACACTCGTGAAACAGCCATGAAATGGTATTAAAATGTCTGTGATTACTTATTTCTCAGCATTCATCTGATAACTGAAGCAGCAGGAAGCAATAGTTGCACTTAAAAAAATGACAAGAAAATAGCTATTCATTTAGTTGTGTCCTCAGTAAGATCACTAGTGTCACTGTCGTCACCAAGGTGTCAGCAGTTGGGGAGAAGCATACCCCGGGGTGTCCGCGGCTCCTGGGCCTGGAGTTCCTGGAGCAAACCTGGGTCCTCCAGGGAGAAGTCTGGAGAGGGGCCGGCCTGCCCCTGGCCCCAGATCAATGAGGACCCCAGGACTGCATATTGCTGCATGGTGGCTGCGGAGGTGGGACGTGTTCCAGAGGAGGCCTGACATTCCTTGGCTGGGGACAGCGTGGAGGGAGCGACGTTCTGGGCCTGGGGGCGATTCTGGTTTTGCATTCTCAGGGCTGGACTCGTCTGAAGACCCGTGACAGCTGGGGGTCCTTCCAGCAGCTGCTCTGTCTCTCCCCCTACCTGGCCTGTTTCCTCCCCGCAGGGAAGGTGCTTGGACGGAGGGGGTGGTGCTGCCAGTGGAGTCAGGCAGGGCCACCGGCAGAAGAGCATGCGTCCCCTGCCCTCTTCCTGTTGCACCATATTCCAAAGTAAATAAATAAATGAACACATGTTCCTGTTTGTCTGTTGCTAATGCTCTGGCATCCTGGGCACTGGCCATTAATCCATCAGGATCCATGCAGAGACAGCCTTGAGGGTCAGGATCTTCGGAGCATCCACTGGGAATGGGTCAGCGGTGCCCCATCTGTCCCAAGCTCTACACAGTGCTGTGAAAATGATATGAAAGGGTGAAAACAAAGAGAATCCATAAATCCCAGGGCTTCGTGGCATCATTGGCGATGACTTACACCGTAACAGCCTCACGCAGGTGTATCTCCACCTGTGTGTCCACCCTGGCCAGCCCTGCTCCTCTGCGCCCACACACGACTGGCCCAGGCTCCTCATGCGCCCGGGGAAGCTCATAGGTGGTTGCTCTTGGAGAGGTAGGCGATGAGGGCCACGGCCACGCCCACGTAGATGCCGGTCCCTATGGTGATGGAGAGCACGGCCAGGAAGAGGGCCCGCCGGGAGCTGGTGCTGGCCTGGTGGAAGTCCCCCTTGGCCACGGCTTTGTTTGTCTGTAGAGGGAGGAGAGAGAAGAGAAAGGGAGCCAAGATGAGTGAGGGGAACAGAGAGGGGACTGGCTGATGGGAGGCCATGCGCACTCCCAGCCTATGGGAGGGGAGGCAGAGTGCTGTCACTCACCACTGTCCCCTCTCCCCCTCCCCCCTGCCCTGCAAGGCAGGCAAAGCTTAAGAGAAAGAAAGCAAAGCCCCAGGGATGCCCAGGCCGGCAGTGGTCAGCTGAGCACCAGCTGCTGGAGTCCTGGGTCTTGGGCACCAGGTTGGAGGGTGGGGACGTTACAAGTTGGTGCCTCCTTCTGCCCGTTAGACACTTGAATGATAGTTCTACAGTGTTCATTCTCACCTCCTCTAGTCCTTACAGCATAGGGGCCCGCAGGGAAGGAAACTGTAGTTCTTATACCTGGAGAGGAACCTGCCATCTAAGATTGTCCAGTCCACTGAGGACACTGAGACCTCACTCCTCAGCCAGTGGCTGGGGTTCTGTGTGCCCCACGCCCTCTTCCCACCATGGAGGGGGTGGTAAATTCACCTACTGGGGAAATGACTCTGGGTGAGACCAGCACCTCTATTTCTGGTCACCCAGTTGCACAGCGACACGTTGGTTTCACTAGATTCACGTTCTGTGGGGTCACGAGTTGGAGGGGAGCATGGAGGCTTTGGACGTTGTGTTGGATTGGCGCTTTGTGGGGTGCCCACCTCCCCACCGCCAGCCCCGTCCTCCTTGTCCCCTTGACCAGGGAGGCACTGGGCTGTGGGGACTGTACGTGATTCAACTGTGACATCATGGAGCGCCAGCTCCCTGAGTGATGGCAGGTGAGGGTGGAGGCCCCCCAGGGCAGGTGCCCCTGGAGCCCCAGGGGATGGCCAGGAGGGCTGACCCCAGGCAGGGGGCAGGAGTGTCCTCATCAAGGCAAAGGTGGAGCCTGCTCCCCAGGTGGGACATCTTGACTCCCTCAGGACCCATCTCCAGAGACCGGCCTCTCACTAGATCCCACTTCTGTGTGTGTTGCGTGTACGTCTACATTTTGTGGGCAGGATGGGAGGTAGCATACTGTTTACTCAAACAGTAAACTTGATGTGGTCAGAGGGCAGACTCAGAGGTCACTAGGAAATGGCTTTCTGTCCTCTGTGGTTCTCCCGCACCCACTCAATGAGACGTCGGTTGGAGAAGGGACTCCTTTTTTCTCTAACATCTGGATCTTGAGTTTTTATGTCTTCTTCCTCAATCTGGGGTCTTGGAAGTGGGCCTAGGGACTCCCTGTGGAGGATCTTTGATGAAGTGGAGCAAAGGAAACACAGCAGGAAGCTCCCAGGACAAGAGTGACCCTCTCAGGACTCTTGGTGGTGAGCCATCCCTGCTGGCATGCCTCACCCCAAAGGGGCAGACCCCACGGGGGCAGGCCGGGGGTGGGGACAGACCACTGTCCCAGGAATGGCTCAGGTTTGCCCCACAGAGTACATCATAAAAGAACAGAGCTACATGCCACCCCTAGAATGGCTCCAACCCATACTCATTTGATCCTGTTGAAAGTGTGAATTCCTGTAGATGGAGAAGAAAACATGAGAAGTTGAGGCTATTGTCATTAAATTGATTAAGGAGGAGTAGGCTTGTGGGCTGATTAGACTACTTGGGAAACGGAGCACTTGTCATGGCTGGAAGTATAGACATACACACAACATAGGTGTTACCCCATCCTCCGCCCTCCCCGGCAAGCGCTCAAGGGAAATGATGCATTTGTGCATCAAAGACACCTTCAAGAATGTCTGTAGCCATACTGCCCATTGTAGCCCTGACCTGGAAGTCATCCTAACATCCAACCACAGCAGAAGAATAGATAGCAATGGTACCTGATGCAGTGGGCTTCCCAGGTGGCTCAGTGGTCAACAGTCTGCTTGCCAAGGCAGGGGAGCTCTGTTGTGATGGAAGTGGTTACGTCTGTGCTGCCCAGCCTGGTGGCCACAGTGATGGAGGTGGTTAAGTCTGTGCCGCCCAGCCTGGTGGCCACAGTGATGGAGGTGGTTACGTCTGTGCCGCCCAGCCTGGTGGCCACGAGCCACCTGCAGCTACAGAGCAGTGGGGTTGTGGTGAGTGTGACTGTGAGTTTTTAATATCATCTGATTTAAATTAATTAAAATGTAAATAGCCAAACGTTAGAGGCCACCATGTTGGGTAGCAGACACCCAGAAGAAATGAGCAGAGGGTCCCATGGGGAGCAGGGAGGAAAGGAAGCCCAAAGGAGGGGGCAGGATGAACCCAAAGGAGGTGGAAAGCTAGGAGGGTTGGTTCAGGCATCAGTGCTGGGGAGCTGCGGGGGGGTGTCCCCCAGCCAGAAACTGTTCCACATACACATCTGCCTCTGCATTTACCTGTGAATTTGTTTTGGTGGCTCAGTGTCAGGTGGAGATAATGAAACAGAGGCAAGATAAAGGAGGCTGGGGTGACCCTGTGAAGAGGGAAGGCCCATGAAATCTGCAGAAGATGTGCGCCTTAGGACCTGGGCGTGGAGTGAGCATCCCGGCTGGGGCCCACTGGCCTTGCTCCCAGATGGAATCTTTCAGGGGCTGATGCTGGTCTCCAGGTCTCAGTGACATGTGGCAAAGCCCAGAGCTCCATCTCTGCTGGGGGATACCTCCCCCGAGCCCCCTACCCCGGGGAGATGATGCTCCCAGGGTCTGGCACTGGACTGATTTTCCCACAAGCTTTTGCCAAAGTCATTTCCTTTGGCAAAAAAATACCTACTGTTGTTTGAGTTTCAGGAAAAACATGACTTTCTCTGCAATATATCCCTGCTTTGATTTTCTTCCTTTCTTTTTTTGATCACATGGGTTGTGGGATCTTAGCTCCCCAATGAGGGATCAAACCTGGGCCCTGGCGATGAAAGCATGGAGTCGTAAGCGCTGGACCACCAAGAAGTTCCCATTGCTTTGTTTTTCTTATGGTATTTTGTATTAGTAATGTTATTTCTATGGTCTCTTATTTTAGGGGCAAGAACTGCTGAGGTTGGATGAGTCCACATCCACGTGGCTCTCTGCTCGGGTTGAGGGGCTGGATCCAGGTACAGCTGGGATGGACTGGGCAGGACACAAGGCTGGTGCCAGACTCCTACCTCCAAGGAGAGTGAGGGAGGCACTCTCTGCCTCCCAACCACCTCTCTGGAAGTTGAGAGCACGCTGGGCACTTTATGGCTCATTTTTCCTCTAGCGCCATATCTGTCGGGCTGGATTACACTTCTTTGCGTTATCACAAAGCTGATTTCCCTTATTTATTACTGTCTCCTGCTCGCTGTGCGCCAGCGGGCACTTGGAGCTGCGTGGGGAGAGGAGGTG
Organism: Redunca redunca; assembly: GCA_006410935.1. Taxonomy (NCBI): domain Eukaryota; kingdom Metazoa; phylum Chordata; class Mammalia; order Artiodactyla; family Bovidae; genus Redunca; species Redunca redunca. The sequence continues at coordinate 94,175 of SJYQ01017238.1, read as the reverse complement.
AGTGTGTGGCGGTTTAACAGGCTCCTTCGGGGAGGGAGACCCTCTGCGACCACGTCTCACTCAGCCCCCCACACACATTTCTTATGTGTGTTCAGTTCCACGTGCATTGCTATGACCCCTCTCTCCTGCTTTTATTTATTTTTAAAATTTTATTTATTTTTAATTAAAGGATAATTGCTTTAAAGTATTATGTTGGTGTCCACTATAGATCAACCTGAATCAGCCATAGGTAGACATATGTCCCCTCCCTCTTGAACCTCCCTCCCCATCCCACCCCTCTAGATTGCCACAGAGCTCGGGTTTGAATTCCCTGAGTCATACAGCAGATTCCCATGGGCTATCTATTTTACATAGGGTAATGTCTGTTTCCATGTTACTTTCTCCATGTATCCATATAAAGCAACTTTTCTATTTTAACCCATTAAGAAAAATAAACCTTGTTACTTAGGTTTGAATGGCAGATAGATCCGATATGAAACAAATGTATCCCCCTTGAATGAATGAAACCTGATGGGAACATAGCTCCCCTGCCCCCCGGCAAGCCGCTCCCCAGTCTGGCCTTGGCTCAGGTCACAGATGGAACCCAGGCCTTAGGACCAGGGCGTGGAGTGGGCATCCTGACTGGGGCCCACTGGCCTTGCTCACAGATGGGACCTCTCAGGGGCTGATGCTGGGCTCCACGTCTCAGTGACATGTGGCAAAGCCCAGAGCTCCATTCCTGCTGGGGGATACCTTCCCCAACCCCCCTACCCTTGGGGGACGATGCTCCCAGGTCTGGCACTGGATTGAATTTCCCACAAGCTTTCGCCAAGGGAGGGGCTTCCTATGGAAGCATCTGAGGGCCCCTGTCAGGAAGGTAGTTTTGCAGGGACAGGACAAAAACATCAGCAGGAGCACCGGCCCCTGTGCCGTCTTGTGTGGACGCGTGAGTGGCCTTGTCTCCATCCTCCATCTTTCAGCTGAGCTTAGAGGAGTCCCAGACCTCATGGCTCCTGAGAGGCACCCCCTCCCCGTGCTGCTCCTCCCTGCCCGCAGGCCTCTCCCTGTGCTGGTCACCGGGCCCTGCTGGACAGAAGCCTGCCTTGGTTTTCCCTGGTGACGAATCATTATGAATTCGTGCCTAGCTTAATACAGGCACAGATGGATACATACAAAAATAATTTTACAAATAGGCTATTTCTATATACAAAGATGCTGTCGCTGTTCAGTCAATAAGTTGTGTCCAACACTTTTGTGACCCCATAGACTGCAGCCTGCCAGGCTCCTCTGTCCATGGGATTTCCCAGGCGAGAATAATGGAGTGGGTTGCCATTTCCTTCTCCAGGGGTAGACACATGTATTTCTACATATAGAACTAATAACATGTGAATATACACATGTGTATTTCCTATTTCCTAGCTCTGTTACCAAGAAAATCTAGAACCAATGACACCCCAGTAGCAACAAACACACCCAGTGCCTAGACTGCGGTTTCTAAAACCATTTTTCCAAGAGAAGGGACTAGACCTCTATGGGGAAGTGGCTGATTTTACAACTTGGGCAGGAAATATACGAGATGAGCCTGGGGCGGCATTTTAGAGTACAGAAAAGGAAAAACACTCCAAGATCAAAAGGAGAGAGGCATGTCAGGGGGACATAGGAAATTCTCCTAATGGCCAAGGGACACAACATTGGGTTGGCTGAAAAGTTCACTCGGGTTTTTCCGTAAGGTAGTATGGAAAACCCAAACGAACTTTTTGGCCAACCCAATAATGTAGTATTGGATTATAAGTAAAAGTGTTAAATAAACTTCCATACTGATATTTGGTATGGATGTTTGATCCATACTGATAAATAGATGATCAGATGGATCAGTTCACTGGAGAGAAGAGACAAATCTTCCATACAGACAAATTCCAAATCATCTAGGTAGTTCCTCCACCTTCAGGGAAGTAAAGCACAAACCCCACCCATGGACAGTGGGTGGCACAGTGACTTCCTAGGACTGAGGATGAAACAGAGAGGGGAGGAAGAGTGACCTCGAGGTGGAGAAACCCGACAATCACAACCCTGACCAGGTGACCAAGGTCAGCATCCTCAGCGACAGGCCATGTTGATGGGGTACAGCCCTGACCTTCACCTCTGTGCTTCCCCTCCCCAAACCTGTAACCCCAGTCTAAGCAGGAGGAGAGCATCCAACAGCATCCCACGCTGTACCCAGCCAGGGCTCCTTGCAGCTGTCAGTCATCAGAAACAAGGGACACCTAAGACACGGTCACAGCCCAGAGGAACCCACAGAGGTCTGACCACTCAGTGCTGGGTGGATCCTGGATGGGACCTTGTGGCAGAAAGAGGGCACCAGGCAGCTGCTAAGACGATCTGGACAGGGTGCTTAGAGAACGATGATGTGGTAACACCGGTCATCACCTGGGACAGATGAGCCCCACATGAGATGCTGATGAGGAAGCCATCAGTTCTGTACCACCTCTGTCCATTTCCTGCAAAGCTAAACTGGCCTAAGATAAGCCGTTCATTTAAAAGGCAGGGTATGGATGGGGCAGGTGAGAGGCCTGGCAGGTGCACATTCCCTGGGCTCCATCCCTGAGAGCCTGGGGGAGGCAGGGGGAGCTTGGGACAAACATACCTGCTCAAATCCAGCCCTGGCGGGATCTTGTTCAGCCCTTGAACTAGTTACTATTTCTCTGAGTGTCTGGTTCTACTCTCTTCCCTAAAGCAGAGTTATAACACCTGTCTAGTGGGTATGTGATGATGTCAGCACAGGACAACCTGACTTACTGCTCTGCGGTAAGAGCCACACAGACCATTTACTTGCCTGGCCTCACTTCCTCCTTCCTGACACCATGAGAATGACTGTTGTTAATAATGGTTTCCATGAATATACCTTTAATAAAACAATGAATTATGAAGATGTTCAAGCACACAAAAAAGGTAAAAGCTCAGCTTAAGGATGGAGGATGGAGACAAGGCCACTCAGGCGTCCACACAAGATGGCACAGGGGCCACTGCCCCTGCTGATGTTTTTGTCATGTTCCCTACAAAACGACCTTCCTGACAGGGCCCCTCAGACGCCATAGAAAGCCCCTCCTTTGGCAAAAGCTTGTGGGAAATTCAGTCCAGTGCCAGACCCTGGGAGCATCGTCCCCCGGGGGTAGGCAGGTCGGAGGAGATTAAAGATCTTTAAAACCCAAGAGGGGAAAATCAGACCTTTCTCTTTAAATACCCCTTGGGGACAAGAAAAATTCTTCAGAACAAAACCATCAGAGCCAGGAGTTCTGGATTCACACTTAATCCACCATTTATCTTGACAGCTGCCCCTTGGCCCCCCCAGCTCCCTTGGCTAGTCTGTCGGTTTGTTTTCAGCAGCCGTCACTTTTGCAGATATTCATCCAGAGGCGAATTAGAAAAACATACACTTCTGTTTTTACCTTCCACCATATAGCTGCTTTAAACATAGTTGCACGTTTATCAGTGATTGTCCTTCCTTTAAACAATCCACTTTTGCATCTGCAGCCGGAGGTGAGGGCTACCAGCAGGGTCCTGAGGCCCTGGGGGCAAAGTCCTCGGCCGTGGGTGGCGAGGTATTTCTGCAGTCCCACTGGGATCACTGTTCCCTTGTAGAGCCTGTGTTCCCAAGGCAGGTCAGGAGGGTCTGTTTCTCAGCCCTTAGATGAATCCTGGCAATGGCTTCCACCTCTTAGCCATGGGAGGGGAAGGGAGGGCAGGTTCTGTCTTCTCACTCAGGAAGCCAACTTCCCCGAAGTCCCCTCTTCCCCGTGAGTGGTCACACTGGGAGTCTGGTTCCACATCCAGCTTTTTGGCCAAGTCTTTTCATTGTGACCTGTGTCCACCTCTCTGCCCAGTCCGCAGCCTTCCCCATCTGCCTGGAGCAGGGCTCACAGCCCCTTCCCCTCCAGTGGGATGGCTGGCTTGTCCCACTGCATCCCGGGTTCTCTGTCACAACCTGTCCCTCTTGGCCTGTCCTGGAGGCGCTCAGCTGGTGAGCCCTGCCCTGCTGGCTGCTGGATCTCTGGACAGTGCCTGCCGGGGGGACAGGTGCTCTGTTTTTTGCTGGTTTGTTTTGTTTCTGGAACACCTGCTTCTCGTTCCCTTGATCTGAAACTTAGTGACTTGGTTGGTACCACATCTAGGCGGTAAGCACTGGAGAAAACTCACCCTGTGGCCGGAGCCCACATCATGCTGGAGTTTTCTAGGTCAGTAAGAGGGTTCACGAAAAGGATCCAAGGGCCAGATGGGATCCCGAGGACAGACCTCTCTGAACTGGCAGGCTCACCTTACCCATCTCGCCAGCATTGCTGCTTGTCTCAGGGGAGAGATTGTTAGAGTGAAAGGAAGGGAGCATGGGGGGACTCCAGGAAAACCCTGCTCTGGGTAGGAGGGGTTTTACATTGCCTTATATTTAACTGATATCACGGACTTCCCTGGTGGCTCAGATGGTAAAGAATCTGCCTGCAATGCAGGGGACCTGGGTTTGATCCCTGGGTAGGGAAGGAATTGGCAATCTACCCCAGTATTCTTGCCTGGAGAATCCCATGGACAGAGGAGCCTGGAGGGCTGCCGTGCATGGCATTGCAAAGAGTTGGACACAACTGAGAGATGAACACAAACATGTGAGACACACATACGCACTGTGTTCCGCGGCTGCTCTGTACCCATGGGTCTGTTCACTATGTATGTGGCAGCCATGCTGTGTGTGGCGGGTGCTGTGGGTGCTGGGCCCAGACCCCTTGGCAGGCCATTGCCCTCTTCCAGCTGCAGGGCATGGCCAGCATCTCTCAGGCAGCACTGGGAATGGCCTCAGTCCTGGCCCAGGGAAAAGTACCTCGAGACCTACCATGGTGCTTGGTAAAGTGGGCACGTCTGAGCTTTGGGGCTCCATCTAGGATGATGAACTAGAAGTGAGTCAGCGAAGTATCTGGAAATACCCTCTCTATAAGGACCAGCCCTGACATCTATGCCTATGCCCCCAGGGGCCCTGAGCTTGCTGGTGCCCTGGACACCGCCAGATACTGGCCATGTGGGCAAACCTGGCCTCAGCTGCACTCCAATCCATGCTGCCAGGGGCTCGGGCCAGCCCTGCCCTGGTCAGTCCTGCTTCGTCATCCTCAAACTCAATAGCAGAGGAGCCCATCCTGTTCAAACTCTCACTAATGAACCAAACGTTGATTTCCACATTTACCATAATCCACCAGCTCTTTTTAGGTTCTTAGGAAATCTGTTCAATGAGAAAGAAAAAAATACTACTTTCCCCCTTATAATGAATAAAACTGCCTGACTCCTGGCCACGTATTTTGGGGTTGCAGACAAAGGGACACTAGGGTGGAAGTGGGGTAGAGGCTGCGAGTTGGGTGGCAGAGCCCGGGGTCGGCAGGCACTTGGGGATCCACACAGAGTGGAAGGCCAAGACCCCGCGTTTCTATGCAGGGCTGTGACATCTGCCCAGACCGAAGGAAAGGTGTGCTGGGTCTATCTGGAGGTGAACTTGCCAGGCAGACCACTTCCAGGCCCACCTCCTTGGCGAATATTTACAATGGCAAGGAGCTTGCTGCAGGCCCCTGAGCACACCATATTCACATTAACCTTGGCCCATCCCTCACTCCTGATTTCCTGGGGGATGAGGACCAGAGCAGAAATATGAAGAACCATCAGAAACGATGGGAAAGATGGTTCTGAGCTGTGGATGCCGATGGCAACCTTACTGACCAAGAAGAAAATAAGCAACTTCACAAGAGCCACGGTGTACACTCCAGGACCTTCCAACATGCCGTGGGTTCATTCCAGAAGTGGGGAGGTGGTCGTGAGCCCCTGTCTCTGGAAGCCCGGTCATCTCTCCCAGACCCCCGTCCTCTCTCAGCTGCAGGAGACCTGCTTCCTCCTGGAGGCACTGCTGTTTGCTGCCTTCTTTCCCCCAAACACTCGTGAAACTATCCGAAGGAAAGGGCAGTGTCCTGCTGCTCTTCCCAGGTCACTCCAAATGTCACTTTGAAGCTACCCACACTACATCTCAAGGGCTTCCCCGGTGGCTTAGTGGTAAGGAATCTGCCTGCCGAAGCAGGAGACTCGAGTTCGAGCCCTGGGTTGGGAAGATCCCCTGGAGGAGGAAATGGCAACCCACTCCAGTATTCTTGCCTGGAGAATCCATGGACAGAGGAGCCTGGAAGGCTACAGTCCAAGGGGTTGCAGAGTTGGACATGACAGAGAGGCTGAGTCCATTGCACACTACATCTCTTCCTGGGTTTCCAGCCTTCTTTGACTTCACATACACAGGACTCCAGGCCAGCCTTTAATTCTCAGCCTCACCCCCATGGATGACACGGGGGTAACTGTGACATTCCCCAGTAAACCTTCTCTCCACTCTTCAGGAGCCTCAGTCGTTACTCTTCCAGATCTTGCTCACTGCTCCATCTTGCTGTCCTCTATCTCTGTGGAGTCTTATTCTTTGTTGCTCTTTATGGCTTTTCCCTTGAATTCGGTGTGTGTAGTGGTAAAATCACTGCAGCTGATTGCTTCGGAACCACCTACCTCCTGGTCAGGAGATTCCACAGCTCGGGGGTTCTAGAAGCAAGTGGGGCTAGGAGTGGTTCTAGGAGTAGGTGGTACTCAAAACTGGTCCTGAAGGCTCAGAACAAGGGGGATGATCCCCACTCATGGCCCCATCAACACACAGGCCAGGAAGAGGGGCCATGTGGGGCTCCACAAGGAAGATGCTCCAACCTACACGGACTCTGGGTTCACAGCTGTCGTTTGCTTCAGAAGAGCCCTGGCCACCCCCAAAAGCTTCCCACAAGCCCTGGCGGCTGGGGTAAATTCCTCTCCTTTTCCCCCACAAGGAATTTTTCCATCAGAAGGGGGCTGAGCAGCTAAGGACAGCTCGGGAGCTGGAACAGGGAAGCTCTGTCCACTATTCACCCACACCCACTGCCTTCACTCAGTTCCCTGGTTCCCAGTAGGGACCTCTCCCCTCTCACCCAAGCGCTTTAAGTACTAATGATTGAAAATGGTTTAATATCCACATTGTACACCCAGGACATGAATAAAAGATCTAAAGATACACCACAGTGGAGAGTGCTGTTCTTCAATTTTTTTCTCTCCACCTCTGCTCTGAGCCTGGAGGATCTCCATGCCCAGTGATGCGAGCATTTTATCCTCTGCGAGCATGTACACCATCGACTAGGGGGTCCCGCTCCTGGGGAAGATTTGGAGTCCTGAGGGGCTCCCTCCTTAAGATTCCTTCACTTGGACATCAAACACAAGCTCACAAAGGTCCCTTCCACTTTGGGAGTAAAGTGTCTTGCTGTTGAGAATTGAAAGTTTTCCCATGTCTAAGGATGAAGATGAAAACCAGTGTCAGCTCCAGGCACTGGGATCGGGGAGATGTCACACTTTTTAGCTGTTGGAAGACCGACCAAGAGAAAGACTTCGTAAGAGCAGGGAAACACCATCTTGCTCAAAGGACTTCAGGATATGGAGACGCCTGAGTGTCCTGGCCGCATGTAGACCCCATCCCAATTACACAAAAATGCCTAAGACGGGCCCAGACGCTGAGAGCTAGTCAAGGTTTCCAGGTGATTCCAATATACAGCCAAGGAGGGAACCATTGTTGGCACAGAGAGTTGGCAATTCAAGGGGAGTCAAGTCTCCTTGCTTTCAAGGAACTGGTCCATTTCATCTGGGTTACTGAATTTATGGGCACAGAACTCTTTAATCTGTTGAAATCTCTTATCCTCTTAAAGTCCAGGGCATCAGTAGTGACGATCCTTTCTTTCCTGGTACAGGTAATTTCGTTCTTTCTCTATTGGCTAGCCTGGCTAGCAGTTTATGAATTTTATTGACCTCTTCAAATTGCATTGATTTTTTTTCCTTTTTGATTTCTTTCAAAGAGCTGGGTTTTGATTTTGTTGATTCACTGTTAATTGATTTCTCCTCTAATTGGAGCTATTTCCTTCATTCTGTTTGCTTTAATTTACTCTTGTTTCTGTAACTTCTTAAGGTGGCCCCTTAGGTTATAGATTTTAGATCTTTCTCTTTTTCTAATATATGCACTTAATGCTACAAATTTCCCTCTATGTACTGTTTTAACTACATCCCACAAATTTTAATGTTTTATTTTCATTTAGTTCAGAATATCTTTAAATTTCCCATGAGATATCTTTGACCCACGGGTTATTGAGAAGCATAAAGTGCCAACTATTCAGGAAATCCCAGCTACCTTTCTGTTATTGACTTCTATTTTAATTCCTGTGTGTTCTAGAATGAACTTTATATTTTTTCTTTAAAGGTTTTTAAAAATCAATTTTAATCAGAGAATACTTGCTTTACAATTTTATGTTAGCTTCTGCTGTACAGAAAAGTGAATCAGCTGTATGTATGCATATAACCTCTCTTTTCTGGACTTCCTTCCCATTTAGGTCACACAGAGCACTGAGTAGAGGCCCTTGTGCTATACAGGAGGCTCTCATTAGCTTTCTGTTTTATGCATAGTAGTATATACGTGTCAGTTCCAGTCTCCCAATTCCTCCCACTCCTCCCCTCCTTTCCCCCTTGGAATCCATACATTTGTTCTCTACATCTGTGTCTCCACTTTTGCTTTGCAAATAAGATCATCTATATTATTTTTCTAGACTCCATATGTATGTGTTAATATATATTTAACAATATTTAAAGACTGTTTTTTGGTCCAGGATACAGCTTATCCTGGTGAATGCCCCATATGCTCTTCAGAAGCATATGGGTTTGGCGGTATNACTGAACTGAACTGAACTGAACATAAGATACTCCAGATTTATCTTGATATGTGTTAGCATAGTATATACCTTTTCCCATATCGTTGCTTTTAGTATTTACTTTCAATCTGTCTAGGCGTTATATACAAGTTTCTTTAAATGTAGACTGCATATAGTTTACAAGTAGACAGCATATAGTTGGATCTCATTTTTTAAAAACCAGTCTGATAATCTCTGTGTTTTAACTGGTGTGTTTAGACTAGACAAATCATTTAACATTTAAATGATTATTAATATAATTGAGGAGTTCCCCAGTGGCTCAGCGGTAAAGAATCTGCCTCAGTGCAAGAGCCACAGGTGACACGGGTTCGGTCCCTGGCTGGGGAAGATCCCCTGGAGGAGGGCGTGGCCGCCACTCCAGTATTCTTGCCTGGAGAATCCCATGGACAGAAGAGCCTGGTGGGCTACAGTCCATTGGGTTGCAAAGAGCTGGACATGACTCAAGTGACTTAGCATGCACACACACACACACACACACACACACACACAATATAATTGAATTAATATTTATCATCTTTGTATACTCTTGCATTGCTTTATTTCTTTTTTTTATTCTTTTCAGTTCTGTCTGGTTTTATTTAGCATTTTGTGATTCCATTTTACCTCGTCTATTGCCTTATCATTTATACTTCCTTTTAAAATTTATATCTCAGCTGCTAAGCCTACTATTTGAAACACAGCACCATGTTGTCTCAAGTATAGTGCTGGTACCTTATGATGGAATATTCCCCAAATCATTCCTCTCACTCTCTCAAAACCATTGAAATTTTCAGCTTTTACATGTTCCCTAATTGCCAGAGCATGGTTACTATTACTGCGTTTTTTCCTATTCTTGCTTTAAACAGGCAGCAATCTTTTAGATAAATTAAGAAAAAGAAAAATAACAATTATAACTCACTTTTATTTATTCACTTTCTTCTGTTCTTTTTTAAATCAATGTAGATCCGGTTTTCTGACCCATCTTGTTTTCCTGATCCCTGAAGAACTTGAATATTTTTCTAGACCTCAGGTCTGCTGGCAGTGAATTCCCCCAGTTGCTTATTTGAAATCATTTTTGTTTATCCTTTACTTTTGAAGGATATTCTCCCTGGATATATGCCCAGGTTGGCAGGTTTTTGTTTATTTGTTTTATTCTCTCAACACTTTCAAGATTGAGTTCATATTCCTAGTTATGCGGATTCTGAAGAGAAGTCAGCCACAATTTTTTTTTTTTCTAAAGGAGGGATTTTATTTTTTTCAATTTATACTTATTTCTTTATATGGCTGTGCCAGGTCTTAGTTGTGGCAGGCAGGAACTTCAGTTTTCATTGCAGCATGCAGGATGTTTAGTTGCAGCATAAGAGCTCTTAGTTGAGGGCTCTGAGATCTAGTTCCTGAGCAAGGATTGAATGTGGGCCCCCTGCACGGAGACTGCAGAGTCTCCACCTCTAGACCTCTAGGGAAGTCCTTTGGCCACAATGTTTAATCCTTGTTTCTTGGTAGGTAAGGTGTTTTATTCTCCTTTTTGGGAATCTTCAAAAATTTCCCTTTGTTTTCAATTTCTTACTCTTTAAATATAATACATGTAGGTTTTGTTGTTGTTGATTTTTGCTTGTTTGTTTAATTCTGCTTGATGCTCTCTCTCCGCCTCTTGGAACAGTGATTTGGTATCAGTCACTACTAACATTGGAAAACTCTTGGTATTATTTCTTCAACTATTTCTTCTTCTTTTGGTGTTCCAGTTACACATGTTACACCATTTCTTGTGGTCTCACAGCCCACAACTCTTGGATGCTGTGTTCTTTTTCCACTATATGTTTCAGTTTGGGTAGTTTCTTTCGGCCCATCTTCAAACTCACTGATTCTTTTCTCAACTGTGTCAAGTCTACCAACAAAATATTTTCATTTCTGTTACTGGTATTTACTTCTAGTATTTCTTTTAGCTTTTATCTCTCTGCTGACATTACCTAGATCTTCATGCATCGTCTACCTTTTCTTTTAGACCCTTTAACGTATTGGACACAGTTACTTCAAATCCTCTGCTTGATAATTTTAACATCTGAGCCATAATCAAGTTTGGTTCTAATGACTGCTTTGTCTCTTCAGACTTTTCTGGACACCCAGTATGCCTTGTGATATTTTGTTGATAGACATCTTTACAGGGAAGTAGATATTAAAGCAAACAGGCCTTTCCAGTGAGTGTTTATGTTAATCTGGTCAGACGTGGAGTGTGTTTGATGTTTGTCATAGCTCAAAATTTTGTTGCACCCAAAACTTCACAGTCTTCTAATGTCCTTATTAAAATTTTTAATTTATTTTTTGATTAACTTGTTTGACTGTCTCAGGTCTTAGTTGTGGCATGTGGGATCTAGTTCCCCAAACAGGGGTGAAACCCAGGCCCCTGCATTAGCAGCTCAGTGTCTTAGCTACTGGACAACCAGGGAAACACTAATGTCCTTATTTTTGTCTTTCCTCTTGGCTTTGGGACTTCCCTGTGTCCTGCTCCTTATGTCTCATGTCCCCCACTCACATCCATGGTTATCATCCTGGAAGCTTAAATCCACAAGATGGAAAGGTGTGGGGGAGGGAAAGCTCTCTGACCCACTAAGTCTTGTAACTGGAGCATGCCGTTGGTCAGAGTGTACTCCACAAAGAGGGATGAACTCGTCTCGTAACCAGAGCACGCAGTTGGTCAGGGGGTACTCCACAAAGAGGGATGAATTCCATGATCTTTCTGTTCCTCCTCCAGAGTAAGATTGCTCCCCACATCAAAAGCCTGCCAGAGACCACCCAGCATCAGCTACGACTACAAAGGAAGTAATGAGATCCCAGCAGACCCACTAACAAAGGGAAATGAAGCCAAATCCCCAAAAAGTTATTTCAAAATATGAATAAGCAGGGTGCTGACTTAGAAATGCCGTATTTGAGTAAATCTGAGAGGATACATCTTGTAAACGGCCACTTAACAGCACAAGGGAACCAACTCAGTGTTACCGGTGTGCTCAGCCAAGCTCAAACCTTTGAAGCAGAAGGCACTTATGATGCAATAAATTCTTCACTTAAGTGCAAAAGTAAATATGACAAGCTTTCCCAGTACTCTGCTTTTAGAATCACAAATGAGATGCATGCTGAAGATAAATAAATGCTTTAAGATGAGTGTCTTTTGTTGAGACAGTTTCTATTTCTTTCCCTACACATACATACTGGAAGGCTGTATATATCTGAAGAAATATGTTAACTTATTTTAAAAATCATGTAGGGACTTCCCTGGTGGTCCAGTGGTTAAAAATCCACCTGGCAATGCAGGGGATGTGAATTCAACTCCTGGTCTGGGAAGATTTCACGTGCCACGGAGCAATTAAGACCCCGTATCGCAACTACTGAGCCTGCCTTCTAGAGCCCGTGCTTCATACAAGAGAAGCCACCAGCCCGAGAAGCCCATGCCCCACAACTCAACAGCAGCCCCTGCTCGCTGCGAGCAGCGGTAAAGACCAGCACAGCCAGAAGGAATCACTTAGCATATTTAATACTGTCATTCGGCCTTACCACCATAGTGCTGTTTGCTAATTGAAAATTCACAAGATTCTCAGCCCTTCTGTCTTCAGTAGGCAATGTGTTTATCATCAGTCTCACTCGTCCCCACTTGCATTTGATAAGTATAATTGTGTTGGAGTAAAATTACCCTTTACTTTTTACTGTAATAATGGCATGACCTCATAAACTAGAAGGCATTTTAGGTTTCAGAAGGCTTGCTAATTTCATGTGTTCTTTCTGAATATAGTATTTAGGAAATAAAGCTGTTCTGTCCTTTTTCATTTTCCTATGAACCTGAGTATCACAGTGTTATATATCTAATTTTCTTTCATTCCTGTCCGTGCAGCTATGACAGACTGTATTTTCCCCAGGGTGGTAGCTGCGATGTTTTCCATTCCTCACAATCTTCTCGAGCTTTGACTCTTACGTTCCCTCCCACGAGTCTGGGTGGACCATGACCAAGGCCTTGGCCGGCAGCATCTGGCAGCGGTGATGCGGCATGGCTTCGGAGGCTGGGTCTTACCAAGGTGTGCTCTGTCCTGGTATTGTGGGACACTTGCTTTGGGAGTCCAGCTGCCACACCGTGAGGAAGGTCAAATCAGCCCACATGGAAGGACACATGGAAAGGCCGTGTCCTGGGTGCTCCTGTGGACAGATGTGAAGTCCCAAGCTAGCATCAGTGCCCAGACGTGGGCGTGACGAAGCCACAGATGTCCCGGCCTTGAGAGACCCCAGACACGATGAGCAGAGACAGGCCTTCCCACAGTGTGTCCTGGATCCCAACCATGAGCCCGGTGTAAAGGCTGTTTTATGCCACGAGGCGCAGGGTGGTTGGCTTTGCAGAAATGACTGGATTGGCACCCCAAATAAAAGGCAGAGGCTTCTCAGAAAACCAGGGGCAGGTGTGGTGTGTCAAACACTTTCACTGCAGAACCAGGCAGGAGGCATGGAGACTGTGAGCATTTGAGGAAACCACACCAGCTTCCCTGAGGCAGCAGGACTCGCCCCTTCTGTAGAAGTCTTGGGGCATTTCTCCAGGGAGGCCAGGGTTTGTACCTCACATTTCTTGGTGCACGTCTAATGAGTCCACTTAGACATGCGGGCCTCAACTTGCCAGTGTTCTGTGGTCCCTGCAGGGTCTGAAGCCCTGCAGAAGGCTCAGGGTCACGTCTCCTCTGCCCCAGTGCTGGCAACTCCACCCTCTGTGAGTTAAGACAAGAAAGTGCTGCTGGGTCAAACTGCAGGGATTTGGGGTCAGGCGTATTCTGGTCACTGCCCGGGATATGGTCCTTTTATCTCTGGGGCTTTGTAGTCAGATAAGCTCATGAAAATAAGAAAAGTTAGCCAGTAAGGGCTAGACTTGAGCTTCCCTGGTGGGTCAGTGGTAAAGCATCCTCCTGCCAATGCAAGAGACACGGGTTACAGTCCATGGTGTCACATAAGAGTCGGACACGGCTAAACAACAACACAACGACAACCAGGGCTAGATATTACACAGTGACAATATGGTATCTCTCTGACTTTACAAACCTTGCAAGCACAGTATATGGGTAAGGTGCTTAAACTGCATGTGTGTGTGTGCACATGTATGGCCCCATTTCTGCCACGTAAAGGCCGGTTCCTGTGAGACTGTCTGTGGACACAAGCACAGGAAGGGCAGATGCTGTGGACACGAGCACAGGAAGGGCAGATGGAGGAGGGGAGAGCTGTCTTGGGCCCACAGACTTTCTCTCTGTTCCTCCTTTTTTTAAAAAATATATTTTTGCTTTATTTCTTTTTGAGTCTTTATCGAATTTGTTACATATTGCTTCTGTTTTTTGTTTTGGTTTTTTGACCCGGAGGCATGTAGGATCTTAGCACCCTGACCGGGGATCAGACATGCGCCCTCTTCATTGGAAGGCAGAGTCTTGACCACTGGACTGCTAGGGAAGTCCCTCTGCTTTTCCTTTCATTGGTGTGTCTGCCCCTTTTGGAAGCAGTCTTTGTCAATAGTCTTGCCACCCTCTTCTCCACTCTCCGTTGTAAGAAACAAGCAAAATCTTTTGGAGGGAAGTGCCTTCCTGGCTGGGGAATCAGAAACAACAGACTAGTCTGAATGTCGCTCTTCCCTGTTGCCCACCCCTTCCAGACAATTCCTTTTGCTGGGTCCCACCTTTGGGTCAGGTACAAACCGGCTGACCTCTGTCTTGCTTTTCTCATCACCTCCTAGAAGCCGAGGAGGAAAGGACACCGATGAATGGCGTGCATGTAGGGACCTGCCACCTTCCGTTCACTTAATGGCAGCTGCACTGGGAGGACAGCCTGAACTCTGACAAGGGACGGTGGACCCTGGGGGCCTGGGGGGCTGGCTCAGAGAGGCCCAGCCAGTCCAGGTCCTTCCCAGCCACCAGGAATGGTCACGTTCAGCTAAAGGTTCTAACAATTCAGATGCCTGCTCTAAACACACACTTTTCCACTTTTGCAGTATAAGTGATACATTATACACCTTAAATTTTTATTTGTCAGTTATACCTCAATAAAGCTGGAAGAAGTGATAAACCCAAGACCACAGCCTCCCTCTAGACCCTCTGGCAGTTCTAAGTTACAGGGGCTTCAAACAAGGGCCCCACGGCTCAGGTGTGACCTGCACCTCCAACTATGTCCCCAAGGTCTGCTCCTCCTCCTGGAAGAATCTGGGACTTGCAGAGGCCGTAACTGGAGGAAAGGAGTGCTTCCTTCATGTCATTTGATGACTCTCTTTGCTGTTTCTGGAAGATGCTCCTGAAAGCTGACATGCAAAGGCAGGGNGGCCCCTTCTCATCCCGTTTCCTAGCTGTTTCCCAAGATCTCAGTGAGCTCAGTTTCCCAAGATCTCAGTGAACTCACTGTCCCCATCAGGGCACCCTCTCAGCTCAGGAACTCATTTCAGCTGACAGTGGGCAACTTGGGGAAGAGCTCTCTCATTCAGGCCCCTTGTTCCTGCACCTGCTCCCCTGTTTCTGTCTTCACACCAATGAGGAAGACAACTGAAGTGTGTTTACTAGACTCCTGTTTAGGCCACAGACCACAAATACCACACCCTGGAGATGCAGCTGACTGGACAGTGAGGCAGCCCCCCATCCGTCCACAGCCCATCGTGAGCTGAAACCCTTCCGCCACGATTTCTGACGACAGACTATCTTATAATTCTATCCTGGGAGCTAAGGGGGAAGAGCTCTGAGTTTGGATAAATTTAGAAGTATAGCTAAGCCCGGTTCTGCTTGAAGCCTTCCCCTGGCTTTTGAATTCTGTTAAGATCCTGGGAAATAAAGTTAATCATCTTGCAGGTTCATAAAGGTTGTGCCAAGAGCACTTTTACGTCCTGCCATCCAGGCTGTTCTTCAGTTTTATGGCTCATGGGGCAAACACGTTGTGCCTGGGATGTCCCATTTCTCTGCTGGGAGACAAGGGCAGCAGGTGAGCTCTGGTGGGGGTCAAAGTCTTCCTGATTAGACAGCTAGGGTGTTTAGGGCACGCCCAATCCTGTCTTGGCACCAAAGGGCTAAGTCCTCTCTCCTGAGTAAAGGGAGCCCTCCCTAGTCTCTTGGCTGGAGCCAGACAGCTCCTGTCGGCTGGGGAAGCGTTGCTATCTAGGGAAATGAACCCAGTCACTACGGGTCTCCCTGGTCTCAGGGTGATGATATAACAGGGAAATTTCAGAAAGAACTGGCCTTTCTCATGAAAGGCTCTTATGCCAAGAATGGAGGTAAGTGGAATTTGTCTGCATTTAAACAATCAGGTGCTTATCAGCTTGATGATAAACAGAGTAATATCCATGGGGCGGTATTTCCTTGTTACTGATATCAAGCGGCCTTGCAGCTGTCAGCACAGATGTGACAGACTCGGACAAAGCAGGGGGACCCACGGGTACATCTGGTTATAGCCCAGAACTCCTGAGTCCTCTCTTCCTGGACTGTATTTCTTCGGATGCTGATGAAGTGCGGGTCTGGCCCGATTCCCTGTGAATCCTGCATTCAGAGCCGGTCCCCACACCAATGAGGTGGGAGCCACAGAGCAAAACAGCCAGAAATGTCCAGCACACTTCCCTGATGGTCCCCCTTGTGTATTGGGGTCACAGTGTGCCTGTACAGAACTATGAATACTGAGGGGTCCTCTGGGCCAAGAAAGGCCTTCTGGGAGGTGCTGGGGCCTGGTGATGCTGTGGGGGTGGGTTGTGGGGTCCTGGGGTCAGACACCTGAGCCCGGGCCCAAGGGGCTCTGGGGTCCAGGTTGGGGGCACTGGCTATTCTGTGCGCTGCGGAGTCACTGAGGCCTGTGAGCTGGGGACCAGCCTGGGCCCATCTGCACATGGAGCCCCGGGAGGAGAGGCGCTGGAAATAGGGTCCTGAGCTGGGACACGGAAGGCCTCAGAAAAGGGGCCATGAGATCAGGAGTCGGGTGAAGGGGCTGAGGGGGGAGCGGTGAGGATGAGGCTGGTACCCAGAGGGTGTGAGGAGTCAGAGCCTAGTGAACGCAGTGGGTGGGAGATGGACGGTGAGGCCCGGGCATCTGTGTGCTGTTTGCACCCTTAAACATGGGCCAGTGCTGCCTCCATCCACAGAGGAAAGAAAACACTCTCCGCTGGCATCCAGAACGCCCTGAGCACCTCCAGGTCCGGGCCTGGGAGCAGATTCCAAACTCTCCTCCTGGACTGGTGACAGGAGCCGACCCGGGGCAGAGACAGCCCTCGGACCACGGAAGCAAGCTGCCAGCTTCTGCACCTGCTGCCACAGACGGACATACGTTTCTCCAGGAGGCCAGGCTGCGGACGGTGCTTCCCTGCACCCAGGGCACCAGCCTCCCCGGGGAAGCCCTAGGACAGCTTTGGGAAGAGAGGCCACGCACCCTGAGGGGACCTGTTGCCCTTGGGGCTCCAGCCTCCTTCAGACTCCAGCGGGTCAGGCGAATTCTGGCACCCCCCTCCTGATCTGAAATTTATGCATAATAAACTGACTTTCACAGTGAGCGGTCCTTGTGAGATACCTGCCAGTTATCTGAAAACCAGCTTAAGGGCCAGAGCAATCAGGTGTATTCTCTGAGTTGGATCAGCACACCCTCCCTGTGTGGGGTGACGGGCACAAATGCGCTCCCGACAGGCGAGGCCCAGGAAGCCTTACATGTTCACGGAGGGTGCTGGACTAACATTCATTGCTTACAAGCTCCACTGTGGTTCTGAAAGGCTGCCTGTTATTTCCAGAGGAATGGAAGGCACTTCATATACCTCTAAGGACCAGGCAAGATGATGCAGTCATCTCAGGAAGGCAGAAACTGATTTTAGAACCGAGCTCCAGGGGCAGGGTCTCAGGATGGACTTAATATGACTTCACTGTGCTTAGATTCCTGGGATGACCACAAAGTACTGCCAGTCTGTTCTCAGTACTTTCTTCCTTTTTAAAATATTTATCTATTTATTTTTATTTGTTTCGCTGCACTGGGTCTTAGCTGTGCCATGTGGGATCAAACCAGGGATGGAACCTGGGTTCCCTGCATTGGGAGCGCAGAGTCTTAGCCACTGGACCACCAGGGAGGTCCCTGTTCTCAGTACTCTGTGTGCCTGTAAACCTATCCTGGAAGCTTCTGAGGCTCTTAGTGACCAAAAGGGGTCTGGTGGTGGTGGGCAGTGCAGGCCTGGGATGGGGCAGAGGACTTGGAGGGAGTGGCAGGAGGGGGTGGGGTGAGGACAGAATGCAGGTAGTGGGGAAGCTTTGGGGTTCAGGCTGGCTTTCAACACCTCATTCAGTTTGGATGGAGAGGGCAGTTGCTGGGGCTTTGATACTATCCACCTGTGACTGAGATGGGCCAAAGTGGCCCCAGACCATGGAGCTTCCTGGAGAACCCCAGCTGTGCCAGAGGGGGGATGGGAGGGGCCCAGGGCCACATTCATCACCTGCATTTTTCTGCCCCCAGTGCAGGGCCAGTTCTAAAAGACACTCTCCACCTACGCGTCTTGCTGCGTCTTGCACCCTCTAAGCCATCTGCATCATGTCACCTAAGAACTCACTGCTTCTTTATCTTTTTTTTACTTTTAAGGCAGCTGGCCCCACGGCTCTCCCCGACCAGCTTAGGCTGGGCACACAGGGCTCCTTCGCTCTGCCTTTGTATGTGCATGGACATGACTGTGAGGCAAAAAGCTTAGACCCGTGTAAACACAGGCTGCAGATTTCTTTCAAGGACTCTTTCTATTTATTTGTAATTTAAATAAAATTAAAGGTTAAGGATGAAGAATCCCCCGTCTAAAAGGAGAGAAGGGAGAATAAGAGCGAGGAGCGCTCCATACATGCTCTGCAGGTCACAGTACGTGCTGTGCTCAAGGTAATTTTCCAGCTCTAAATTCAGCATCCTCTAAAGCTCTGTGTCTGGGATTCATGCAACTCTCAAGCACCAGAAAATGCCAAAGCTCATCAAGGAAGCAAGAAAAGAGGAGCCCTGCTGAGAGCAGCACCCCCACCCCCACCCTGAGTCAGGGGCTGAGGTCCCGTCCTCTCGCTGCACCAATTCCTATGCCCGAGATACCCGTGTAACGTCATCAGGACCTTTAACGTCCACGTACAGCTGGCCTCCTGGGTGAGGCAGCCCAGTGAGGGGTCTCTCAGTGCAAAAGGCTAAATTCCACTGATGCCAGCATCACAGGGTCAGAGATGTACCAACAATGGCCCTGATTCCCACTAGAGTCCACTCGGCTGACTTCACTGAGCAGTGAGTCATCACAATGGCCCCCAGATTTCTATGTCTTGCTGACGTCACTGTATTGTGAGTCCAGACACAGGAGGTACTGTCCAGCCCGTTCATGCTATGGATAGTGAGATGGCTCAGTGGCCTAGCCGCCCCTGTGGCCGGGCCCAGAGACGCCTGTGCTGAGACTGGCATCTGTCACAGACCAGAGCCCTCCTGGCTGAATGTGGCCAGGCTGGACTCAGCCGTCACAAGCTGGGCCACAGAGGTAATGGGCCACTGCACAGAGGCGAGAGCTCCTGAGACCACAGTTGTTTGGTTTGTTTATTTCTCAAGTTGTCACAAGACCCATGCAGAGCCTCAACCTCAGAAAAGAGGTGAAAGAAAAGACCAGCCCTTTTAGAGGCTATGTCCTCAGAGCTTTCGACACACCATCCCAGAGTCCCAGAGCAAAAAGATCACGCATTCGGCAATGTAATTGGAGGTGAGCATGAGGCCAGAGGGAAGAATGTAACACCTGCTGTGCATTTCACTACAGGTTGCCGGGCACTGCATGCGCTCTGCCCTTGGACAATCAGCACACGGGGTTCTCTGCTCTGAACAAAGAAGCACAAAATCAGGACACTAATTACTGAGACAATACATATCCTATAACTGAAAAAAAAATCATCTAACCCACTCCAGGGAATGGAACAGACATGATGCGTTTGTTCATTTATCCACCAAAACAAGCTGCGATCAGTGACTCAACTCCAGCATGCATCCCGGAGGAAGAAAAATAGATCAGAAACCTGGTTTGTCTTGGCTGCACTGGATCATTAATATTTATAAAGAATTGTTTAGATCCAGAAGTTGCAAAACAGCTCTCGGAAGCTACAATCGGCATATTAAATATACATACAGAGATGGAGATAGCAACGGAGGAGGAGAGCTCAGGAAGGAGGGAGAAAGAGAGGGAGGGAGAGAGGAAGAGAGAGAAAGGGGTGGATGGGGTGGAGGGGTGGATTGGGGGGAGGAGTGGAGGGGGAGATACAGGTTAAAATATATCCATCTGATATATTAGGTTATCTTTCTAGTCATGTTTTCACTCTACTTCTGCAAAGTCAACACCATTCCTGGGCCTGGTGGGACTCTTGCAGCCCCAGTAGTTCCTTTACCATAACCTTGGTGGTTGAGGGGAAGAGGTTGGTCTGTCCAAATCCTTCCCACCCCTTCTGCCCCTTGGTAGCGTCTTCCTTCCCAGGTGGTCTGGTCACTCCTGCTTCTCCACACCAGCTGAGACTGGAAGGGGGTCTTGCCAGGTCCCTTCTCTGTGACTCTAGAGGGTCATGGCTTTAGTATTTAGTTACCAGTGCTTTGTTGCCTTGCTGAACCAGATGGTAGCTCTATTAGAGGACCTGGGACCCTCAGATATGAAATCGGGTCTTGTGCAGATTCTGAGTCTGCTAGAACTTACCAATGCAGTCACCAGCGGTACTCAACTTCCCATAAATCAGAAGGCATTTGGGAATAACGAACTTGAGGACAAAAAAAGGGCATGGTAACATACATGAAACATTACCTCCAGACCTGTGGATGGTTATGAACCACAGCCCTCAGTGCAGGCAGGACACAAGGGTCCAGTTTCACATGATACACCTGTTCCAAGCACACAGCTTTGAACAAACAAGAGCATTTCAAAAACCTGTCCTTGTTTGTGACAGGGTTTAGCTGGCAGAGCATGGAAATGCCGGTCCCTCTGGTGAGATGAATGGCTAGAGATGGACAGGTGACGGCTCCTCAAAACGCCCGCGGCATCTGCCAGTCAAGACTCTGCTGGAACCAAGCTCCCAGCTGACACAGGGGTAGAGGGAGGTGAAAGGCCCGTCTCCCTCCATCTGTCTCCAGCGACCCCCAGGGTGCAAAGCAGAAACCCATGGAGGCCCCACAGTGCCTGACACATCTGCTCACTTTCTTGTGGAAGGATTTTCTGCTCTGAGTTGACTATTCCAGAGCATTTTGCTTCCGAGTGGTGCCCTCTGACACCTGTTTTATTTCCCATCCTTATCCTTTGGTTTAAAACCCTGTTAACAGACTGACTACAGTGTGCGTTCAGGGCTCTTGGGCCCTGACCTGCCCTCCCAGGGTCCTCAAATCGCCTCTGTCTTTGTGGCTTCCTCCACTGGGGAGCCCTCAGTGCCTGACTGATGGAAACCTCTCCTTGGTGGGCAGCTCAGAGGATGGCACTGCCTCCGGGGGCCCGAGGTGGGGGTTCGTGATGGCTCCCACAGACCTGAGTAGGGCGTGTGCCCGGGGTGTTTGGTGGCTTGACTTGACCTTTATCGTGGCAGCTCCTCCTGGTTGTCTCTGGACACCTGCAGGAGACACCATGTTTGTAAGCCACGTGGTTCATCTTTAGGAAATGGCCAAACAGAAAATGGGTGTGCAGGTGTTTGCATCAGACACACATGTGAGCCCTGAAGGGCCGGGCCTGGGGCTTTCCACCCGTTATTCACTCGGCCGTGCCAATTCTCAGTCTGAATGAGGCTCTGATGGGCTTTGTTCTGTATGTCCCAGTGAACTTGACCACTCTCCTTGGTGCCTGAAGGAATGGGAACTCAGGTGACAGATAATCTAAGTTCCTCAATCAAGCCTTCAGTTTGCTAAGAAAAAATATCCCTGTTGTCAAGAGGAACACATTCTCTGTATAAGTAATTAAGGGAAGAGAGAAATACAGGTTTCTGCTTCTGCTGATGCAACAAGTCTTCTGCAGAAGACAGCTACAGATTCTTTATGAAATATTAAATAATACTTTTAAGCACTGATGCTATTCATAAAATTCATAATCTGGCTCTTAATTCCCTTTTCTCATTTAATTATTGTTATAATAGTGCAGTTAATAAAGGAAAGAAACATTTTGTGAAATGAAATGAAATGAAATCAGGACATGATAGATGCTCAAATGTAGACAATGCCTGAAGCAGACACAGCATACGGAGCCCTCAGGCTTCCCTCGGCTCCAGACTCAGGGCCTCTGGGTGGTGGGGGGACGGAAGCATCTTCCAGCTCCAGTCTCAAGTTTGAACCTGCCACACAGGTGAAGGCACCTAGGTAAACGCCCAGTCCCTTCTAGAAGGGTTCTTTTCCTCACTGTAAAATACTCTAAGCAAGTGGGGACAGTGGATTTAGACATGAGAACTGTGCTTCTTTTTTGTTTGCAGGTAAGAGTCAAAGTTATACTGCAGGAGGGGAAGGAGGGGACTTCCCTGGTGGTCCAGTGGTTAAGACTCTGCACTTCTACTTCAGGGCTGTGGGTTTCATCCCTGGCTGGGTAACCTGCATGTCTCATGGCCAAAAAATAAAAAAAAGTCTTAAAAAGTTATCTTGCAGGAAATTTGGTTTTGAGGGTTAGAAACATTGATATATGCATCATGTACCATACTTGCTACATCTGTGATTTCAAGAAATGATTTAATCCTTTGAAACTTCAGTGTTTTCATCTATAAAATGGGGATAATAAATTCCCAGCTTTCAGACTCATTGCAAAGATTAAATAAGATAAAGTGAGCACATCAACTAGGTCCTAGCATCGCTCAGCAAATTTGGGTTCCTCCCCACTCTCAGCATCACTCAGAGCATCGGTTCCTTGGTGGACCCACCAAAACTACACATAACACTCTCTCTCTTTGGTGTATGAAACGTGCCTACACTGGGGGCTGGATCAAATGATTAGCATTAGAGTAAATGAAGTTGTGGACAGATACTACACTTGGGCCTCCATACTGAGTCCTCCACACTGTCAGTTCCAACTTGCTGTCTCTTCTCGGGGTGGCTCCAGGCCAGGCCCACTGCCAGCCATGTCTGGCCTTGGGATGTCATCGCCCTCCCTGATCCCATAGCCACCAAGTGATGTGAAGGCAGTGCCCTGTCGCAGACTTCCTGAGAGAACATGTGTGTGCAACAGCTCAGACTATAGCAGCATCGGGAGGGAGGGAAGGCTTGTTCAAGTGCAGGCTCCACGCCCCACCCTGGTGGCTCTGATGGAGCAGGTCAGTGGGGCCAGACAACACGACTTTCTAACCCCGCTGAGGCTGTCGACGCTGTCGGCCAGGACTGCCCGAGAAGGCAGGTGTAGGGTGTTTAACCTGGACCAGGACCCGGCAGGTACAGATGCTGCCCACCTCACTGATACTTTGACTGCTGTTACTGCTACTTAAGGCCTTTTTCAAATCATAAAATCTGTTGGAGAAAAGACCCCATGTCTCCGTCCAGCTGTCCCTTCACCTGGGGACTCAGGTGTGTGCTGGCAATTCCCATTTTCAGTGTCTGCAGTCGGGCTTTAGAGGCAGGGACAGAAGGCCTGGGGGCCTTAGGGCTGGGCTGGAGCGCTGGGTGCCTGGGGCTGCCTGCTTCCCGGGCCTGCAGTGCCCGGGTCTCAGCCACAAGCTCCCATGGACCCATGTTCCTCGAGGGGCAACCCACGCTCACAGCACAAAGAGAAGAGGGGTTGAGAGTGGGGGACCTTGGAGCCCCTCCTCTTATTCCAAGAGTGAAGGCAATCCCTCAGGCCTCCAAACACTTGCTCTTCACTCCAGGAATGTGCGCAGCACATTTGCTGTTAATAAATGAGCAGAATCCTTTCCATCGAAAGTATTAAACATCCTGACTGGTCAGGCCCGAGTCTAGGAGGTTCTTAAGGTGTGAAGCATAACATTACTCTCTGAGAAAGTGAAAGTGAAGTCGCTCAGTCGTGTCTAACTCTTTGCGATCCCGTGGACTGTAGCCTACTAGGCTCCTCCGTCCACGTGATTCTCCAGGCAAGAGTACTAGAGTGGGTTGCCATTTCCTTCTCCAGGAGATCTTCCCAACCTGAGAAGAAGGATCTGATGCCAGTCTCTGCAACTGTGGCTGGATTTTTGTTGTATTTACCATCTTTGAGACAAAGATGCTATGCTTGCCTTGCCCTGCTCCAGAGATGGGCCTCCCCCAGGATCAGGGAGAAGCCGAGATCAGGGAAGACCTGGTCTATAGGCAACCTGTCCTGGGCCCCATCTCTGCTTACCCAGGGCTTATGCAGCCCCTGCTGGCAGGTGACACCAATGTCCACTTGCAGAGTGAAAATATAGGTCCCGTTCTACAATTTGGCAATTAAAACGCAGCTCTAGGGTGGAGGGCACCCTCCGCGGGGGATGGGGTGAGTCAGCAGGCCAGGACAGGAGGCTGGGGGTGGGCAGCCTGCCTTCAGCTCTGTATGTGTCAGGACTGGATGCAGGGGGCGCTGACGTCACACCTGGCTTCCCTTGGCTCCACCCTCCGGGACCTTCCTTCACCTCGTAGAACCCTCTTGCCTGTTTGCATCTCAGGAACACAGGATCAGGGTGCTACTGACACAGAGCAGTGGGCTCCAGGCCTGAGGTCTTCTGGGGGCCCCACCTGCCCACATGCCTTTGTGCAGGTCTCACTGTGCATCCCAATCCTGGGCGCACACAGCACCCATGGCCACTGCTTGGGTCCAGGAGCTCCCAGCCTCACTCCACTCACCACCCCCAGACCCCCGATGGCCCGGAGTCTAGTTCTACAGCCTGGGTTTGTGCACCCCAGAGTAGGGGCCTCTGGCGTGTGTAGAACCAACTCACCAAAGAGATGCTCAGACAGACCCTCTAGGCCAAAGCTGGATGTGGAACAACCGCTGGGCACAACTCTGGGCAAGTAGGACGGTTCTGTCACCCCTCCCCACACCCGTCCATCCTCTGAGACCAAGATCTCAGAGCAGCGGCCGTGCCACGCCCCCTGGAAGGGCCTCTGGGGCCTCTTGGTTTCCTTGCAAAGAGGGGCTGCCCTCGAGGCCCACTAGTGGATTCCCCTCTCCCTCCTCACTCCTTGTAGGATCAGGAAAGGGGGGCAGGGGACACAGGAGTGCACAAAGGCACTCTCACCCAACACACTGAATCAGGAAAGACA
Source organism: Redunca redunca (assembly GCA_006410935.1). Lineage (NCBI taxonomy): Eukaryota > Metazoa > Chordata > Mammalia > Artiodactyla > Bovidae > Redunca > Redunca redunca. Next base: position 69,231 of record SJYQ01017238.1, on the reverse strand, counting down.
ATGGCAAGAAGCAGTGAGAGGCCAGGGTCCTTCTCAAAGCAAGAGGAATGAACGTTCCCAGCCCAAGGCCTGGCTGGACGGCCCCAGAGTCCCGGACACTGGAGAGGGAGCCCCAGGTGCCCTGAGGACGCTGTGGGTTCTGGAGCAACAGAAGGGGTTGCCTTTCTCCCCATCTGGTGGGGTAATGGGTGAGGCTGAAACTCCCTCTTTAATTGTCAAGTACACGTCTTCCTTTGATTAATAAGAAGGGGAACATAGATAATTTCTGAGTGACAGGAACACAGAGGAAGTATTTAAAACCTGGGCTCCATGAAGGCACGAGGAGGAGGTTGGCCATGAAAAAGGGCCAGGAACTGACTCTCCTAGAGCCTTGCCACTGGACAGAGGGCCCAGTTACTGGCCAAGACAGGCTGTTTGGGATGCGTGCACAGGCGCCATGCCATGGGACTCTATTTTATGTGTGAGCCTTTCACAAAGAAAACAGAACCCACTTTACCTCTGTTCCAGCACCCCCAACGGACTCTCCCAACACAGGGTCTGTCCTGCCGGCACCCCACGAGTGTCTGCTCGGAGGCCCGGATCCCAACCTGCTGCTTTCCCCACGGCCGCCCTCTGAGGATGCGCCCGGGTCTGCTGGGGTGAGGCTGGGCCCCAGAGACCAGGTTCCCCCCGCAGCACCCCCACCCCATCCTCGCCAGCCTGGGCGCACTGGCCGCATACATGTGGCCAGCGGGAGGCCTTACCTCGTGGGACAGGTAGAAGGCGGCGATGCCCAGTGGCCAGAAGCAGCAGAGCATGGAGAAGACGCTGAGGCCCAGGTGGTCCCGCGGGGGCATCACGAGGAAGTTGTCCTCACTCTCCGTGTCGCTGGAGTAGTCACTCTGCCGGGAGAGACGGATGGGAGGACGAGGGTCAGCAGGGGTCTCCCACGATCACTGATGCAGGGATCAGGCCCAGCAAGCCTGCCCGGTAAGTGCCGTCCCCCGTAGGAAGAGAAAGACCCCAAGGATGGGCTCTGGGCTGTTCCAGGGATATTAAACCCACAGCCCAGTGGACCTCTGGGATGGGGTGTGGACAGCGGGGTGTCCACTGGAGAACGGGGCTGGGGGTAGCACACAGGCGGGGTGTGGAGTCCACTCCTCATTCTAGGACGTCAACTTGGTTTCAAGACGAGGCAGGACTGGTGTTGGAGCCAGGACACTGCCTTGAATCCCTTCTTTCCTTAGACTGTGACCTAAATAAGGACATCGTGGGCCTGGTCTTGAGCCCCGGTGTCCCTCCTGTTTTGGTTAATCAAATGCACATAAAACTGCAAATCGGAGCCTCCACTGCGCCTGCATAGGAAGCTTCCTGCTGGATTGTTTGTGTCTTGTCTGGGGGAGAAACTGGCACATGGGGAGGGGCTCATCCCGATGGCAAGGAGTGACCTCCCGGGCCCCGAGGGTGGGAGCAGATGATACGCTGTCCACAGAGCACCCAGCTGCCCTCCATGCATACAGACACATGTGCACACACAAACACATACACAGACATACAAACACACACATAGACACACACACAGGTATACACAGACATAAGCACACACACAAACACACATCCAAATACACATAAACACATGCACACAGTTACACATACAGACACACAAACATACACACAGATACACACAGACACATGCACACACACAAACACATGCCCACAGTTACACACACAGACACAAACATACACACAGATACACACAGACACATGCACACACACACAAACACATATCTGAACACACAGAGACACTCAGACAGACGCACCGTTAAACACACACACATGTAGACACACACACAGATACATACAGACACAGACACATGATACATGCAAACACACACAGATACATGCACATACACACGAACACATACAAACGGTTACAGACACACAAACACACGCAGACACATACAGATACACACGGATGCAGGCATACATACACAAACATGCCAAAACACACATTCAGATGCACACACATACACACCTCGGATCCCCAGCACCCCTCCCTTTCCCCTCCACTGGGCCAGGTTTGCAGTGCTCCTGTCTCTCTTCTGTAGCATCGCCTCCCAAAGAATAAAGGGAAGGGGGGACACCCATCCTCACCCCTGCAGAGGTGCAACCAGCAGCCCCAGGGAGGCGTCGCACGTGGTGGGGTCTGGGACTGAGGGCTGTGGGCAGACGCACATGTGCCCCCCTGAAGGGAGGCCAGGACTCTCCATCCAGGATGGGGAGGCCAGGTAGGTCTCCAGGAACCTCAGCACTGGGCTGGCACTGCCATGCTGCCCTTGATGGCCCTCTGCATGGGGTCTGGGGAAGGGACCCCAGAGTCGGCAGGACCTGAGGGCCCAGGAGAGGCACAGAGGATGGGGCCGAAGGACAGATCCAGAGAGGATGCGTGTCACGTGACAGGTCAGTCTCTGCAGGTGGGAATCCTGGTGCCTGTGTGACATCTCTGACTGTGGGTACTTGTTCAGGCTTTGGGCTTCCCTGGAGGTTTTAGGTTTTGTTTTAGTTTACTATGAGTTTAAATATGTGGGCTGGCCGGATTCTCACAGAGCTCTGGAAGTAGCGGCTGTGGCTATTTCTCTGGTTATTTCTATTTGGCAAAAGACACCCTGGCCTCTGGGAGGTTACAACATCCCTAAACCACAGAACTGGCCAGCTGGCCAGGTCACCCTGGACCTCTGTGCTCCCCACTGTCTGAACACCAGTGTCTGGTCATCTGCCAACCCTACTGGCCTCAGTGGCTTCTTGTCTGAAGCTGGGGTGTCTTCTCCACACCCTTCCGCCCTGGGATTCTGATGACCATTTCTTGCCTGCTCAGTTTCACAGTGGGAACGGGGAGGCCGGTGGCCAGGGGGTCAGTGGAAGTCCTCCAATCGAAGAGCTGTGCAGGGCGAGCTGTGATCACAGACCCCGCGGAGATGCCTGGGCCTCGACTCCCCTCTGCAAACAGCTTCTGATGACACAACCATGTAAAGGTCATCCCTCAAATCTTCACAGAGTTTTATTTAGAGTATAAGGGAGTCACTTCTGTAAACTACGAAGTTGTGGCTACATAGCATCAAAACAGCTAGTCAATTTTGATTAAAATTGATTTTTAAAAACTCAGATAAATTACAGGGCAGACAAAAACAGCCCAGCTCTNTCCTTTAGGATTGACCGGTTTGATCTCCTTGCAGGCCAAGGGACTCTCAAGAGTCTTCTCCAGCCCCACAATTCAAAAGCATCAATTCTTCAGCGCTCAGCCTTCTTTATGATCCAACTCTCACATCCATACATGACTACTGGAAAAACCATAGCTTTGACTAGACAGACCTTTGTTGGCAAAGTGATATCTCTTTGGAGGACATTCTGTGTGCCATCTGCTATAGGCCATTTTCTTTGCCTAGTGACTAGTGAACTGCATTCTTTGTCTAAATGCTGAGTGTTAGCCCTTTGGTTTTGTTTAAATACCATGTCAAGTGCAAACTTAAATTCTCTCCATTTAGCTTTGTTTGTTAAACTGAAGTTCTCTTAAAAACTTCTTGCCTTTTGAAAGGTACTCAGATGTGTGTTTAAATATGTATTTTGAAATGGGTGTAATTTGCTTTACCTACTAGATGTATAAATGTGACTTTTCTAAGTAAAAAACAATATGTTCTCTAGGTTTGTCATAGCTTCCCATCCAGTGTGCTTTTCTTCGTGTCTGACTTTCTGCACATAAGAGGTTCATGTAATTGTGTAAAGCAATGCTCATCCCTTTAGATCTTATTCTTCCCCTTTATGTTACACCTGTCAGAGAGATATAACACGTTCCCCACTGGGTTCCCTACTCTTTGCAGGTGGAAAGTCCAAGGTAGCTTTGGCACCATGGGTTGGGATTGGTTTGAACTAGGACTTGACTCTCAGAGTCACATGAGTGCAGGGTCAGTGTCTGAAATTCCTGGCCTGGGTGCTCTGATGGTCTCGTCTCATCCAAGTGGAATGATGTCCATCCTCGCTTGAAGAAAGGAGAAGCAAAATCACATGAAGATACCGTGTTCTACCTAAACCAGCCATCCTGTCTGTTAGGCTGCGGGGACACAGGCTGGATGAATGCAAATTGGTGCCACCTTAGGAAGCAGATCTGTCAATGTGCAGCACAATTAAATATGTGCTGAATTTTGGCCCAATAATCTCACTTCTAGGTTATTTATCCTGAAGATTCACTTCCGATAATAGAAAAACACACACGATCAAGGTTATTCATTGAAGCCTTGTATGTAATTGCAAAATATTGGGAATGACCTAAACGCTCATTCGAAGGACAGTGGTTACATAAACAGTGAGGTGTCCAGCCCATGGGATAAAAAGCAGCTGAAAAAAGAGTGTGTGATACTGATGTGAGCAGACTGGATTAGACTGAGGATGTTAGTTTCCATCTATCTATAAATAGATTAAAAAAATAAGTATGCCCGTGTACACACGGACTGTGTACACACACAGTTACACAGATGTGCTTAGGTATGTATGTGCTACATGTTTCTTCCAGCTCAGTCTGTGGGGAGGGCCTGGGACAACACACGCACTCCAGGTGATGAGCAGACCCAGTGCCTAGACATCGGTTTCTAAACACGGTTCTCCAACATGTGGAACCACAGCACTTTGAAGAAATGACCGATTTCAGGGTCAGGGCTGCCAAATCCAAAACAGACCTGGGACAGCCTCTCTGCACAGGAAATGATGATAAAATGAGTAAGAGATGATGAATTGTGTCGAAAGGACACAGAGCCAACCAGAAGGGGCACCTGCTGTCTAATCTGTAACAAAGAGAATAAATACACCATGAATACTGTAAGGATGGACAGGAACCTATAAAGTAACAGCCAATGGTCCAGCCCGTATGAAGCAATAAATGTGTAAAGAAATAAATATGAGGGAAGGGAAAACTCTACCCCATGGATGAATGCCCAGCTAATGAATACGGAAGGAGTCATGAGGTCAGGAACTTGTAAAGAATGTTAAAACCAGTAAGTGAACAACTAGCTCTAAGTGGGGTGCTCCATCCTCACATAGCACCTCCTCACAAGATGCTTATGAATTCCAGAGAAATGCTGCTTGGCTGGGAGACAGCTGGCAGATGCCGCTTGCAAAAGGGGATGGAATCACCGCTTGTCAGGTGTCCCACAGACACGCCATGCTGGTAACAGGACACGTGGAGGCAGGTGTCTCCTCGTGGGGGCCCTGCCCACAGCCCCATCACCTGAATCCAACCAGCAGGAATCACCAGATGACCCAGAAGGAGGGCTCCCCTGTGAAACGACCGACCTGGACTCTCGAAACACGTCAAGAACATGAAGGTGATGACGGAAGAAAGGTTCCAGATTACAGGGGACTATGATCAGAGAACAGCCTCAGGGCTCCCTGGTGGCTCAGTGGTGAAGAACCCGCCTGCCAAGGAAGAGACGCGGGTTGGATCTCTGGGTTGGGAAGATGTCCTGGAGAAGGGAATGGCAACCCACTCCGTATTCTTGCCTGGAGAATCCCATGGAGAGAGGAGCCAGTCCATGGCACTGCAGAGTCAGACACGACTTAGCAACTAAATGACAACAACAACAAAAAGAGAAGGGCAAGAAAATGCAAGATTGGGTCCTGAGCTGGGTCTGATTTTTTTTGCTATACGGACAATATTGAAAGAACTGGAAAAATGTACATAAGGTATAGATGAGATGACAGTACTGGAATGATTTTAATTTCCTGACTTTTATAATTGCACTTGTTTTTAGAAAACATACCTCGCCCATTTAGGGGTAAAAGGACATCCTGTCTGATACTTTCTTGCAAAGAGCTCAGGAAATCATATGCACATTGAGAGAATGGTAAAGCACCCAAGGGTAAATGGTTAAGACCAAAGGAAACCAGGTGACAAGCATATAGGGATTCTTCATACGATTTTTGCAGTTCTTCTGTCTGAAATTATTTCGGAAATAAAAAGTCAAAAAATCCCTCACACGTGCCATTTTAGGAGGAAAAAAATTATACTTTAAATTGAATTCTTTCTTTTGGGGATTAGGCATTGCATTCACTTTTCCCTCTTTTTTCATTACACTTTAATGGAAACACTGTGAGAGTTATGGGGGGGAAATGAAAAAATATTGAGTTCACTCTTTTTATGACACATGAATAATTCATTTTACACTGTGATTTGGCGTTTCATCAAGTTTGTCCTTTTCGTGTTTCTGCAGAGAAGCCACTTAGTGTCGGTGTCACACGCCTGCTCTCTCAGGAGCTCGGAGGCGCGTGGAACCCAAGGCGGCTCTTGGAACAAAGCCGGGTCAGTGAGCCGACGGGTGGCTGCATGTCCACCCCTGGGGCCAGTGACAAAGAGCTCCCAGGTGATCCTGGTGGCAGACAGCTCACCTGGGCCCGCGAGGATGACACTGTCCTCGACTGAGAGGTGAGGAGGGCGGGCAGGGAGCCTGCTGGAGCGATCACCTCCTGGGAACGAGCTATGGGGACACGCATCCATCCAGCCATCCTCACCTGTCTGTCTGCCCAGAGAGGTGGGGCGCACACCTCCCGGGAATGAGCTGTGGGGACGCAGCATCGTTCCAATCATCCTCACCCGTCTGCCCACCCACCACAGAGGATCCGCACCCTGAGGAAGTGCAGGAGCTACCTGTGCCCAGGGAGGGGTCAGTGAGAACCACAGGGCCTTCCTCTGAGAGCCCAGCCACCCCCTCCCTCCTGGGCCCCCCACCTGGCCAGGCTCCAGAAGCCTCTCTGGCTCGAGTGGGGGCCACGGCTGTCATGCTCTGAAGCAGGCTGACTGTGGACCTCCTGCCTATTCAGTGTCTCCTTCACCCTCTTGTAGCATCAGGGACTGGCCAAGGATGCCAGCCCCTGTGCAGGGTGAGGTCCTCAGAGCTCCATGCCCCACCTCTGCAGCAACGAGAAAGCCGTCTAAGAGCAGGGACCCCAGGGCCTGCCTACCTGGTGTACCTCACCCCCTTGCCACCGAGCGTGGCCACCGCCCTGCATGTTTGTGTGCACCTGTGGCAGAGGTGGGCTCCCTAGTTTGTAAAATGAGAGCATTTTCTAAACCAAGGGATGCCTCTGTGCAAGATCCCATCACAGTAAACCTATGGCCGTATATCAAGTCACTGGCTGGGCTGTTCAAAGTCATCAGTTACCAGAGGGAGGTTCAAGAGGGACGGGATGTATCTATACTTCCCCAGATCCTGATGCTGGGAAAGACTGAAGGCAGGAGGAGAAGGGGACGACAGGACGAGATGGCTGGATGGCATCACCGACTCAATGGATGTGAGTTACAGTAAGCTCTGGGAGATGGTGAAGGACAAGGAAGCCTGGTGTGCTGCAGTCCATGGGGTCGCAAAGAGTCGGACACGACTGAGTGACTGAACAACAATGGCTGATTCACGCTGATGTTTTGCAGAAACCAACAAAATTCTGGAAAGCCATTATCCTTCAATTAAAAAATAAAATTAAAAAAAATCACTCATTTCCCAAGTTTCCTTACTGTCCTGAAATACTTCATTTTATTGAAAGGAATGCATGTATTTAAATTGTATTTTAGTTAGTTTGAAGATTATAGAATATTAAAATTCATTAAAGATGGCCTTGTACAGTATGTGTATGTATGTATATGAATAAATTATTTCACTCACTGTGTCTGTGTATGAGGCCACATCTAAAAACTCTTCAACTAAGTCTAGGTCACAGAGAGGTATATGTGTATACACACACAAACAGACATACACACACACCCTTTGAAACAATTTTAGACTCACATAAAAGTGTCGAAACTAGAACAGAGTTCCTGTAGGGACTGCAAAGATAGAACGCATCCCTACATCCGTGACCGCACCTCTTACATAAGCGTGGCCCAGAGCCTAAACTAGGATACAGCTCTGCTCGGGGCGAGACCCCTGACCAGCCCCCTCAGCACCAGGCCCCAAGGGTCACCCAGGCTGCCGGGGGTGTCAGCAGTTCACTCCGTTTTACTCCCGAGTGGTTTTCCACAGTAAGGAAGTGCCGCCGTGTGTTCATCCGCTCGTCCACTTTCAGTTTCTCCTTCTTAATAATAAAGGCTGTGGCGCACTCGTGCAAGTTTCTGCTTGAACATAGAATTCGCGTCTTTAAATACCAGGAATGGGGTTGCTGGATCACACGGTGTTTAACTTTATAGGAAAGCCATCAGCTGTCTTCCGGGGAAGCCGACGGGCTTCTGCATCCTCGCGGCGCTGGGTAGCGGTCGGCTCCCGGCAGCCTGCCCTCCGATGCTCTGTGCAGGGCTCACGTGTGCTGGCTTTAGTTCGCACTTCTCCCGAGGTGGTGATACGGACATCTCTGCGTGCTTATTTGCCATTTGTATCTCTTACTTGAGGAGACATCTGTTCTCTCTTTGATGTGGCAGCTGGCTCCTTCCACACTCTCCTCCAAGTCCCTGGCATCCTTCCCTTAGCGTTTGCCTCCCAAATGCAGATGTCCTGCCTGCCAGGTGGACCCCGGGTGTTGTGAGAAGGGACTCAGAGCTGGTGGATTAGAGGTCAGCCTCCTGTCTGACATTCTCCTGTCTGCCAAGAGTCTGACATTCTCACACCTACCCCCAGCCCATGCTAAGGGCAACAGACCGGAGGTGGGCGGTTACAGGGAGGGCAGTGGGCAGTTCCAGCTGGAACAGAGGACAGAACCACTAGCCCCTTAGGAACACATTGACCTCCAGTGGACACTGCCCGATGCCAGGACCCTGCCTGAGCTGCCAGCATCCGCCCAGCAAGGAGCTCACCTGCCTCCTCTGTGAGGCCGCACCAGTTCATTGCTACATTTCTAGAAGACACATGGAGAGGATTCTTAGCCATCCTCACTGCCCCCTGAGGCTAAGCATGAGGCAGCGAGGACTCGTGGAAAGAGCCTGGGGAGGAAGTGCCTGGGCAGAGGCAGCAAGTGGGCCAGTGCCACCTGGACGCCAAAGGCTGGCAGCACCAGCAGGCCTCGGGGAGGGAGGTGCTAAAAGGAGGGGCAGGAGCTCCAGTCTGCCCCACAGCTCTGGATGATCTACTTACATCTCAAGAAGGATCCAGAGACACCAGGATGATGAGGGTCAAGCGATGTCTTACTGGGAAGAACAGGGTCCTGGGGCAGGGGGCTCAAGGGGTGAGCCTTGTCGATGGGTTAAGGGCCTTCCTTAGAAGAAGGACAGAGGGGTCCTCAGGCATCCCAAGGGGGGAACTGGGGGCAGCCCCTCTTTAGCGAGAGAAACCTTGTAGTTTCTCCATGAAGTGGCTTAGAAGCTGCCTGGACCACTGAACACTGTTGCTCTCTGCCCTCACTGCTCACAGTGTGGTCCAGAGGCTGCAGCATTGGCCTTGCTGGAAGCTGTCAGAAATGCAGATGCCCAGGCCCCACCCTAGACAGCCAGGACCTACCTATATAGAGGCTGCTGGGCTCCAGAGAGGTGTTTGGATGGGGAGTCATGGGGATTCTGTCTTGGGGGCGTCTCTCCACTGTCACATGTCAGGAATGTCCCAAGTTGTCTGCCCTGATACCTACCTCTGGACCAACGTCTACTTCAGCAAATAGGCAGCAACGACAGCAATAACAAGCCCACTGTCACTCATTCTGTTCTCTGTCCTCAATTCTCCTGGGTTCTTCAGCCTCCGTGAGGCTCTTCATCTTGTTCCAAGATGGACAAACTTCTGCAGGGGATAGCAGCCTGGTGGCCATGCCGAGCTTGTCCACACGCACCTCTGACCCCATCCTCTCCAGAGGGACTGCAAGGCTGTCCCTGGGAGCTTCGATCTTACTCAATCCCATGGACACTCTAAGGATGGGCAGGGGGCCGAGTGGGGTTGGTGGGGTCCCCCTACCCTCTCCTCTTTCCTCCGCAGTCATGGGGAAGTTCTATTAGCTAGAACGACCTTGGATTTCTCTCTTCTCTAATGAAATGCCAATAACAGTCTTCATGTTCTGCTTTGTCCTTATTCCTTGTTTGGAGCCTGTCTCTGTTTTTGTGGTTCGTGGGAAACACAGTCTGCTCTTGTGTCTCAGCACCAAGCTGATTGCTGCCAGGAGCCCCTGGGGCCACCGCAGGCCCTGTGGAGCGCTGTTCCCACATCTACCCTGTGGATGTGATTTTGGAGACTTTTTAAAGCATCCCATTAAACAAAGTCCAGGTCACATAAATGCTCACCGGGAGCATAAATGCTCGAGGAGCCTGAGTGCTCACACAGGGAGAGTCCGGCTGCATTTTGATGATAAAAAAGGATGACACTGACCTGGAGGCCCTCGGACAGAGTCATTTATTCATTGATAGACCGATCAGTGCAACGGGTCATCAGGCGCCCACTCAGTGCTGAGTTGGGGATGTATCCAGGAACTTTGCCTCTGGTCCTCACCTTGGAGGCTACACTCAACTCACCCATGGCCTGCTCCATCCACAGTGTCCATGGGGACACCGCCCACATCCCTGGTCCCGTGGCCAGGCCAGGCACCTCTGTGCTTTGAAGCCCATCCCTCCTGGATGCCTCCCATCTTGCTCCCCCTTGCTGACCGGCTGGTCTTCAGGGGGCATTTCCCAGGAAATCAGGTGCTCATCAGTCCTCACATCACTGATTGCTTCTGGGAAACTCAACCTAAGGTGGCTCAGTGGTGTCCAGTGTGACAGAAAATAAATAAGCCAAAACACAGAGACTTTGTCAGCAGGGGCACGATGCTGATGAGAAACTAGCTCAGTGAAGGGGAGGAGAGAATATTCTGGGTGCAAGAGGGGCTGCAAAGCCATGTGGGGTGCTGGGAAGTTGAGGGGATCAGGAGTCTGGGGGTGGGGGGAATGAATGAGAGGTGAGGTGATGAGGGAGGGGACTGCTCACAGGACCCTTGAGTGTCTGCACTTTATTTAACTCTGCTGCTTACTGACATTTCAAAAGGGATAAAAGCAAAAGGAACAGAAGAGGAGACTCAGGAATTGGCTAACCTATCGAAAGCTAGATCTTCTTTCTATTTCCTAGAAGAAACACAAGAGGAAAATCCACCCAATGCCATGCTGAAACGTGTGCAGACTTCACCCAGCCTGGGCCAGCAGAGCACTGGATGGGGTGCTGGAAAGACTACCGTCCTCTGGGATCTGACCTCAAGTTACAGCTGCTCCCCCTCACAACCCGGACCCTCTTCCCCCAAGCCTCCCTGAAACACCACTGCCTTCTCTGCTAAATCCTTCTTGAACCTGTAGTTCACGGTGTAGACCTCCGTGGGCAGCGTCTTATGTAAGGTTACGGTTCCAAGCAACATGTTCTGTTTCTGAATATACTTCTCTCCACTCCGAGGAGTGTCCTCCGACTTCTCAGGTTCTACCTGTTTGAGGAGGACACTGGCCATCCCCCAGACCCCCTGGTGGTTCTCACTTTTCCAGGCTTGAGGTTTCTAATAACTCGTCTGCTCAGCACCACTGCAAGCTGGTGGATGTTTTGCTGACAGATATCAGGTAGATATTTATGGGCACCTCGGGTGAACCATGCAAAGGGGACATTTTCCTAGGAACACTGCCATCAGCAGCGTGCACCTCTTGTTGTGTGGATTTGTTTTTTAACTGAACAGAGGCTGTTTTCCTAACTCAGTTTCACATTTCTCTGTTGACGGGGCATGATATGTGGTGTGGTTTTCATCATCAAGAAGAAAAAAATCCTTCTGGGACCCTCAGCTGACGTCCAGGACAGCCAAGGTGGGACCATCCCAATTCTGAATGGGGACAGCACCCTCCCTGGAGACCAGCCAGAAAGGGACCCTTAGCACCTTGCACAGTGAGGCTTCTCTCTTGTCTTCTCTGTGTCTGTTTCCTCCTGGTGAGTATGAGCACCACGGACCCAATGCCCGGGACCACAAGGACAACATGCAGGCTCTTTGTCCATAAAGATGGAGTCTCTCTTGCCTGCTAATAGTCTGAATGATCTGATGATCCTTGCACCGGCCAAATGCCTCTTGTTACAGAAATCTAGCATAACTCCAGAACACGAGGGCCAGCCACCTGCACTATTTCCCCTGCGTTGGTTTTTTTTTTTTGCATCGCAGAATTCATAGTATGTCTGCGAACAACCATCTGCATGTCAGCCCTGTGAGCTTTTCCTTATCTTTGTAAGAAATGCTGTGAAATGACTTGCACGGGAAAAAAAAAAGAAAAGAAAATATCAGCAATCAAGCTGGGCTCATGCTTGATTTCTGTGGTTATTCTTCTATTGTTCCGCAGAAACACAATGGACAAAAAGCTGAACAGACCATGATATAGGGGTGATGCTTCACATCATTCCCTTAAAAAGGGCATTGTCAGACTTCCCTGGTGGTCCGGGGGTTAAGACTCTGAGCTTCCACTGCAGGAGGCATGAGTTTGATCTCTTGTCTGGGAACTTCTGCATGCCTCGCGATCCAGCCAAAAAAGGGTGGAGCACGCTGTCATCACCAAAACTTTAAATTCAAAGGATGCGCTTCTTCTAGCATACTTGAATGCTTATGATCATTTTCCTCTTCTGATAACATCATACTGTAGTAAGTGGAAGATGAGGTTTTTATCAACATGGGCCAAGGTTAAATGGCTTCCCCAGGGCTCCAGGCTGTGACGAGTGTTTTCTGCATGCATGGTGGTCACTGAACATGGGCGTTAAGGGCATGCGTTGAGGAGAGACGTTTCATGAAGCATTGAGCAAATCTGTCTCTCAGGGACCCCAAAGGATGCTCTTGGTACTGGGTTTTGTTACATGAATATTGCTTAAAATATGTGGACCTTTGGTTAAGCTTGGAGAAATTTTATTAAACTCCAATGTGGTTTAGAATCAAATTTTACTGGTGTTTGTTCAAACTGAGTATGAAAGAGATTCACCAAAGTCACGGACTCTCCTTTCACTGTCATTCAAATCACATTTATTTTGTTAGTGTTTGACTCACATCTATCTGTAATCTTATGAAAGCTGATTTCATTAGAATTGTTGTCCAGTCGCTAAGTCGTGTCTGACTCTTTGCGACCCCACGGACTGCAGCACACCAGGCTTCCCTGTCTTCACCATATCCCAGGATTTGCGCAAATGCATGTCCATTGAATCAGTGATGCCATCTAACATCTCATCCTCTGTCACCGTCTTCTCCACCTGCCTTCAATCTTTCCCAGCATCAGGGTCTTTTCCAATGAGCTGGCTCTTCGCTTCAGGTAAAAGTTTTGGAGCTTCACCTTCAGCATCAGTTCTTCCAATGAATATTCAGGGTTGATTTCCTTTAGGATTGACTGGTTTGATCTTCTCGCTGTCCAAAGGATCCTCAGGAGTCTTCTCGAACACCACAATTAGAAAGCATCACTTTTTTGGTGCTCAGCCGTCTTTGTCATCCAACTCTCATATTCATAAGTGACTACTGGAAAAACTGTAGCTTTGACTATAAGGACCTTTGTCAGCAAAGTGATGTCTTTGCTTTTTAACATGCTAAGTTTGTCATAGCTTTCTTTCCAATGAGCTAGTGTCTTTTAATTTCATGGCTGCAGGCACCATCCACAGTGATTTTGGAGCCCAAGAAAATAAAATCTGTCTCTGCTTCTACTTTTTCCCCTTCTATTTGCCAGGAAGTGATGGGACTGGATGCCATTATCTTAGTTTTTTGAATGTTGAGTTTTAAGCCAGTTTTTCACTCCCTTCTTTCACCTTCATCAAGAGGTTCTTTAGTTCTTCTTTACTTTCTGCCATTAGAGTGGTATCATCTGCATATCTGAAGTTGTTGATATTACTTGTGGCAATCTTAGAATAGCTGTAGTCTTTTAAAAAAATTTATTTGGCTGATCTAGATCTTAATTGCAGCATGTAGGATCTTTGAACTTCGATGTGGCATGCGGGATCTAATTCCCTGACCAGGGATGAAACCCAGGCCCCCTGCATTTCGAGTGTGAAGCCTTAGTCACTGGACCACCAAGGAAGTCCCAGAATAACTGCAGTCTTATAATGATGAAACATTCTCCCTTTGTCAAAACAGATAAACAGTTTTCTCCCGACTGTGATTCTGAGCAGGGGCTCAGGAGCCATGGATAAGAGATCTGATCAGTGTGAGCCTGAAAAAGTAAAAAGGTTTTATTTCCTTGGCATACAAATTCAATCTGATGCCCCAATCCTTCTGCTTATCGTAAAGTATTTCAGAGGAACATGATGAATGATCCCCTTGTGTTCTTATGACAGATGGATTTATTATCTCAGAGATTCTCCCCTCATCAAACGGCTATAATTACACACTCCAGTGCCTTTTACTGGCAAATGTAAGATGAGAATATAAAGATATTGATTTTTACTTTTTAAGAAACATGCTGCGAGTCCCACATTTAAATGAGAGTTTCCCTTGACACAGAAAATGAAAACGGTAAATGGCACCCTACTATTCCGATCATGCTTACATTGCACATGATATTTTTGAATTCGTCTTTGGAAATTGTCAGTATGTAGGACGCCCTCAAAATATTTATTCCATAAAGGTAAATTTAATTTCCAGATAGGAAGTTATTCACATAGGCCTATTTACAGAAAGAGGAGTTTGCTGCAGTTTGGACAGCGCTAGATCAGATGTGACTATAAGGAGGGTTAAGACAGATCTCCTGATCATTTTGAATGATTTTCAGATCATTCATCTAAGGGTGAGTGATCCGCACTTAGAGCCATAAGAAACTGGGATGTCCAAATATATTTTTTTGTTTACGGAAAGATTGAAGGCAGATGGAGAAGGGGATGACAGAGGATGAGATGGTTGGATGGCATCACTGACTCAATGGACATGAGTTTGGGTAAACTCTAGGAATTGGTGATGGACAGGGAGGCCTGGAGTGCTGCAGTCCATGGGGTCTCAAAGAATCGGACACACTGAGTGACTGAACTGAAATGAACATACTGTCTCAAGGGAGGAAAATGAGTAATTAAATTTCCTAGTGCTTTAAGTGGATATATGTCAGATTATTTAAAGATAATTAACTTGATTAAGATTCTTAACCTAAGCACAAGCCATCTGTGGACACATTCTTTGTCCACATCTAATGCCTGTTGGAAAACCCACGTAGCACTTCAGATAACATCCTGTAAGACTTCTGGTACGACAGAGCCAGGAGACAGGCAGATCCTGTCCCTGAGGAATGACTGAAGAGAATTTTCAAAACAGCCTTCCTGGAGGGCTCAGCAATGACCCCGGGTCAGTGATAAATGGAGAGGTGTTTGCTTACAACCACTGCTGAATCCTGAGTCAGAGTAGTGTGAGTCTGTAAATGTATGCGAGACAGCAAAGGAGACACAGATATAAAGAACCTGGACTCTGTGGGAGAAGGCGAGGGTGGGATGATTTGAGAGAATAGCATTGAAACATGTATATTACATATGTGAAATAGATGACCAGTCCCAGTTTGATACACGAAACAGGGCACTCAAAGCCGGTGCACTGGGACAACCCTGAGGGATGGGATGGGGAGGGAGGTGGGAGGGGGGTTCGGGATGGGGGACACATGTACTCCCTTGGTTGATTCATGTCAATGTATGGCAAAAACCACTACAATATTGTAAATTGTAATTAGCCTCCAATTAAATTGTAATTAGCCTTCAATTAAATAAATAAATTAATTTAAAAAAGAATATTATAAACAAAATCATGAAGTACACACAAAAAAAGAATAGTGTGAGCCCGGTTGTTTTTGCCCTGAGCTCATGCAGACCCATCACCTGCTTGGCCATGAAGTATTTCTGCTAGGGAGGGGCTCCTCTTGGAGTCCACATTCTCTGCTGCTAGATGGAGCTGAGTTGACTGGGGAGCACAGGGTCGAAGCTCCATTCTCAGCCACAAACAGGAAAGCTTGCAGTTCTCCCAACTTATGGCTCTAATCTGTTTGGGCCAAGTGGCAGAGAGCTGGATGACCCAGGAATTTAACAAGGAGCTCCTGGAAGGGAGAGGACCACGGCGCCTGGGAAGCTTTCCTCATATCCTAGTTTGAACTAAACAGGAAATGAAAACACAACATATCACAGTTTATAGGAGGCAGTTGAAATAGTGTTTGAAAGTTAGAGCTTTAAATACATATATTATACAGGAAGAAAAATCTCAAAGGGATAACTAAGCTCCAGCCTAAAGAAACTAGATAAAGAAGCGCAAATTTAGACTATAGAAAAAAGGACAATATTATAAATATCTAAGTGAAAATCACTGAAATGGAAAACTGAAATGAAGGACAAATCAGTGGAACCAGATGACAGATATTTGAAAAGATCATCACAATTTTTAAACCTTTGGCTAGGCTGAGCAAGGAAAACATGGAAAAATCACCAAATTAGGTAGGAAACAGGAAACATCACCAACTGTGCAGAAAGCAAGAAGATTTAAGTGTACTATTACGGAAAACCCTATGCTGACAAGTTAGGTAACTAAGATAAAAGGGAAAAATCCCTAGAGTGGCACAAATTACTAAAGCTGAGTCAAGATGAAAGGAAAACCTAAAGATTTTCTTTCAAATCATAAGGAAATCAGGTCTGATCAGGAGTAAAAAAAAATATCTTCCCACAAAGAAGAGCCTGGGCCCAGGTGGTTTCACTGAATATGAATGACCATCCGAGAAGAAAAAGTCTCAGCGCAGGGCAGCATCTTTCAGACAGAAGAAGGAACACTTTCTAACTCATCCTTTGTGGCCAGTGCCACCCTGACACCAAAACCAGAGAAAGACACGAGAAGAGAAAGCTGCAGCTGGCAAGGACCAAGGGTCCTCGTGGACACAGAAATAAAAACCCTTACCAAGTTGTTAGCACGTTGAATCCAGCAATATTTAAAGAAGCGCAAACGCCATGGCCAATTTATCCCCAAATGTAAAGGATAGCTTAGTATATGGAATCAATTAATGTAATAGGTCATATCAATAGGGAAAGACAACCCCCCCCCAACACACACGATGATCTAAATGGACATTTGGCAAAGTTAAACACCTGTTTTTTGTATTAAAAAACCCTGTTCAACCACCTCTTGACAAAGGCCACTTTCTACATCTGACAAACAGCCTGAAGAGTTGGTCATTCATTTGAGAGTCTGAGCACTGCTTCTGAACCAGGAGTGAAGGGAGGAGCCCCACTCATCACCTCTGTCATCACTGTGTGAGGGTCCAGCCCGGGGCAGCTAGGCAAACCAACCAAACTGCATCCTGCTTCCTTGCCCCACCCCAGATCAGCCTCTCCCAGCTTCACGGGACATGCGATTGTGTTCAAAACACTGCCTGCTTTTTTCCTAAGTGATTTCTGTTTCCTCTGGGTCCCCTCTTCTATTTTTGTTGTTCTTTCTCATTCTCGCTTTGGGGTTCTTGTCCAATGATTGCGTGTCCTCCCAGCTCTTCTCCTGTGTGTGAAGAAGCCTCTGCGGGTGCTACCTGTAGTGTGAAATCCTATCTTTCCTGACAGGTTTCCAGGACTTGTGATTTTTTACGGGAGAGAGGTCCAGCTGAGGGCTCAGACGTGAGGAGGTGGCTGTATTCGAAACAGCCGTCTGGGGTCCACACAGCATCGCCGCCAGGACACAGGCGTCTGGAGCCAGCGGAGGCACCTGGGAGCCCTCCAAGCTTCTGCCTCCCACATGCAGGGTCAGGAACAGAGCCTGCCGCCTGGGGCCAGTGGCCAGCCGGCATTCTCAGGCTCAGGCCAGTAGGGGAACCTGGCAAGCCCAGTGGGGCAGCCTTCTTTCAGCCATCCCCCCAGCCATGAAATGACTGCCCCCCAGCCTGGGTGCAGGTCTCCTGGGCTCAGACCCCTGTGGCACCCCACCATGGGGGCAGCTGTGCGGCACACCATGGCCAACATGCACGTTTCTAAGAGTGTGATCTGACGCCCGTGCCCGCCCTACAGGAGACGGGACTCTACAATAATTCAGCTTGTCTGCCCCTTATGCTATCAATTTCATCTATTTCTTCCAGCCGGTTTTAGGTTTCAGCTGTTCCAACAATCCTTAGTAAACACTCCAGAATGTCATATTAAGGAAACCACATGTGGCAGCCAAAACATCCCAAATTGTCCCCAAGTGTGCACTCCCAGGCTCTTGAGGAACCTCCTTCCCCTGGGGGCTTTGGCCAGTGGCCACTGTTCCCTGGGTCAAGAAGAGTCCCTGGATGAGGGCATGGCAACCCACTCCAGTATTCTTTCCCGGAGAATCCCTTGGACAGAGGAGCCTGGCGGGCTACCATCCATAGAATCGTACACAACTCAGCCACTTTGCACAGCATAGCACTCTCCCCTGTGGCCGGGCAGTCAGCAGAAACCCCCAGCCCCCTGAGCTGCCAGCACGGTCAGCCCTTAAACGCATCTTATTCCCATCCTGATGGCCTTGACCTTGTGTCCCCTAAGCAGAATCCCCGCTGAAGCCCTAGGTCCCAGACCCCACCTCCTTCTCCATCCCTGTATCTCTCAAACAGATTCTGAGTGAAGAGCGCCCAGGAGGCTGTGGTTTCCTTGCACTTTTGCTCACTGGCTGCATGTCCTGACTTGTGCCTGCCTGGCTCTCATCCCCCCAGAGCCCCACATCCCACTCCCGACGGCCCGTGACAAACATGCTCTCTGACCTCCAGCTCCTGGAACTCCTCCTCCTCCTCCACATCATAGGATAGTGTGTGGATCTTGATGTCTTCAGGCGAGAGGTCAATGAACTTGCCATCGGGGTACTCCAGGCTCTCCTTGGTGGGCGAGCGGTCCTCGATGAAGGTGGTCTCACAGCAGTCAGCTGCCACGCCGTCCCCCCAGGGGCGCAGCACACTCTCCGAGTAGAGGATGAGGTTGGGCCGGTAGCGGGACTCCACCGACTGCTGGAGCATGCTGGGGTCCAGCAGCTGTTGGAGTGGCTCATTCCTGGTGCCGTCTGGGCCGGCCGGCGCCACGCTGCCCACCATCCGGCAGCTCTGGTACTGGGGAGCGGGGTACACGGACACCAGGCCATCCCGGCTCTCGGCCACCAGGCTCCTGGTGTTGATGAGGCCGTTCCTCTTGCCGGCCTCACCGAGCTTGTCGCGCACCAGCCCACTCTTCTGCTCCACGACTCCAGCCATGCCTGCTGTCCTCCCGGCTGGTCGTCGGGCTGGCGGGCTGGACTCAAGGGTCACGCTTGCCTCGCGGGGCCCATTTCTCCTGGAGGAGGAAGAAACAGAGATGAGGCAAGGAAATCATACCTGAAAAGCTCATCAGTCAGACCCTGATTGTCCCAGGGTGTCCTGGTCGCTCGGGTGAACAGTCACTGATCTGAGCCCACTTACCCTGATGGTTTAGACAGGCTCGGTGGGGGCAGTGGCCAGAGGGAGGCATAGATAGACCCTGAACATCTTTGGACAGACTCTGCTTCCCAATGAAGGAGGCTGTGCAGGAATTAGGACCATGCTGCCCCAGAGAATCCCAGGGTTTCAGCTGACTCCCGAAACCCATAGGCAAGCCCACCCATACCAGCCTCAACCACGGAGCAAGTGGGGCCATTCATTCAACTCTCCCAGGCTTCTCATCCAAGCAGAAAAACTTGCACCAAGGAAGAGAGGGCTGACTTACAAAGATCTTGTGACTTAGTACTAATGGAACAAAGGAATAAAGAATTATTTCAGCTTTTGATCTTTTCAAATAGATTTTCAACAAGCAACCAACCTACAACCTCTTGTGAATGAAATTTTGACTAGAGGGATTTAAAAGCTTTATATACTAATAAATTAAAAATTTTTGAGTGACGTATTTTTATCTTTATATTTTCAGATGTTTTGTCTAGTATATCTTAAATATTGATCTATTTTATCTGTTCTTTTTTCTGAAGAACTAAGTTGCTTTTGCTTATAACTTACCATAAAATGCCTTTGTACGATAAAAACAAAAAAGAAAAATGCCCCACACAGATTTAGAAGGTAAGAAATAAGAAGACCTACATGTTAGTGCTGTACATGGACTAAGCTCCCTAGCTGAGGAAATCTTACACGCACGTTAGTATGTTCTACACACGTTAGAATTATTCTGACACTCACACTGGCCTTCAGCAGGGTCCCAGGAAGTGGCCTGAAAATTTCCCTGTCTCAGTGGTGCTTGGCTTAAAGAAACACCTGTGTATATGGGATACAATTAAGAATTCTTCTAAACTATTTCCCTCTAGTTCCTTTCTAGAGTTTCATATGTTAAGAAGAAGACACCAAAGTTTACGATTTGGGGGAGACAGCTTTTCCTCTTTGCAAGTTAATAACTATTATGTAGCAACATTCCATCTTGAGGCTTCTGCTGTTCTGGCTTTCTAGGAGATTTAAGGATTGTCTTACATTATAACTGCTTTGTTTGGAGGTAGCTACAGGAATCTAAGGTGGCACTAGTGGTAAAGAACCTGCCTGCCAATGCTGAACTCGGGTTCAATCCCTGGGTCGGGAAGATCCCCTGGAGAAGAGAATGGCAACCCACTCCAGTATTCTTGCCCGGAGAATCCTATGGACAGAGGAGCCTGAGGGGCTACAGTCCATAGGGTCACAAGGAGTTGGATACAACTGAAGCGACTGAGCATGCACACCGGAATCTAAAATTTCACACCGAGCAGAGGAGAGAAAGAAGACACCCTTGCGATTAAAGGGAAAATAGCAGTTTAATCACGTCGACAGATGACCGGTCGAGGGCAGGGTATGCACTGAGAGGTGTGGGTGTCACCAGCTTGACACCGTGACACATGTAAGAGGGCAGAACACAGTGCCAGCTCTGTTCCTGGGCCTCTAAGCCCTCAGCCCCAGGGCCCAGTAACAACCAAGAGCTAAAACCAGGAATTCTGAGCACCTGTGAAGCACATCCTCTGTGTGAGCGTCACCTCCACACCTGGTCACCTTCCCAGCTCCTCCAGGTGTTTCTGGTCCAAACATCCAGCCTCTCTGATCTTCATCCTTCCACAGAGAAGCTGATGGGACCCTTGTGCAGGGCTGGATGTACCACCAAGCCCAGAAAAACCTTCCTGAAGCTCAGATTGGCTTCTCAGACTCAGCTCCTTCTGCCAGGATCTGCAGTGAGTATCTTACAAGTGACATGTGGTTGCATTTGTTTAAATTCCTCTTCTTGGACGGAGTCCCTTGTTCCAGTGTAGCCAGTGTGACCCTCCCTTTTCTGGTGCATTCCCGGCCGCTGGGCTCCGGTTTCTCCTATAGCTCCTGGTGTATCCTTCTCTGCCAATGTGACAGCTACTCAACATCACTGCCTCCTCAGCCCTGCCCTGCCCAGAGCCTGAGACAAAAGGACCAGTTTCCTCCCTGTTCTTGCCCTGGTATATAGCCGGTGTTCAGTGAATGTCTGTCAAAAGTAACAGTCTTAAGGGTTACAGGACTGGACTAACACTACTTAGGGATCTCCTTGCCTTGCACCAATCCTGAAGTCAGTTGAAATCGTGGCACTTAGAGGCAGGCACAGCTTACATCTCCACCACCCAGAGTCGGCTGAGAACCTGCAGCATCAGCACCTTCTGGGCTTCAGTCAGGAAGGTGGAGTCTTGACCACCTGGAGCTACTGACTCAGATCCAAACACCACCACCACAAGGGCTATTTTGCACTTTTTAGGGAATGCTCTCTAGTGAATTGCTGGGAGGAATATCAACAACCTCAGATATGTGAATAATACCACTCAAATGGCAGAAAGCAAAGAGAACTAAAGAACCTCTTGATGAGGGTGAAGGAAGAGACTGACCTAAAAGTAAATATTAAAAAAACCCTTAGGTCATGGCATCTGGTCCCATCAGTTCAGTTCAGTTCAGTTCAGTTGCTCAGTCGTGTCCGACTCTCCACGACCCCATGAATCGCAGCACGCCAGGCCTCCCTGTCCATCACCAACTCCCAGAGTTCACTCAGACTCACATCCATCGAGTCAGTGATGCCATCCAGCCATCTCATCCTCTGTCGTCCCCTTCTCCTCCTGCCCCCAATCCCTCCCAGCAGCAGAGTATTTTCCAATGAGTCAACTCTTCACATGAGGTGGCCAAAGTACTGGAGTTTCAGCTTTAGCATCATTCCTTCCAAAGAAATCCCAGGGCTGATCTCCTTCAGAATGGACTGGTTGGATCTCCTTGCAGGCCAAGGGACTCTCAAGCGTCTTCTCCAACACCACAGTTCAAAAGCATCAATTCTTCAACGTTCAGCCTTCTTCACAGTCCAACTCTCACATCCATACATGAACACAGGAAAAACCATAGCCTTGACTAGACGGACCTTAGTCAGCGAAGTAATGTCTCTGCTTTTGAATATGCTCTCTAGGTTGGTCATAACTTTTCTTTCAAGGAGTAAGCGTCTTTTAGTTTCATGGCTTCAATCACCAATTGCAGTGATTTTGGAGCCCCCCAAAATAAAGTCTGACACTGTTTCCACTGTTTCCCCATCTATTCTCCATGAGGTGATGGGACCAGATGCCGTGATCTTCATTTCTGAATGTTGAGCTTTAAGCCAACTTTTTCACTCTCCTCTTTCATTTTCATCAAGAGGCTTTTCAGTTCCTCTTCACTTTCTGCCATAAGGGCGGTGTCATCTGCATATCTGAGGTTATTGATATTTCTCCCGGCAATCTTGATTCCAGCTTGTGTTTCTTGCAGGCCAGCATTTCTCATGATGTACTCTGCATAGAAGTTAAATAAGCAGGGTGACAATATACAGCTTTGACATACTCCTTTCCCTATTTGGAACCGGTCTGTTGTTCCATGTCCAGTTCTAACTGTTGCTTCCTGACCTGCATACAGATTTCTCAAGAGGCAGGTCAGGTGGTCTGGTATTCCCATCTCTTTCAGAATTTTCCACAGTTTATTGTGATCCACACAGTCAAAGGCTTTGGCATAGTCAATAAAGCAGAAATAGATGTTTTTCTGGAACTCTCTTGCTTTTTCCATGATCCAGCGGATGTTGGCAATTTGATCTCTGGTTCCTCTGCCTTTTCTAAAACCAGCTTGAACATCAGGAAGTTCACGGTTCATGTATTGCTGAAGCCTGGCTTGGAGAATTTTGAGCATTACTTTACTAGCATGTGAGATGAGATGGTAGGTGTTACAAGAGGGCATCAGAGAGCAGACACACTGAAACCACACTCACAGAAAACTAGTCAGTCTAATCACACTAGGACCACAGCCTTGTCTAACTCAATGAAACCAAGCCATGCCCGCGGGGCAACCTAAGAAGGGCGGGTCATGTTGGAGAGGTCTGATAGAATGTGGTCCACTGGAGAAGGGAATGGCAAACCACTTCAGTATTCTTGCCTTGAGAACCCCATGAACAGTATGAAAAGGCAAAATGATAGGATACTGAAAGAGGAACTCTCCAGGTCGTAGGTGGCCAATATGCTACTGGAGATCAGTGGAGAAATAACTCCAGAAAGAATGAAGGGTTGGAGCCAAAGTAAAAACAATACCCAGTTGTGGATGTGACTGGTGATAGAAGCAAGGTCTGATGCTGTAAAGAGCAATATTGCATAGGAACCTGGAATGTCAGGTCCATGAATCAAGGCAAATTGGAAGTGGTCAAACAAGAGATGGCAAGAGTGAAGGTCGACATTCTAGGAATCAGCGAACTAAAATGGACTGGCATGGGTGAATTTAACTCAGGTGACCATTATGTTTACTACTGCGGGCAGGAATCCCTCAGAAGAAATGGAGTAGCCATTATGGTCCCATCATATCATGGCAAATGGGAGGGGAAAAGGTGGAAGCAGTGACAGGTTTCCTCTTCTTGGGCTCTAAAATCGCTGTGGATGGTGACTGCAGCTGTGAAATTGGAAGACGATTGCTTCCTGGCAGGAAAGTGATGACAAACCGAGACAGTGTGTTAAGCAAAGAAAAAAAGAGAAGATGCTCCAGTCAAGAAGAGAAACAGGTGGGATTGGAACCAGGTACGTCTGGCTCCAAGTGTACCGTCTCCTCGCTCAGCTGGAGTGACACCTACGTGTCACCCGGAAAACTGGGGAAGCATGTCAGACTGTGGACCTCACAGTCAGCTCTCACAGCTGAGGGATGTGTGCTGTTTCAGGAAGATGCCAGTTCTGTTGTTCTTTCCTTTTAGTTAGTAACTTAATTCATTAAAAAAACAGCAACATTATTGGGATATAATCTAGAGACACAGGTTCGATCCCTGAGTCTGGAAGATCCCTGGGTCAGGAAGACCCCCTGGAGAAGGAAATGGCAACCTGCCCCAGTATTCTTGCTGGGAAAATCCCATGGAAGGAGGAGCCCATGGGGTTGCAGAGAGTTGGACACGACCTAGCACATACGTACCAACATCATAATGTTCACCTGAAGTTTACTTTTTTATTTTTAAAACGAATTTTAAAATATTAATTTATTCGGCTGCACGAGGTCTTAGTTGCAGCCCGAGGGATCTCGGCTGTGTCACGTGGGCTCTTCCGGCGCTGGGCGCGGACTCTAGTTGCGGCGCGCAGGCTCCGGAGTGTGGGCTCAGTAGCTGAGGCACATGGGCTCAGTTGCTCCGCAGCCTGTGGAATCTCAGTTCCCCGAGCAGAGATCGAACCCCCACCCGCTGCATTGCAAGGCGGATTCCTAAGCACCATGGAAGGCCCCGCCTGACTTTTACAGTGTGCCCTTCCCAGGGCTGCAGCATGCTTACAGCGGTGTGCAGTCTTCCCCTCATCCAGTTCCAGAATATTTCCATCACTTGTTACACAGCAAGCACTGCCGGCTCACCCCGGCTCCGGCAGCTGCCAGTCAGCCTGCTGCGGGTATGGGTTTGATTACTCTGGATGTTCCACATGAAAAGAGTCGTGCGTGTGGGTGCACGGTGAGTCCGTGCCAGCGCTTTGTTCCTCCTGGCCGAGGGGGTCATCCGTTGCGTGGCTGCACGGCATTTTGTTGGAGGGGGCGGTTTTTCTCGAGATCCTATGTAATACTGGATTATGACTGCACCTCTCCTGTTGAGTTGTTAATACAATAGAGCTTTCTTTTTTTCTCGCAAATGCGCAGTCAGAATGGAGTTGACTGCGTTAGTCGCTCAGTCGTGTCCGACTCTTTGTGACACCATAGACTGTAGCCCGCCAGGTTCCTCTGTCCATGGGGTTTTCCAGGCAGGAATACTGGACTGGGTTGCCATTTCTTCCTCCAGTGGATCTTCCCGACCCAGGGATCGAACCTGGGTTACATGCACTGCAGGCAGATTCTTGACCGTTTGAACCATAAGGGAAACCAAGTCAGAATGGAAATGTCTTCAAAACAGAACAAAGCAAAATGAACTCTCAGTCTGCGCCTCTGGAGTGCAGGAAAGGCATTTCACGGAATGTGGAGAGCACATGCAGAGTCTCCCCTGTCTCAGCCGGGCCAAAGAAAGCCCGCGGCCAGACAGGCCACGTGACCTGCTGACAGAGGGCACGCCGCGCGCTGCGCCCGCCTCCTCATTGGACAGAAAGCTCCGACCCCACCGCAGCAGGGGCTTCAGAACAAGGCAGTCTGGACTGTGGCCCCAGCCTCCATCTCCCTCATCAGAAACAGGGTCTGAGCTATGCTGAGCTCTGTCTGCATCTGGCCCCACCACTCACGTGCACCACCAGGACCCTTTATTATGAATATGGCAGAATTATACATGGACCTCTCTGTGGAGAAACTGGGATTACATATTCCAGGTTGTGTTTCTCTCAACCTTGTTTCCAATATTTCATAAATGTTTTGCTCTGAGGAAGTAACTCAGAAAAAAAAAATGTAAAGAAAGTTTTGGGAGTCAGAGTTGTTAAGTGTAATAATTTCCAGAGGTATGAACAATGAAGTAAACGCAAGTGAAGAACCAAACCGTCTTCTTATGAGTTATCTTTTTCTCAGAGCCTGTACACAATTCTAGATTTTGAAAAAAAATCTATCTCCCCACCTCCTCTCACTCACTCCCCCATCCCCTGGAAGACAGGAGTATCTGCACTGTTAATGTGTGTCCATTGGGGGAGGAAGGGATTTCGTAGAGTAGTACTTGATGTCTGTGCCTCTGTGGCTGATTAAGACCCTTATCTGTGCCAGATTTTGTGCAGTAAGAGTCACGTTTAACATGTAAAACTACCTTTAGAGCAGCATCTTTGAATCAAAGGAGAACAGAGCAAACTAACTAGGCAGTCGATGGGGAAAACAAAACTAATTAGCAGATTCGTTTAGCGTGATGCTGGGCCCTGCGACAGGCCTGGATTACTCCTCACACAATCTGCCCCCACACGGCTCAATCAGCAAAGTGTTAGCAGGGCACCAGGTGCGGGGTCTTCCCTAAACCCCAACACTGTCAGACGCCTTTTGTGTCAACAGTAATACTTCCCTCCTGCTAAGCAAATAATAGGTGCATTCTCACCAATGCCCAAGTGTCGAGAGAAGAGATCTGCTTGCAAATCCTCATTAAAACAATTAAAATCTGCCTTTAGCATAAACATACAGAAAAGCCTGTGATTTGGCAGTGGAGAGAGTTAATGAAGCATTAGAACCAGATCGGTTATTGTTATTTAACGTTTAAATGGCACATTACAATTGCAAAATGCTGTATCACCCAACTCATGACTTCGGGTGGCTGGGGACTTCCTGCTCACACAGCTGATTCAGACTCCTGTGGGGAGCCAGGCTCTGTCACAGCACCTCTGGGAAGAGTACAGGAATCTGAGCCTGATTCATGACTGTGGAGAGGAAATGCTGTGATATCGGAAGTGTGTAAACCTGTGTATCAAGGACTCTGCTGTCTATGAAAGTTGTGCTAACTTCCTTTAGCTCTGTGGGTCTCTATCTCAGTCTTAAGGAAGATGTTGTGGGAAGAGTCTTCCTTTCCAATAGTACCTCCATGTCTACCTTCACCACCTCTAGCTTTTAATCATCACCATCTCCACCATCACCATTACTACCATCATTACCATCACCCTCACCACTATCATTACCAGCTCCACCATTACCACGACCACCATCTCCACCATCTCCACCATCATCATCATCACCACAATCACCACCACCACCATCTCCACCATCATCATCATCACCACAATCACCACCACCACCATCTCCACCATCATTACCATCATCAGCATCACCACCATCTCCATCTCCACCACCATCAACATCAACATCACCATCACCATCAACATCACCATCACCATCACCACCATCTCCACCATCATTACCACCACCACCATCTCCACCATCATCGCCATCATCACCACCACCACCATCACATCATCACCATTTTCACCATCATCATCACATTACCACCACCACTATCATCACCAGGAGTTGGCAAACTATACCCCATCAGACAAATTCAACCCACAAGCAAGAAAGATTTTATACATCTTTAAATGACTGAAGATAAGAAGTATATTCCATGATACATGAAAACTGAGAAATTAAAAACTCCTCTGTCCATGGGATTCTCCAGGCAAGAATCCAGGGATTGAACCCAGATATCCTGCACTGCAGGCAGATTCTTTACCGCCTGAGTCATGAGGGAAGCCTGTTAGGATCCATAAATACAGTTCTATTGAACCCCATCCACATCCGTTCATTCACATATGCCTCTAACTGTTCTGCACTAAAAGAGCAGTTAGACACCTGTAATAAGAGGCCATATGATCTGCAAAGCCTAGAACAGCTTTCATCTGCTCTTCACAGGAAAGGCTGATTCCTGACCTAACCCCTCCCACACCGCCACCACCACTGCCACCATCACCACCACCACCGACAGCACGAGTGATGTGGACACTGTCCTCACCATCAGTAGCAATGAAGCCCACCCCCTACCCAACTCTGTGGTTCAGAGGTATGGAGGCCACCTGTGTGTCAAAGAGTTCCTTGAGAGGGCTGTGAGTGAGGACACAGATTCAAGCAAGAACCTTCCTCCTCACCAGTGAGTGATAGAGACAGCAGTCTTGCAAGTAAATATTCTTGTCCTTTAGATCTTGCAAGTGACCTGTAGCTTGGGGCGACTTCAACTCAGAGAACCTGCAGCCACAAGCCTGAACTTGGACCCCAAGCCCTCACCCTTTGTGTGCCTGGATCACTCAGTTTGGAGTGTCCAGGGCTGGGAAATCCCACTCACCTCTGCTCCAATTCTTGGCAGGAGCAAATGAAAACTCCCCTCTGGAAGAATGTGCTAAAGACAGATCTCAGAAAATGTCCACCGATCATGCTGTGGACCTAGAGTCTGGGATTAAGCACTTGAGGAAACAAGCCCTAGTCATCAGGGGTGGGTGGCTCAGCTGGTAAAGAATCAGCCTGCAATGCAGGAGACCTGGGTTTGATCCCTGAGTTGGGAAGATCACCTGGAGAAGGGAATGGCTACCCACTCCAGTATTCTTGCCTGGAGAATTCCATGGACTGCATAGTCCATGGTTTTGCAAAGAGTCAGACATGACCGAGTGACTTTCACTTTCAGTAGAGGTGAGCGAACACTGCAGAACTGGGGCCACACATGTCAGACACAGGTACAGGATAAACATGCTTACTGTGTTTAAAAATGAAGGACTTAGAACTTTAAAAGTAAAAAAAACTATATTTGTGAAATTAAAATCTCAACAGACCATCCCTTCTGACTTTAAAGTTGACGACATGCTCCAAGGGTTTCTCTTGCTGCAAAATAAGACCCAGGATTAGGACACACCTGGAGACATGCTGGTTGTGGAGAAAAATCACCAAAGACCACTGCCTTTCCATGAAGAACTACTGGGAGGGGCAGAGTTGCACTGATGTAGGATGCCAACCATAATAGTGATAGTGAGTTACGCAGCTTTGGTAGAGACATAAGATGGTGAAGTTGATACCTGACCCCTAATTCTCAGCTGAGACTCGATGGAAGTGGCCTCAGTGTAAGGACTAGCATCACCAAGCACAGATTCCCAGGCCCCCAGCAGTTTCTTATCCAGTGGGATGTGGATATGCTGATCCATGGACCACACTTTGAGACTCACTGTTCTATAGATTCTGACATAGTGTCAAGTAAGTGATGACCCCTGGCTCCAGGCAGAAACAGAATCAAAGCTCTGGGATGGAAAGCTCTCCTAATTTAAGCATATAAGAGAGTTGGACCATAAAGAAGTTTGAGCGTCAGAGAATTAATGCTTTCGAACTGGGTGCTGGAGAAGACTCTTGAGAGTCCCTTGGACAGCAAGATTAAACTGGGCAATTCTCAAGGAAATCAACCCAGAATATTCATTGGAAGGACTGATGCTGATGCTCGAATACTTTGACCACATGGTGTGAAGAGTCAATGGATTGGAAAAGGCCTGATGCTGGGAAAGACTGAAGGCAAGAAGATAAGGGGGCAACAGAGGATGAGATGGCTGGATGGCATCACTGACTCAATGGACATGAGTTTGCGCAAACTCAGGGAGATGGTGAAGGGCAGGGAAGCCTGGCATGCTGCAGTCCATGGGATTGCAAAGAGCCGGACATGACTTAGTGACTAAACAACAACAATGAAGTATCAAATAGGGACCTCTCTGGTGGTCCAGTGGTTAAGAAACTGCCTTGCAGTGCAGGGGACGCAGGTTTGATTCCTGGTCAGGGAACTAAGATTCCACATTTCATGGGGCAACTAAGTCCTCACCTGGCAACAGAAGAGCCTTCATGATGCAACAAAGATCCCGTGTGCCACAACTAAGACCTGACACAGCCAGAAAATATAAATATTAAAAAAATAAGACCAAGCAATAAGCTGACAATTAAGGTTCCACCCACACAAAGACTTCATGTCCCTGTGAGTGAGAATCAATAGAAAAAAATAGCTTTGGACAATCAAGGATTTCAGATATTAGATAGTAGGAATATAGAACAGTTGTTTATAAAATATTTATGGAAATATTCATGGAAATACAGACTTAAATGATAGAAATAATTTGTGAAATATTTATGAAAGAAATAGAAATATTTAAAGATGAGCAAGTAACAAGAGACTATCAGAAATAAACAGAAAAAAATAAAAGTTTGAATTTCAAAAAGTGAAAACATTTCAGTTGTTGGAAAAACTCAACAGAATTAAAAATAGCAAAATAGACACAGCTGAAGAAAAAAAAATTAACTAGAAGATAGTTTTGAGGAAAATATCCAGACTGCACTATTAAAGAAAGAGAGACAGAAAATATAAAAGGTTGGTTAAGAGTGTGGAGTACAGAATAAGAAGGTTCAACCCATTTCTAGTAAGAGTTCCAGCAAGAATGGAGAGAGAAACACAGGAGTGCCTCATGGACATGCTGTAGTCAAGCTGATGGACGTGAACTTCGTGGAGACCTTATATGGAGTCAGAGGAAAAAGGCAGATAATTTACTCAGCAACAGACATCAGAATGACAACGTGTCAAGAGAAAGTAGCTGCCCACTTAATTTTTTTGTGCGTCTTTAAAAAATGTTTATTGGAGTACGGTCGCTTTACAGTGTTGCCTTCGTATCTACTGCACGGCAAAGAATTGTTTATATGTGTACACATATTCCGGAGAAGGCAATGGCACCCCACCCCAGTACTCTTGCCTGGAAAATCCCATGGATGGAGGAGCCTGGTGGGCTGCAGTCCATGGGGTCGCTAAGAGTCGGACACGACTGAGTGACTTCACTTTCACTTTTCACTTTCATGCATTGGAGAAGGAAATGGCAACCCACTCCAGTGTTCTTGCCTGGAGAATCCCAGGGACTGGGGAGCCTGGTGGGCTGCTGTCTATGGGATTGTACAGAGTAGGACATGACTGAAGCGACTTGGCAGCAGCAGCAGCAGGACACATATTCCCTCTTTTTTGGATTTTCTTCCTATTTAGATCACCACAGAGCACTGAGAAGAGTTCCCTGTGCTGCACAATGGGTTACATTATGTTATGTTATGTTAAACATTAGCTATGTTAGACACAGTATCAGTCAATAGTGTATACATGTCAATCCCAGTCTCCCAATCCACCCCACCTCTCTCTCCCCCTTGGTGTCCATACATTTGTTCTCTACATCTGTGTCTCTGCTTTGTAAATAAGATTGTCTACACCATTTTTTTTTTTCATATTCCACATATATGAATCAATGTACACTATTTGCTTTTCTTTCTGACTTACTCCACTCTGTATGATGGTCTCTAGGTCCATCCGTGTCTCTAGTTGCCAACTCTGAACACAAGAAAATTGTCTTTCAAGAACAAAGTGA
This sequence comes from Redunca redunca, assembly GCA_006410935.1. Taxonomy (NCBI): domain Eukaryota; kingdom Metazoa; phylum Chordata; class Mammalia; order Artiodactyla; family Bovidae; genus Redunca; species Redunca redunca. Next base: position 38,115 of record SJYQ01017238.1, on the reverse strand, counting down.
ATTAAGATAGATTAAGAAATGAAGAGACTTGAGCCAAACACAATTCTAAAGGAGGAAGAGAAACAATGCTGGTGGGCAGCTTAGGGGGCAAGAACTGGTGAACAGAGAAATCAACACCTTGTTCATGAATCCAAAGAAATAACGAGGCTATATGACCCCCGCCCCTAAACTGTGAGGTTCATTTAAAAAAAATTAAACACTGGAAAACAATAGTATGTAAATCAGGAGGTGGGTGATACTAACATCTTTTCAATGTTCTAGAAATGTGTTAAATTATTCAGTTTTAGGCTTAGGTTAAATATGCCTGGGTAAATTTCAAGGATAACTACCAAATGAATAAAAATACTATACACATTTCAAATTAGGAGAGAGAAAAAAGGAGTAAGACAGAAAAAACAAACAGAGCAGGACAAAAATAAAAATAAAAATTGAGGTAACAAGTGAAAATAGATCAGCACTCATAATAGCCATTAATTAGGTGAAATTGTTAGTTAAAATTAATTTTCACTCTGGGTTTAAAACAGTATCCTGACATATGTTATTTATAAGAGACATACCTAAAGCATAAGGAAGTGGAAGTGCTGAAAACAGAAGGATGGAAAATATGTATACAAGAAAAATCTTAGGCAGAAAATAAACCTGGCACAGCTTAATGAATCTAAAACAGTAAAAGGGGCTTCCTTGGTGGTCCAGTGGCTACGATTTAGCCTTCCAATGCAGAGGATACAGGTTTATCTCTAGTCAGGGAGCCAAGATCTCACATGCCTCAAGGCCAAAATGTAAATCAGAAGCAATATTGTAGCAAATTCAATAAAGACTTTAAAAATGGTCCACTGTCCAAAAAAAATCTTTAAAAAGATAAATAAAACAAAGTAGACATCAAGGAGTAAAAAAGCTACCACCTAGTAACATAGATGCTACATAGTAGGGGGTTCAATCCACCTGGCTCTTTGCTCGACTTCCCGACACACAATCAATTCATATCGCGGTCTCAAAACAAAATTGGTAGAATTACAGGAATAATGGAATATCTTTACCAGCAGAACAAGAAACTTGAAAACACTCTCTAAACCATGTTAAGAAATAAATAGACCAAGAATAAGAAAGATGTGGAATATTAAAAAAGCAACAGTAGCAATTTTAAGCAATGCGCATATAGAAAATTCTGCATCCAGCAGTTATAGAATAGATTCTTCCAGGCACTGGTATGCTGTCTTTTCTCTGTTTCTCCTAATCTTTCCTTCCTTCTCTCTCTCCATTCCCTTCCTCTCTCCCTCCCAAAAGTGGATCAAGTACTAAGCCATGAAGCGCCAGCACATCTCACATCACTTTGTATCTTACAGATTGTGTTTTGGAACCACAGTACAGTTGATACAGAAGTCAATACGTTTAGGAAACTTCCCAGGTGCCTTGGTGGTAAAGAGTCCACCTGCCAATGCAGGAGACACAGGAGATGCAGGTTTGATCTCGGTCGGGAAGACTCCCCTGGAGGAGGAAATGACAACCCACTCCAGTATTCTTGCCTGGAAAATTCCACTGACAGAGGAGCCCGGTGGGCTACAGTCCATGGGGGTTGCAAAGAATTGGACAAGCATGCACAGTGGTCCAGTGATTAGGACTCTGTGTTTTTGCTGCTCAGGGCCTGGGTCAGGGAACTAAGTGCAGCAAAAAAAAGAAAAAGAAAAAAAAATCAATACATTTAGCAAAAGCCACTCTCAGTTAGAAGTGAAGAAAAAAAAACACACACTTTCTTAATAACCATTGGACCAAAGAATAAAATTATTTTGAACTGAATCCTGTTGAAAAAACTACATATTAAAGCAAACTACATACCAAAACCTAGGGGTGCAGGTGAAGAGCTACTTAGACAAAACAGCTTTACATGCACATATTAGGACAATAAAGGTTATAACATAAATGAATCAACATCCAAATTGATAAATTAGCCAAAATAATAATAATGAAGGGAAAAGATACATGTGACAGGTAGTAATAAAGATAAGAGCCAAAATAGTGAAACAGAAAGCAGAGACTTGATACTGGGAACCAGCAAAGCCAGTCTGTTCTTTGGAAAACAAGCCTCTAGGGGCCCGGATGAGAGACTATGATGGAGTCGGGCTTCTGACTCCGGGAGGAGGATTTGGCACATTGATTGTCTTCTGTGTCTTGAAAAACCTCATTGAAATACTACTGAAAGAATGAGAAAGATCTTCTAGGCAGGGATAAACTGGGAAATTGAGATTGACGTATGCACACGCATATATAGAATAGATAACTAATATGGACCTGCTGTTATGGCACAGGGAACTCGAGTCCATACTCTGTAATGACCTAGATGGGAACAGAATCTAAAAAAGGATATATGTGTATGTACAACCGACTAACTTTGCTATGCAGCAGAAACTAAGGCAACACTGTACACTAACTACACTTCAATAAAAATTTAATTTTAAAAAAGAAAAGCCTTACTAGAAGAGAAAATAGCAGCAAATACTGAAAGGATGAAAAGCCACAGCAAAATTCCCTTTTCTTTCCTGAAGGAGGAAAGTACTGGAAGGGACGAGGTGGCCCCAGCCTGGAATCTGAGAGGAGGTAAGTGGCGGCCGGGGAGACAGGCACACAAGCTGACATCTGACTTTCCATTAAGACAGCACACGCTGAACACTGGGATCATGCCTTCAAAGCTGGGAGACAAACTTTGAGTTATGCACCTCACAAGCGATCACTCAAGTGTGAGCAAAAATAAAAAGGAAGCCAAGCAACATCAGTAAATATTTTCAGCACTCAGAAAATTTATCTCACTCACACCCGCTCTAAATAAGTAGCTCACAAATTTACTCCAAAAAAAAAAAAAAAAAAAGACAGTGGAAAACCAAAGAAGTGGGTAATCAGAGATAAAGGAAACAGTGAATATCCAGAAATGATAAAAGGAAATCCCTGTCTAGCAGCTGTCCTGCAGCAATCTGTCCAATTTATAACGAACATCTGTGGGCTTCACAAAGGCAAGTTGTGTTCGTTGTGTTGTTTCCGTCAACAACAGGAAAGAGAACAAACACAGCACTGGAAGGCATCAGTGATGCTGGAAGAAGGCACAGGTTTCTTCCCTCAATGTTAAAAGAAGGTCATTCAGAAACTCCAGGAGAAACGCACAACCAGAAAGACTGCCAGAGTTCTGTGAGCCTAAATACAAAAATCCACCCCCTCTAAACTTCCCATTATTTGGGGCAGCTATGGAATATAAAAAGGCAGATCCTCTTTGACCTGGACACTAAATATTTCTTCTCCTAGTACACGGGGTCTGGTAAGAGCAACTAGTGTAAAGGAAATAGTATTTTATCATTACAACTTGGGTTTATAGTCAACGATGTTTAAAGAATTATGATGATAACTTTTATAATTCCACATTTGGAATCTACATAATTAAAAAACAGATTTTAAAGGTTACCAGTCCTGACAAAGTTGTCATCAGCATTATCACCACCATCATTTTGGCCAAGAAGTGCTGGGCATTTCCTAAACACCAGGCATTGTGCTAAGGTATTTATAAAGATCAGTCAGTCAGTCAGTTCAGTCACTCAGTCATGTCTGACTCTTTGCGACCCCATGGACTGCAGCATGCCAGGCTTCCCTGTCCATCACCAACTCCCGGAGTTCACCCAGACCCATGTCCATTGAGTCGGTGATGCCATCCAGCCATCTCATCCTCTGTCGTCCCCTGGATTATCCTGTTTAATTTTCAAAATAACCCTTTTGAGGTAGGTATTATCATTATCTTCATTCCACTGACAAGGACCAAGAGGATGAGTACCTTGCTTCATGCCATCACCTACGGGCAGAGCCAGAATCACATCCAGGAAGCCCGATTTCAGGGTCTGACTCACAGCCATTAAGTGAGACTCATTCATTCTGGTGTAAAGTCAGGACACAGCTGAGCTCATGGGAAGGCACATGGTATGAGGGAGGAAGAGTGGGCAAGCGTGCTGCCCACAGCCTCCTCTTGCCTGGTAGGAATATGGGAGATGGGGGTTTAATCAAGTCCCTTTACAGATACAATAGTGATGGATGGAAGGACTCAAAATTACACACCAGAAAGCTTGGGGGAAGGAGATGGGCAGTAATATTAGTGATCTACATTCTAGCCTTAAGTAAGTGAAACTCTCCCCTTTCAAAACAAGGGGTTTACTGCACAGAATATAAAGCCAATGGAGTAAGAAAAAGCTGGATGCACCCAGTAGTCCAGGTGTGGCTCTGGCTGTCGAGAGGAACGGGTGGCCTCTGGAGAACAGGTTGGGGATATGGCTGATATGCTAGGACTCAAGGTGAGAGGTCAGAACTTTTCACCGCTATCTTTGTCTACTACTTAATATCTTTCTGTGTCTTTGTTATCTGAGTCAAAACAACCACAAAAATAATTTTCAAGTCACTTATTGTGACTTGGCACCCTTGTACATGGGTGCTGGCAGTGTACAATGCTGTAGCCACTGTGGAAAAGAGTTTGGTGGTTCCTCAAAAATTAAACCTAGAACTAGCAGATGATCCAGCAGTTCCACTTGTGGGATTTACCCCAAAAGAACTGAGAGCAGGGTCTCTAGGAGGTATTTGTACACTGTGTCCATAAGAGCATTATTCACAACCCATGTGCCCATTAATAGATGAAGGATCAGCAAAATGTTTTACATTCATACAGTGGAATATTATTCAGCCTTCAAAAGGAAGGAAATTCTAACAACAGGGAGGAGACCTCAGAACATCATGCCCAGTGAAATAAGCCAGACACCAAAGGACAAATACCATATGATTCCACTTCTGTGAGATACTGTTTGGCCAAACTCACTGAGACAGAAAGTAGGATGGTGGTTACTGAGGGCTCGGGGAGAAGGACGAGGAATGATTATTTAATAGATATAAGTTCAATTTGGGATGATAAGAAAGTTCTGGAGATGGATGAGGTGATGACTACATAACAATGTGAAAATACTTAACATTACGAAGCTGCATATCTAAAGATGGTCATATGGTAAATCTTAAGTAACGTGCATTTTACCATATTAAAAAAAAAGATTTTTGGGACTTCCCTGGCCATCCAGTGGTTGGGTCATCCAATGCCCCTCGCAGTATGTGGCACACGGGTTCAATCTCTGGTCGGGTAACTAAGATCCCACGAGCCGTGGAGCTACTAAGCCTGCAGAGAGCCCCTGTCCTGCAACTAGTGAGCCTGGGCACTGCAGAGTCCACGTGCCACAGCTGCTGCAGCCTGTGGTCTCGCTCGCCTCCCACTGCTGAGCCTGCAGGCCACAACTAGAGAGTCCGTGTGCTACAGTGAAGATCCAATGCACCCAATAAATAAATGAATATTTAAAAAAAACCTTAAAAAATTGCTTTCTTCAAAACAAGAAGCAATGACTTTGGCATCCTAACCAATAAGATATGGTATACTTAATGTTGCTGCTGCTGCTGCTAAGTCGCTTCAGTCGTGTCTGACTCTGTGCGACCCCAGAGATGGTAGCCCACCAGGCTCCCCCGACCCTGGGATTCTCCAGGCAAGAACACTGGAGTGGGTTGCCATTTCCTTCTCCAATATTTAATGTTATTTGAGTTTAAAATAAATTATTTCTTTTATCATTTTCTGGAAAGTACAAGAACTCTAGAACATGTTAATTCTTAT
>SJYQ01017238.1:0-32065 GCA_006410935.1 Redunca redunca | reverse complement strand
GTGTGTGTGTGTGTGTGTGTGTGTGTGTAGGAGCGTGCACACAGGGGAGAGAGACAGAGAGAGAGAGAGCTCGACCATGCACCCAGCAGACCAGAGTTTCACGAGGAATAAAATTACCAAAGGATCAAAGCAGCAACACAGCAGCCCATCCATATCCACAGAAAAGACACGCTGAAGTGGGCTGTGGATTGGCTGTTGCTAGGATCCATTTCATGGAAAAGGGTAAAAAGAAGGCTGCAACAATGACATGCGTCTTACCTTCCCAAGTTCGCAGAAATAAATCCAGAAGGAGAACACGGCCGGCTCCTCCTTCACACTGTAAACCAGCTACTAAAAGACACCTATAGGACAGCACGCAACCTCAGGGACCCACGAAAACAGACGGGGTTTGCTTTTTCCTGTACAACGAGGTTCCCTAAACCTCAGATTTGCTAAAGTACACTAAGGGCATAAAAACTAAAAGTGATATTCCCTCACATTATCCTCATAAGGAAGGGCTTCTTCAACCCAGAAACACACTTTATTACAAAGACTCAGAAATGGAAGCACCATCTCATGCTGCTTCCCTGGCCCACCTTCTAATTAATGGACACAGTGGACATTCACGCTGCCTCGGACCTTCATGGGGGAAGCGCTGACCAGCTCATCTGTGGCTGAAAAATGCACCTGCCAGAGTCTGCCTTAGAGATAGCGAGCCACCTTTCAGCCCAGCCTTCCCAGGCGATCTCAGGTTTTCCCTGCCATGTATTTTTAGCCTCTCTGCCAGTCTGGCCTCTTCACAGACCTGGCAAACACAACTGGAGTAAGGGAACCCGCTGGGCTGGTCTGGGGTGGGGACATCCTCATTGCAGGTCACCTGCTGCTTCGTCAATCTCATTAGCTTTCAGCAGAGCAGAACCGGCTATTTCCCAGGCGGATGCTTCAAAGTCCGATGGCTGGGAGTTTACGGAGTGAAGGTGCAGAGCTCCCAGGGGGTCACACACAGAACGCAGCAAAATCGAGAGGCAAGCAAACAGGCAGGGCCGGGAGCTTCAGAAGAGCCGGGCTTTCCTTCAGAACAAGGAGTTTCTCTTTGTTGCAAACAATTCCCTGAAAGGCTAGCTAAGTCCCAGGAAGCCAGAAAAGGAAAAACCAGCCCTGCTGATGGTAACAATGTTTCCACCAGGACAGGGAGAAATCCTAAAGAAATTCTTGTTTCTGCGTGAGAAATCCACGGCAGACACAACATTGAAACATATACATTATCATATGTAAAACACAGCCATGGGAGTTTGATGTATGATGCAGGGAATCCTGAGCTGGTGCTCTTCTGACAACCTGGAGGGGTGGGGTGAGGAGGGAAGTGTGGGGGGTAGTTCAGAGAGGAGGGGACACAGGTATGCCTATGGCTGACTCACGTTGATGTATGGCAAAACCCATCACAATATTGTAACTATCCTCCAGTTAAATAAATTTTAAAAAGATCGACGTATGTACACTACCATGTGTAAGATGTATAGCTTATGGGAAGCTGCTGTATAGCACAGGGAGCTCAGCTCAGTGCTCTGTGATGACCTAGAGGGGTGGGGTAGAGGGTGGTGCTGGGGGGAGGTCCAAGACGGAGGTGATACATGTATACACACAGCTGATTCACTTCATTGTACAGCTGAAACTAACAAAACATTGCAAAGCAATTATATTTCAATAAAAATATAATAATGTAATCTAAAAAACCCCAAAACCTGCCTCAAGCTTTGCTTCTGAGTGATGCCCTCTCTTACCACCCAGCCCGGCTGCCTGGACACAGATTACAGTTCGGGGTTCTCTGCAAAGTCACATCCATCACTACCCCCTCCCCAGTTGCTCGCACTGACCCCAGTCCTCAGGACCCTCCTCCTCTGAGGGTGCTGCCACCAGTCTATACAGCCCCCTTGACTTGCAGCAGTGGCTGAATATGGCCAATTTCATTTGATCCCAGGCTGTGCTCCTTCTGGCCTTAGCTGGCGGGCCTGGACACAGTGAGCCTCAAAGTTAGAAAAACAGGCACCACACGAGGCTGGATCACAGACACCAGCACGGAGACCAGGATATATTCCGAGTGATAAACCAGAGGCTGAACACAGGGCACTTGCCCCAGCCTGTTTCTGCCTATTTCAGTCCCGGTGTCACCAGATCGCTGTTTTTCTTGGGAGAAATCTGCTTTGACACAGACTGTGCGTGCGATGTGTAACCTCCGGTGATAGAGCCTCTGACCAGGTTGCGTAGCAGCAGACGCTGCCAAAGGCAGAGCTGAGCCCATGAGAGAGCAAGGGGAACATTCCGGGGCAGAGATGTTAAAGACAGACACAAAATACAGAGCCTGACACCCGAGCTGAGGCTACTGCCTCCCTGTGGAGAGGTCAGTCTTAGTAAACGAGGCTTGGGTTGTAGTGGTCCCTCCAGGAGGAGTAGGAACGGATGCCCCACATAAAGATGGGACTCTCAAAGGATGACACATCTGGTGAAAGTGCTGCCTAGAATCACTGTTCATTGGTACAGGGAGGGGGACAATGGCGGTGATCCTCTGGGCCTGAGACTAGGGCATGTTTTCTGCTGGAAATTCCATGTCATGTAGAACTGAGGTCTGAAATGTTAATATGCATGTGGTCAGGAAATGTCTCAAGTTGAGAGATTCACATTAAAAAAACAACAACATGGTCTCAAGTCAGGGATCCCTGGGGCACCTGCCAGACACACCTTCCCATCAGGAAATCCTCAGCTAGAATTTTCAGAGTTCCACAGAGAAGGATCACAGTATAAACATTTACAGTTTACCAAGAAACCACCCACCATGTGCCTGTGTCAGTGGACAGAGCTGCCTCCCAAGAACTTAGGGACAGTAAGAAGTGATTCAGGAAGTCTCTTTCAAGATGTTCAAGGCATGCAAGGAGGAAGCATTAATAAATCATGAAGGGGGAAGCACACTTTCAAAAGAGATGAGGCAAATTGGAATTTCCTAAAGTAAAAATATGCACTGAATTTAAAACAGGACAGATGAGTTAATGAGCAAATTGAATGTATCTGATGAGAGAATTAAAGCACAGGAACATGGCGGTACTGACACTGCCTGCAGTCAGCACACAGTGGGAAACGGGGGGCACGAGGAGAAGGCGGGAAGATAAAATGAGAATGTCCTTCAATCAACTGATAGAAATGCTGCAGGGAGAGATTGGGGTTCCAGCATGAGGGAACACTGAGAAAGGAAGAGGCAACGTCTAAGGAGATTTGAGATTTTCTCAGAACTAGTGATGGAGAAGGAAATGGCAACCCACTCCAGTGTTCTTGCCTGGAGAATCCCACGGACAAGAGGAGCCTGATGGGGTACAGTCCATGGGGTCACAAGGGTCGAACATGACTGAGTGACTTTCACTTTCACAGAACTAGTGACAGAAGCGTATAATGCAGGTGATTCCACACCTATCCATCTTAGAGAAAAACCGCACAGAAAGGTGATCCTAGCCAGAGGAAAATGTATAGATTGTCTCCAGGAAAAAGGCAAACCAAGAGGAGATGTCTCACCAACAGTCATAGAAATCATCAAAAAAAAAAAAAAAAATCAACATGATGTCAGAGAAAGTGAGAAAACACACTGGATGTAAAATTCAATACCTAAACTATTCTTCACAAATGAGAACATATTGCATTTGGCCAAACACTGAGAACCACCAGCAGATCCTGACCGAAAAGGCTACTGCAGCATGTCCTCCAGCCAAAGAAAACTGATCACAGAATGAAGAAATGAAATGAAGATGTAAGGAAGGGAGAAATGTGGTCAATCGTTAATAAGCATTGACTACAGAAAATGACTGCAACCATGCGGCAGTAATGACGAATTCTGAGAGGAGTGAGAGGGAACAGAAATCCTGGACAATCGCGCAAGATGGGAGGAGAATTCTAAGATCCTTACATCATTAAGGGACTTCCCTGGTGGCTCAGATGGTAAGAGGGTCTGCCTACAATGCGGGAGACCCAGGTTTGATCCCTGGGTTGGGAAGAGCCCCTGGAGAAGCAAATGGCAACACACTCCAGTACTCTTGCCTTGAAAATCCCATGGACGGAGGAGCCATGGACAGATGCTACAGTCCATGGGGTCGCAAAGAGTCGGACACGACTGAGCCACTTCACTTTCACTTACATCATTAAGGAGCAGGATGATGGCAACACTAATTAAGGAGTACACATAAAATTTTAAGAATCTCATCTAGCAATGTGAATAAAAAGTATACCTTCTAAATAAGTTGAAGGGGGGAAAAAAAAAGAATAAACAGTTCACAAGAATCCAGAGACTCAGATTTACTTTAAAATGACAACGAGTTAAAGTTGTGTGTGTGCGCGCACGCGTGCACTCGCTGAATCCTCGAATCCCCCCGGGACTGAGTACAATATGCCTGCAGCCCAGGGGGTCATAAATTCTTCGTGACTGGTGTCTGTGGCAGGGGTTTCTGCAAAAATTACAGGGACCCAGCGACATCTTACAGTAAACTGATACTCACTCCAGAGAGAGATTTATTCCTCAAGGCTGTGCTGTCCTTCATATATTTTATTTATGGTCTTTCTACGCTGTGTTACTTTCGTAAATCGCAATGAATGCATTCTGTTGTAGGACCCGTTGTCCTGGCAGTTGTGTTTTTATTTCTTATTGGCCTGGTAGCAGTGCTCTTGAGTTAATCTGTAGGTTCCTTATTTCTACCTCTATTTTATTTTCCCTTCAATTCTCACAATCATTCCAGAGTGTGGGGAGGTGGGGTTGGGAGCTGGAAAAATCATGTCCTTTTTAAAAAAATTTTATTGTTTTGAAGAACTGTGTCTATTTAGCTTCAATTTCTATTCTTGCTTTAGCATTTGTATGCTCATTTGTTTATTGTTTTTATTTAAAATTTTAATCTTTAACTTTTGGCTTTCCTCTTAGTTTTGTGGTCTGTATGTTTTTTATTTGCTTGTTTTCACATCTATTTTCATTTTTTTTCTAACTCATCGACTTTTTTTTCTTCTTGGGGCTTTAAGTTATCTGATGGTTAAATATCATCCCTGGTTCTAACTTTCCATTTCCCCAGTGTTAATATTGAGTCACCCCTTAACCTCCTTCCCATTTCCTTAGTCTGTTGTTGTTGTTTTTTAATTTCCCCAAAAAGGTAGACTTTATTTATTTATTTTAAAACTATTTATTTATTTGGCTGTGCCGAGTCTCAGCTGTGGTACGTGGAATCTGGGATCTTCGATGTTCATTGAGGCATTTGAGTTCTTTAGTTGTGGCATGTGGGATCTGGTTTCCTGACCAGGGATTGAACCCAGGCCCCCTGCACTGGGAGTGCAGTCTTAGCCACTGGACCATCAGGGAAGTCCCATAGTCTGTTTTATCCCTTTCTCTTCTTAGGGGCTTTTCTTTCCTTCATTTCTGGCCTTTGTTTTTAAGCCCACATGTGCCTTCGGGAAACCCAGACTCCTCTCTAGTTATGCCTAAGCGGCCCCTCCAGGCCAGGGCTCTCATGAGGGACCACGGTCAGTTGACTGTCCTGCTTAGGGCTTCCTGGGTTTGTGGGAACAGTGCTCTGGATAGACCCTGGGGTTTTCTTTGCAAGGTCAGACCTGATGGAAAGGGAGTTCTTCAATCCAGTGTCAGTAACCCCGGCGAGCACCCATGCACGGGCAGATGCTGTCCTTGGTGCTGAAGGCCACATGGGGGCCCGAGTGAGGAAGCCCCATTCTTGTGAAGCCCACGCTCTACCTGAGGGTGGGAGGCAGACCTGAGTGATGAGGCTGGGAGCCGTGGGCAGGGTGGAGCAGGGCAGGGGGCCTGGGAGTGGGGTGGGGAGGCATCCGGAGGTGTTAGGGAGATGCTGTGCATCGCAGTGTGATGTTGCTTCCAGGACAGCTTTGCGTCTCATCTCAGGAGCAGAAATAGATGATTCTCGCATGAGCCCAGGCTATTTTTACCACTTGGACACCGTGAGTCATGCTGCTCAGAGTGTCTCCCTCCTTTGCACTGTGGCTGTGAGCTCTCGGTCACTCTGGATACCATGGTAGGATGTGGGGTGTTGACCTCTCTCCTGGCTCTGTCTCATTTTTTCCCCTAATCTTTTCTCTTTACCCATTATTATCACCTATGGATTAGCTGGATGGTTGGTTAACCAGTCTTGTTAACTGCCAAGCATCCTTGTCATGCCCAGGTGATTGATAACATGCATGACCCATCTGGTGGATTCCTGGCCATCAGCAGCAGGGAAGCCAGCCCCACTCCATGGCCCACAGGGAGGAGCAACTCAGAGAGGGATGAGGGTGGTTCACTGACCAGCTTTGCTTCCAGGCCACAGAGCTTCTGGGACTCCAGCTATGAATCTGGGGCGAAGAATGGATCACACATCCAGGACAACCTCAAAACTTGGAGCACAATTGTGTCATGCTCAATGCCATGACTTCTGAATGAGCGTGGAGTGGATCTGTCAAAGTTAATATCCAGAGATGACCTTAACTAGTCAGAATTGAAAGCAGACTAAACACAGATACAGATAAAACTCTCCGAGGTGCTTTCCAGACATGCTGGAAGCTGACGCTTTGTAACATGATTGCTGGCACTCTTTTCTTTCTTCTCTGACCTTTGGTTTTTGTCACTTTGGATGGTTGAGGACAGCCTGGTAGGCCTTCATGCTTTGCTAACCAGAGGACAAATGGTCCTGCACGTAGGGATATGGTTTTGATCTGGAAATGCAAGTTACGTGTTCTTAAGGCATTCTGCTTGGGCCATCCATGGATTGATGCGTTCCCTTAAAAGTCACTAAAATGCCTGCAGAGGACAGGGGATAGTTGTTTCACAATCATGTTGGCTCTGCAGAAGAAGGCTCCTTTGTGGGGATCTGGAGAGGTTCTGTCTCCTCCAGATCCACTCCCGTCTGTGCCCAGGAGATGATTCATCCTGAGAGGCTGTGATGCTCTGTGAATCAGAGCAACAACATTGTGCACAAGCAAGGCCGCTTCCCAAGGCTCACTGCCTTCCAGTGACACACCAGCCGTGCCCTCACCAGCCCGGGACAGAGCTCATCTCCCGAGGAGCAGAGAAGCATAATCTAGGCAGGACCGCCGTCTTAGTAGGGCTATAACTCCACATCCACAGTGATGCCCAAGTCTGCTGGGCAGGTTGGAAACAAGGACTGGTGTGTAAAGGGTTTATCAGGGAGGAGGTTCCAGAAATGTGGACCAGGCAGAGGGCAAGAAGGTGTGCACTGTTAAACTGTTACCGCTGCTGGTGGCTGGACCCCATCCCACCAGGGAGTCTAAGGATCATACAAAACCTGAAGGTGGAGTTATCCCACCTGAGGGGCCTCTGCACACTGACCCTGGTCCACCACGGGTCAAGGGTCACTTCCAGCCCTTGCTTCCTGGGCCTGTGGGCCTGCAGGCTGAGGGCTTCTATTGCTGGACAGTTAGGAAGTGGCAGGTTTTTTTTGCTAAGGAGCCTGGACTCCCAGAATTGAAGGTTCAAAGGCACCTGCACACAAGACTCCTGGATGAGACTTTGAGTGGTTGTCTTCTTTACCTCCGTGGGTACAGCTGAAGTGTGGTGGGTGGTAACAGGGGGATGAAATGGGCAAGCTCCTTACAGCCTATCTGTCCTGGACATCCTGTAAAAGGCTTATGTAGCTTCAGAGCCTGTCTTCATCCTCTTCTCCATGCAGCTACCATGTCAGGAAGGCAGCTGGACACAGACATGGAGCCGGCTGGGCTGTGCACAGACTTGTTTGGGGCTTGGAACAAATACGAAGTCTGGATGACGTCTTAGCTGTCACCCAGGGCTGGTGTCAAGGGCGGTACAAAGTCAGCTGAACTGCCATCAAAGCACCAGAGACAGGGCGGCCAACTTGACACGCATCCTATCACAGTTCTGGAGGCTGGAATCTGAGATCAAGGGGCCAGTGTGGTGGGTTTCCAGCGAGGGTTTCTTCCTTGTCTGCCATGGCTTCTTTCTCTCTGTGTCCTTTCCTGGGTGCCTGTACTGCAGAGGGTGAGACCTGCTTCCTCCTCTTCTTTTAAGGCCTCTAATCTCATCATAAGGGCCTCCCAGGTGGCATTACTGGTAAAGAATCTGCCTACCAATGCAGGAGACATAAGAGACCTGGGTTTGATCCCTGGGTCTGGAAGATTTCTCTGGAGAAGGGTAATGGTAACCCAGCCCACTATTCTTGTCTGGATAATCCCATGGACAGAGGAGGCTGGCAGGCTATAGTCCATGGGGTTGCAGAGTTGGACACGACTGAAGCAACTTGGCACACACACACAATCCCATCGTGAGGGATCAGACCCGTGTCTCCTGCATCTCCTGCACTGCAGGTGGGTTCTTTACCTGCTGACCCCCTGGGGAAGACCTCATCCCTCCCTGATTGCCTCCCCAAGGCCATCTGAAGTTGAGGCTTCAAACATGAATTTTGGGAGGGATACAAACCCTCAGTCTGTACTACCATTAAGTAGGAATTTTCAAGAGTTTTAGTATATTACCTATAAAACTATATCCAAAACAAAGCATAGATACTACTATTTAAAGTATAAAATAAATAACATACTTAAATATATGAAATATGGAAATATCCTCAGTACCTAGATCAGGAGACCTAGATATATTTCTTTTCTTAAAAGCCACTCCAAATTATTCCAGATGCTTGCTAGCTTGAGGAAATCTCATTTTTTTCCCTGTGTTTTTAGTGTTTGTATGGTAGAGTTGGTAAGCCATCTGCTTTTGCTTTCAATTTTCTCCACTAATTAAAAAATGCTCCCGTGGGCCTCCCTGGGGTCCTGAACACAGGTCCCCACTGTGCGTGGCAGAGCCGGGGTGTGGCTTATTCCGCTTTGTGGGAAATGGATCTCCCCCAGCAGCAGCTTCCAAGCCACTGTCCTGTGCTCCTCCCGGGGCAGCGCTGATGTTAGATAGACATGCTGATCTGTGTCAGCATCTTTAAAGCTGTGCTTAACCAAGCGCCTCACGGAGTCAGAGGATGAAGCCATGTGGGAAACACAATGCCCTGCGGGGCCTGGACGCGAATGTTGCCCTGGATTTTATGTCCTGTAAAAACTCCACGCTTCTGAGAACACACGAGCCAGCAATGTAGTAAACAGAGGAAGTTGTATTCGTGCTACTTGGAAGAGAGAAAATTCTTTAATCAGCCCATAAAAGCTGGATCAAGGGCAAAAAAAACAAAAAAACAAAAAAACCTCAGAGGGATTTTTCAGGAGTGGGAGATAAAGGGAAACTGAATCTTAGAAATAAAAATTATATCACTCAAAAGAAAAAAATGAAAGAATATTTTAAAATATCTAAAGTACAAAAGTAGATTTTTTTTCTTTGACTCTGTTGGGGCTTTTAATTTAGTGTATGGGGGCAAGATGTCATATGTAGGAAAAAAATCATAATTTTTACTGCAGACTCAGTAAAGGAAGGATACAGCTATAATTTACTTGCTCGGTGCTGAGCACTCTCGCGTTCATTACCCTGGGTGATCACCTTGCCGACCCCACTACTACTGGACCTGACTCTCACTTTATGGAGGAGGAAGCAGACGTCAGAGAAGCTGCCTCAAGCTGCTGGTCAGGAACAGAGGCAGAGCTTATGCCCAGGTCTGTTGGAAGCCTACCCTCATACCATCACACACAACACCATGCTTTGAGAATCAAGAATAAAATAGATTTAACAAAAGAAGCTGAAATGTGTACACCCAAAACTACCGAGACACTGTTAAAGCAATTACAGAACTAAGTAAAGACAGAGACACTCTGTGTTCACGGGCTGCAAACTGCATGGTCGGAAGGGCCTGCAGGTCAGCCAGCAGATTCCGGGCAACCCTGTCAGCATGAAGCAGTGTTTTGGGTGGAAAGTGACAAACTTACCTGAAAATGCACGCAGAAATGCAAGACATAGGGTTCCTCTCCTGCTGCTGCTGCAATGTAGGGCAACCTGATGGCTACCGAACACAAAACAGTAACAATCTCACCTGTCGGACAGTTACTGTTAGGCTAGGGGTCCATATACTTCCCCCAGGTGATCTTGTTCAATGCCCTCTAAAGTTTGGGGTTACTCAGAATCGCTGCCATTTTAAGTCTGAAGAAAGTGAAGGCCAAGTTTTAGGATTCGACCTTAGGTCTGAGTAAAACCCCACTGGTTTGTTATAAAAGAAAGTTCTTCACCGTGTTTATTCCAACCTAACCAACACTGTCAGAGGCTAGGATTGTCAATGAGGTGGGTCTCACCAAAGATGCCTTCTGGTCCCAACCCAGGTGATGCCCCAGCCTCCTTGCCATCACTCTTCGTAAACCAGGTAACCAGGGGAATGGAATGACATGGGTTCAGATTATAAACTGGATTAAGCTCAAGACATAAGCAGGGTGAGGGCAACAAAGGATGAGTGTTTGTATCTCCCCAAAAGGCAGCATGGTGGAGGGTACCCCCCAAAGGGTGATCATGTAGCCAACCTCCAGCAAGGTGGGGCAGCAGGCAGGGGGGTATGAAAGATGCTTCCCGCCCATGGAGGGCAGGCCTGTCACCTGAAGTGGCCTAGAGAGACCTGCTCTCCCTGGCCTCAGGTCACAGAGTTGAGCTGGCACATCCCACCTTAGTGGAACTCGGATACATGCGTTCTTTGCCAGGCTAGATCCTTGCCTTACCTTATTCAGGATAAGTGTAATAAGTACAGTGTCAATGACCACAATCATAGTAGGTACAAGAGTGACTGTTCCAATAAATAGAAATTCTTTCTAACTGACCGATGCTATGTAACAAATGAGAACTGGCATTTCTGGGACCTTGAATTGAGCAGTGTAAATCGTTCCTAGCAGGGGCACCTACAGAGACACTCTGAGTGCTGGGAGGGACCTCACACCCACCCGTGGGATAGAGGGCATCTGGGGGTCCACCTTGGAGGGGGAGGAGGGCTGCCAAGTGCCTCCCACCCTAGGGGTGTCCTGAGAGCCAGAACCATGTGGTGCCTCTTCAGGGTCCCCTCCCCAGCATGCAGGGGCTCCGCTGGGCAATCACTCCAGGCTTCTGCACAGCAGAGGGAACGGTGACCACACTGGAGCCCTGAGTCCTCCCTGTGACCAGTCCTGGCAGCCCCTGCCCTGCCCGCTCCCTCATCCCACCTGCAGGAACCACTCACAAGTGGGAGATGTCTCACCCTCCACCAACCACCCCTTACGTCTCTGTTCTGTGGTTTCAGGGTTCACCCAGCTCCCTGGCTCCTCAAGGGGTTCCCTCCCCTCTCTGCATCCTCCTCCCGGAGCATCAAGCCTCCACCACTGCCCCCAGTGCTGAACTTGAACCCAGGGACCGGACGTCTCTCACCATCTGATCACCTCACACCCCAACCCCACGGCGTGATCTCTAACGCACCGTCACAAACCACACTCACACGCACAATTCCCTCACCTTCTTTGTTCCTCTCCAGCCTCCCTGACCCCAACATTTGGTAAATGAAGGGGGTGATTGAGCCCCCAGCCTGGGGCCCTGTGGCCTGAGATCTCGAAGGGCTGAGCCTGAGGACTCTGCAGCTCCTGATTTCTGTTTCCTGGGCTGATCCTGGGTCTCCAGGAGTCAGACTCTACAAGCCAGGAGAACTCTAGCTCCTTCCTTCATCTTTCCTTTCTTCCCTCTCCCTCGGGCAGGCTCAGCCAGTCCTTGGGCTCATTACGCTCCTCTGAACCTGGTGATGCTGGTGGTGTCCATACTGGCAGGAAACATGTACCCTCTGAGCTGGCAGCAAGCTGGGTAGCCCCTGGTACTTCAGGGGATCAGCTTGCCCTCCCTGTATTCCTCCCCCACCTCCATACAGCACAGAATGCCCTCTGGGATACAGATGAATTTCGGGCCCTGGACACGGGGCAGTGAGCAAACAGGACAGGAGCCCGGCCTCAAGGGCATCCAAGTCTTGTAACCATGTGGTCCCAGGCTTGAGCTATCGTCCACTTGCCTCTTTCTGCGTGACACTGGCAGCCCAATCCCAACCAGGCATCTTTGGCCCCGCCCCACCCATCTGCTTCCCCTTCATGGTCAGAGTTGGACCACTCAGGAACCAGAGCCTCTCTCTCATGCTCCAACCGCCCGTGAGGGTCTTGATGGACTCAGAACACAGCCTGGCTCTGGCCCCTCCACCTGGAGATGCCATGTGATCCCACCTCTCCATCAGTGAGGCTCTGTGAAGTCTGCTCAGTCTCATCTGCTGTGCCCACACCCTCGACACACGAATGATCTTGGCCAGATCCTTCTTATCCTTAGGGTCTCAGCTCCAAAGTCATTTTCTTGCAGATACTATCCATGGCCATTACACAGATAACATTCCAATGGCCTGTCTGTGGTGCTGGAGAAGACTCTTGAGAGTCTCTTGTACTGCAAGTTGATCAAACCAGTCTATCCTAAAGGCAATCGACCTTGAATACTCACTGGAAAGACTGATCCTGAAGCCGAAGTTCCAATACTTTGGCCACATGATGTGAAGAGCTGACTCACTGGAAAAGACTCTGATGCTGGCAAAGATAGAGGACAGGAGGAGAAGAGAGCAACAGAGGACGAGATGGTTGGATGGCATCACTGACTCAACGGACATGAGATTGAGCAAACTCTGGGAGATAGTAAAGGATAGGGAAGCCTGGTGTGCTGCAGTCCATGGGGTCACAGAGGGTCAGACATGACTTTGCAACTGAACCACAGTGGCCTGTCTACCTTTCATGTGAACGTGCAGACTTCTTCCACAGTCTACACTGCCTACCCAGCCCCACGCTGCCCAGGAATGCATGTCCCAGTGGCTGACGCCAGCCTCACTCTCTGGTTGCTTACATCATAGCCCGGCTCATAAAAATGCTCAGTGGTCCACAGGATGGAGAAGTGGTCTTTTTGGAAGCTTCCAGCCCACACTGTCCCAGGTACCTGCTTCACGTCCATGATCATTCACACCCAAGAACTTGCTTGAATCTGCTTGTTCATGATTCACCACCAGACTAGCCACTGTTGGGCCTGAAAGAGGGCACTGGTCACACTCAGCCTGCTCT
The DNA here is from genome assembly GCA_006410935.1 of Redunca redunca. Taxonomy (NCBI): domain Eukaryota; kingdom Metazoa; phylum Chordata; class Mammalia; order Artiodactyla; family Bovidae; genus Redunca; species Redunca redunca. The sequence goes on along the minus strand of SJYQ01017238.1, from coordinate 19,027 downwards.
GACCTGGTCTGGCTGTGAGTAGGTAATGCGCCTCTGCTGCCAGGCTCTGGCTTCACCCTGTCCACGATACTGGACTCAGCAGTGACTAGGAAATAGTGCCAGCTCTGGGTCCCTGGTCAGCAGAGCAGCCCGAGGAAGTCAGACCAACCACAGCTCCACATGGAGACTCTCGGGAAAGGCCATTGAACCCTTCCAGAACTTACATTAATACCGGGAATGTGGCTCAGCTGGTAAAGAATCAGCCTGCCATGTGGGAGACCTGGGTTCCATCTCTGGGTGGGAAGATCCCCTGGAGAAAGATCCCCTGGAGAAGGGATGGCTACCCACTCCAGAATTCTGGCCTGGAGAATTCCATGGACTGCACAGTCCATGGTGTTGCAAAGAGTCGGACACGACTGAGCGACTTTCATTTCACTTCAAGGATAGTTTGGATTTGGAGGAAAATATAGCTAAAATAAATACACTAAAATCAGGAACCAACCTTCAAGAAGTGTGTACACATGTGGGCTTCCTGCCCCAAGGGGAACTCAACCTAGGAAGTGAGTTCATTTAACCTTTAACAAGGTTTACAGATAATTATGAATGTATAGACTTTCTGAGCAAGGAAGATTGTGTGGTCAGGTTTGCTGGTGTAATTAATTCTTCCAACAAAACTGATTTCACAGCAACTGGAAAGGGAATGATATTTACAAAACAGTCAGGGTTTCCCCAACTTTTGTGAGGACTATGCTTCCATAGCCTCACGTTACACAGGACTCCACCTGCCCTCTCCTGGCGTGTGCATGTGCTAAGTTGCTTCAGTCCTGTCTGACTTTTTGTGACCCTATGGATTGTAGCCTACCAGGCTCCTCTGTCCATGGGGTTCTCCAGGCAAAAATGCTGGAGTGGGTTGCTGTGCCCTTCTCCAGGGGATCTTCCCGACCCAGGGATCGAACCCAGGCCCGTCTCCTTTATTGACAGGCAGATTCTTTACCACTAATGCCACCTGGGAAGCCCTTTCCTGGCACTTGCTCTCAATAGCCACCCTCGCCTGCATGGCAGTCAGGCTCTGAGGAAGTCCAGGGCCATCTGTACTGGGCACCCCCTACCAGGCCTGGGAGGTGATCAGGATCCCCTGGGATTCGCCACTTCCCTGGCTCGGCCCCACATGGACGGTTCAAGTTTACAGAGCATCTGAAGTGGCTGCTGACTGGGCATCTGTCCCGCCTTCCTCTGTGCCTACCTGGGCCCTGGCTGCCCAGGTTCCCAGCATGGCTTGGCCCCCCGTGCAAAGCCCACCCTTGGTCATGGCCCCACAAGAGGGAGTGCACGTCCCCTCAAGCTGGCCCTGACTTCAGCTGACATCACTGAGTGCTGCCTCAGCTCAGCTCACGTAACAACCCTAGGCAGGGCAACTGGGGCCTCCTCTTCATTCACAGAAGACCGAGGTACGGAGAGATTGAATAACTTTGTACAGGGCATGGGATAAGCCAGGGCGCAGCCCTGGGCAAGTGGAGTGCCGAGCCCCCAGGACAGTCTCTGTGCACCGCCGCCTCCCCACCGCCGCCCCTCCACCCCAGCCTCTCTCCAGTTTCCAAATGGCCCAAGCAAGCCCCATCCCAAGAGCTCACAAGCAGAGCATGACTGCTATTTTGGGTGCAATAACTCTCTCTATAAAAATCAAGAAGCTGCAAAGACAAGCTTTACATAAACTCCTCTGGGAACTGTACTCTTCCCTCGACCCCAATCCCAGCCCCGTGTGGACACAGACCAGCCACCAGGAGGTCCAAGCACAACAGAAGAGACCCCCCTGCTGACTCTGCCTGCAGCTGCTCATCATGGGGGGAGAATGGAGAGAATCCATTTACCTAAAAACCTGGGCCCCTGATCCGCCCACATCGTTGCCTGACATATGCTCTCAGGCTCCCACTGCCCCCTCCCTCCTACCACCCCTCTGCTGCTGTTTGCAGGCACCCAACGCTGGGGGCCACATTCAGATGTGCCAGCCTGACAAGCCAGGAGCTCTGGTACCCTGGAGAGAGGGCTGCCTGATGAGGAATCGAGTAGCCCCGTGAGGTGTCTCTGTGTCCCCCAGGACTGTCCCATGGCTTGCCCCCCCAAAACAGCTCTGTCCAGCAGTGATGTTCACACGGTGGAGTTTACTGCTCAGGGTGTGAGTGTGTGTGTTTCTGTAAGTGAATGTACCCATGTTTACATTGGTATGTGTGTGTCTACACGTGTGTGAATATATCAGTGTGTGTATATGCAAGCCTGTGTGTGTGTAAAGGAACAGGGAAGGAACGTGACCTTCGTCTGCCAAGCCTATTGTGTTCTATGAGGAGCTGGATGTCCAGTTCTAGGTCAGGGCGCCGGGAGGAATCTCGGCCTCCACAGGCAGCTCAGACTTGCCAAGACCATGGACAGGGCTGAGTCACCGCCGGAGAAACGATGACAATCCAGGAGGTTTTTTACATGTCACCCCCTTTTGTCCCAGAGCCAGCAGAGCCCAGGCTCAGTCCCGGCTGACCCAGAGCCGTGCTTCTAGCTGAGCATCCTGGCAGAGAGGGTGTCTCCGTATTCAACTCTTGTTCTGCAGACACCCACACCTAGTCCCACTCAGCTTGTTGGTAAGGCATGTGGGCCCAGGATGCAGAGTCCTCAGCGAAGGCCAACCCGGGGGGATGCCGCTGTCTAGGCAGAGCCGGTGTGCCCACGGGGTGGGCTCCCTGCACCCACATCCTCAGGTCACACCACAGAGGACACTGGCTCCTCCTCAGCTGGTCCTGGAGCCCAGGGGACAGTCTGGAACCTGGATGATCATCACCACCTCGCTCTAGTACTCATCCATCTGGTCCACCTGTTCTCAAGCCACCCTGGGGCAATGAAGCCACAATTAGGTCACTGACAGGGAGGTCAGTCTACACGGCACTGTTCTGAGCACTTTGTGTGGGTGAAGAAGGAGTGATGTCTGCCTGGGATGCTAGGTCCAGTGCCCTGAGGAGGCAGCAGCTCACGTGGGGCAGGTCCTCTGCAGGGGCTCAGGGGTGCCGGCCGTGTCACTTCCCACCTTTCCTCTCTGCAGGGTAGCGAGTGACATGCTGAACTCCCATCTGACGTTCACTCAAGGGCTGCAGTATTGGGAATTTCCCGGCAGTCCAGTGTTAGGACTCAGCCTTTTCGCTGCCATGGCCCGGGTTCAATCCCTGGTTGGGGAACCAGGATCCTGCAAGTTGTGCAACATGGCCAAAATTTAAAAAACAAAAAACAGGGCTGCAGCATTGAATGCAGTTCAAACACATATTTTTATGCAGATATGTTTCCAGCCCAGGTTTTTCTAGCCATGGGCGTCAGTCATTATTCACTGTGTAACAAACACCCTAAAAGTTAGCAGGTTAAAATGGCAGCTGTTCTATTTGCTCACAGTCCTCTGGGTGACCAGGTGGGCTGAGCCGGGCTCCTTGGTTCTTGGCTGGTCTCTCCCAGGATCACTCAGGAGGCTGTGATCGCTGGGGCTCCAGTGGGACTAGGAAGCTCTGGTCAGCCCCACCAGTGCAACTCGTGGCTCCTGACTAGACCTTGCGCTGCCCAGGGCTCCTTCACCAGTCAGGCAAGGTCCGGAAGGGCGAGTGCAGAAGAAGCCAGGGCTTCTCAAAACCAGTACATCATTCTCCCACATGACAGTGTGGGTCAAAGTCAGGCAGGTGGCCAGGCCCCACCCAAGAGTGGAGAAAGAGACTCCTCCTCTCAATGGGAGGGACACCGTGCAAAGGAGGGGCGTGGGGAAAGGAAAGGAATTGGTAGCCCTGGGGTCGCCAACATTTCGGCTCCAGGGACCTGTTTCGTGGAAGACAATTTTTCTATAAACTGGGAAGGGGGAATGGTTCAGGCAGTAAAGCAGGCAACGGGGAGCAGGATGGGGAGGCACAGGGGAAGCTTTGCTCGCTTGCCAGCCCCTCACCTTCTGCTGGGCAGCCCAGTTCCTAACAGGCTGAGGACTGGGGCTGGGGACTGCTGCTGTAACCCATGTCTGCAAACAAGTACCTCCCACGGGTCAAGATACTATGGAAGGAAGGAGACATGCATGATTCACACATGTGCACATATGCACTCATGAACACATACACACTGTGGGTGTCTACACATTTGCATTCCTGTGTTTATTTAGCCCCCCTGCCAGCCAAGGAGTGCTCTGGAGACTTAGTGGGATATTCTGTCATGTTCCTAGCACCAACAGCACTGGTCTCTGGTTTGGAAGTGGAGAGAGCAGAGCGCAGACGATAGAGACTGTAGGATGGAGGGACAGTCTCCCTGGGCTTGGGCCATAGCCATGCGACCTGCAACACTCACCCCAGTCCACCCAGAGGCACAGCAACTGCCACCTCTAGCATTTGTTTTTCTTTAAATATTACATAAAATAAATTTTAAATATACATTATTTCTTGACCCTAAATCCAGGCTGTGCAAGCTTGTTGTTGTTGTTGAGTTGTTCAGTTTTGCCTGACTCTTTTGTGACCCCATGGACTGCAGGCCGCCAGGCTCCTCTGTCCATGGGGTTTTCCAGGCAAGAGTACTGGAGTAGGTTTCCTTCTCCTGGAGTCATTTCCTTCTCCGACCCAAGGATCAAACCCATGTCTCCTACCTTGGCAGGCGGATTTCTTTACCATGGAGCCACCAGGGAAGCCCCATGTACGTTTATATACAGTGAATAAGCCCACATGTAAGGGTCATCAGCATGCTGGCCTCTCCCACTACACAGCTGGGACCCTTCCTCAGCTCACACCAGGGACAAGGGTTACGGTCTGCCTCTTCTATGCCCCGCCCTCTCCCCTCAGCCCTTTATCACCTGCCTGCAAAGTGTGACCTGGGACCAGCAGCAGCAGCATCAGAGGGCACTTGTTAGAAACACAGATTTCCGGCTCTGGCCCAGACTTGCTGAGCCTGGCTTGGCCCATCTGCAAATCCCTGAGGGTTTCATGTGCATTAGAGTTTGGCGAGTGTGGCTTTAACAGGTGTTTCGGTAAGAAAAGCCGACTCAGCTGTTCCTTTAAACATTATTGAACTCAATTTGTATTCTGTACATTATCTGTGTATAAACCAGTTTTCAGCATCCCCTGGTGAATCCACTGTGCCGCCAAATCTGTGAACCACTTGGACCTGGGCCACTCAGAGGGAGGCAACAGCATCAGCTCGGTGCCTGGTGGGGACGCAGGGTCTCCTGCCCCGATCCGCTGCCCCAGAGCCTGCATTTACCAGCCCCCAGGAGATGCATGTGGTCACTTGGGCTGAGCCAGCTCTGCACAGCCTTGGTCCTGTCTGCTGGGCTCAAGCCCAGGGTTTGTCACCTCCCTTGTCTCCACCTGCCTGCCATCCCTCCCCTGCACACTACATGCAATTTGTCACCAGCAAACCACCGTGGTCCCTTGCGTTCACACGGACAGTAAGTTTCCCACACATGAACCTTTGAAATGCTCCCTTTCAAAGAAGCAAACGTGCATTCGCATGTCTAATCACATAAGCTACTTCTTGTTGTCTGGTGTATATTGTCACTGCGTGCATCCTCTACAGGTGGTGGGCTTTTGTGTGCTTTACTGTATGTTACAGAGTACCGTAATACAATATCTTTATTTCAAGTCCAGGATGTCTGAAAGCAAGCATGAAAGCATGATGTAGCTGGGACTGCTGTACTTTTCAAGGTACCGTACTATAAGATTTAACATGGTTTAATGTATTTTTAATGTATTATTTGTGTAAAAAGCACCATAAACTATTACAGTACAGGACTGTACAGCTGATTGTGTTAGTTGGGTACCTAAACTATGTTTGTTGAACTTATGAGGAAATTGACTTACAATCGCACTCTTGGAATGGAGCTTGTTCACGTGTAGGGGACTTACTGTACACACGGTCTGGTCTTCCCATCCCACTGTATCCCAGAATACCCCTTGGCACTGTTGACAGGTGGAAGACAGTCACTGGCTGAATGGAGAACCCACCGCAGGACATCACCTTTGCACACCTTCACCTGGAGGCTGGAGAAGTTAAATCCTTCTCCTTGCCCCAGGCTTTCTTATAACCGAGAGTGGTCACACACACAGCTTCAAGCCCAAGACAGCTGTGGGCAAATGTCTTCTGGAGGGCTGTGTCCACCTCTCCCACCTCTTGCCTTGATCTCAGATGTGATGTCTGGAGCTGAAGCAGCCACCTGGGCACCAAGAAGTGGGAAAGACCTAGCCCTGACTCCACCGAGTTGCCAAGTCACAACCTCCCACTTCGCTTATATCACATCAGAAAAATAACCCCTATAGTTCAGCTCCCGTGACCCTGGTTCCCTGTTATTGTTGCTGCTTCATTTCTAACCTATGAACTTAAACAATTCTTTAAATAGGTCTTTTTATTTTGCACACAAATTAAGGAAAAAGAGAAAATAAGACATGTAAAGGCAAGAGGTCGGATCCAAATCAGTGTTGCCACTGATTTCTGCATAAATTTGGAGAAGTTGCTAGACCTGTGAGGACATGAAACTTCTGTTTTTCTCACCTGTCCCTTTATCTCTGGAGAATGATGGAACCGATCAAAATTCCCAAGACCAAGAATTCAATCACATAATAATGAATGCACCCACGTAATGTGCAAAATCGCTGCTATTAATCTGCCCCAGTTTCTGACTATGGGCCTAAGATAGCATCACATTCTAGAAGATACTTTTGAGAAACAATGTGACTTGTGACTCACACATAATTGATGAGATGTGGCAGGAGTTACTCCTGAGGCTATATCAGAAGAGTCCACATCAATTAGTTGCTAGTAATTAGAACCTTTGAGCTCCAATTAATATGTGTCTTTTTTTATTGTGGTAAAAATACACAACATAAAATTTACCATCTGGACTATCTTCAAGTGTACAGTTCAGTAGTGCTAAGGGTATTCTCATTGTTGTCAAACAGATCTCTAGAACTACTTAAATTTTTTTGGGGGGGGGATCGAATATTCTTAGTTCCAAACCTCCCCAGTTCCCGACCTAAGTTCTCTCTCCATTTCATCCTTTATTTGCATTTTCACACTAATTCCAAGAAGGAAGTGGGGAAGCACCTTCTTCATTTTACAGCTGTGAGAGCAGCGGTCAGGTCAGGTGGCCTCACCCACACCCCCTGGGCTTCTGGGTCATCTGGTACCCACTCCAACTCGTGCCCAGAGACAGGTTCTCCTGAGTACAAGAGGCAGCCAAGCAACCCTCGCTGCAGTTGCGTCTTTGTTTTACTGAAGCATAACTGACATATAACATTATGTCACTTTCAAGTGAGTGGTGTATGATCATTTGTATATATTGTGAAATGATCACAATAGGTCTAACTGACATCCATCACAGGCATACTTACAATGCTTTTCTTGTAATGAGAACTTTTAAGATCTACTCTCTCGGCAAGTTTCAAATATACAATGCAGTACTGTTAACCACAGTCATCATGCTATACAGCACATCCCATGACATTCATCTTATAATTGGAATTTGTAACTTTTGACCCTCTTCACTCATTTTTCTCCACCCCTCCACCACTGCCTGCCTATGAGTTTGGATTTTGTTCATTTTTTTTTCAGATTCCATGTACAAGTGAGATCCTATTGTATTTATCTTTCTCTGTCTTATTTTACTTAGCACAGTGCCCTCAAGTTCCACCCAAGTTGTTGCAAGTGGCAGGATTTCCTTCTTTTTATAGCTAAATAATATTTCATTGTATATATATGTGTGTATATATTTATAGCTATATATGTGTCTATAGCTATATATATATCACATCTTCCTATCATCAATTGCTTCCATCTATCAATTGCTTCCATCTATCAATTGCTTCCATATCTTGGCTATGGTAGATAATGCTGTAGTGAATACAGAGGTGCATATATCTTTTTGAGCCACTGTGTTCATTTTCTTTGGATAAACCCAGAAGTGAAATTGCTGGATTGTATGGTAGTTCTATTTTTATGTTTTTAGGAATCTCCATTCTGTTTTCCATAGCAACTGTACCAATTTACATTTCCACCATCAGTGCACCAGTTCCCTTTTCTTCAACAACTGATTTGTTGCCTTTTTGATAAAAGCCCTTCTGATAGCTGTGAGGTGATGCCTCATCAGTCAGTCAGTTCAGTCCTCAGTCGTGTCCGACTCTTTGTGACCCCATGGACTGCAGCATGCCAGGCCTCTCTGTCTACCACCAACTCCCGGAGCTTACTCAAACTCATGTCCATTGAGTCAGTGATGCCATCCAACCATCTCATCCTCTGTCATCCCCTCCTCCTCCCACCTTCAAACTTTCCCAGCATCAGGGTCTTTTCAAATGTGTCAGTTCTTCCCATCAGGTGGCCAAAGTATTGGAGTTGCAGCTTCAGCATCAGTCCTTCCAATAAATATTCAGGACTGATCTCCTTTAGGATGGACTGGTTGGATCTCCTTGCTGTCCAAGGGACTCTCAAGAGTCTCCTCCAACACCACAGTTGGAGCATCAATTCTTCGGGATTCAGCTTTCTTTATAATCCTACTCTCACATCCATACATGACTACTGGAAAAACCATAGCTTTGACTAGATTAACATTTGTTGGCAAAGTAATGTCTCTTCTTTTTAATATGCTGTCTAGGTTGGTCATAGCCTTTCTTCCAAAGAGCAAGCATCTTTTAATTTCATGGCTGCAGTTACTACCTGCTGTGATTTTGGAGCCCTTAAAAATAAACTCTGCCACTGTTTCCACTGTTTCCCCATCTATTTGCCGTGAAGCAATGGGACCGGATGACATGTCCTTAGTATTCTGAATGTTGAGCTTTAAGACAACTTTTTCACTCTCTTCTTTCACTTTCATCAAGAGGCTTTTCAGTTCCTCTTCACTTTCTGCCATAAGGGTTGTGTCATTTGCATATCTGAGGTTATCGATGTTTCTCCTGGCAATCTTGATTCCAGCTTGTGTTTCTTCTAGTCCAGCATTTCTCATGATGTACTCTGTATATAAGTTAAATAAGCAGGGTGGCAATATACAGCCTTGATGTACTCCTTTTCCTATTTGGCACCAGTCTGTTGTTCCATGTGCAGTTCTAACTGTTGCTTCCAGACCCGCATACAGATTTCTTAAGAGCCAGGTCAGGTGGTCTGGTATTCCCATCTCTTTTAGAATTTTCCAGTTTCTTGTATTCCACATAGTCAAAGGCTTTTGCATAGTCAATAAAGCAAAGAAGTTTTTCTGGAACTCTCTTGCGTTTTTGATGATCCAGCAGATGTTGGCAATTTGATCTCTGGTTCCTCTGCCTTTTCTAAATCCAGCTTGAACATCTGGAAGGTAAAGGTTCACATACTCTTGAAGCCTGGCTTGGAGAATTTTGAGCATTACTTTATTAGCATGTGAGATGAGTACAATTGTGCGGTAGTTTGAGCATTCTTTGGGATTGGAATGAAAACTGACCTTTTCCAGTCCTGTGGCCACTGCTGAGTTTTCCAAATTCGCTGGCATATTGAGTGCAGCACTTTCACAGCATCATTTCTTAGGATTTGAAACAACTTAACTGGAATTCCACCACCTCCACTAGCTTTGTTTGTAGTGATGCTTCTTAAGGCCCACTTGACTTCGCATTCCATGTCTGGCTCATGGTGAGTGATCACACCATTGTGATTATCTGGGTTGTGAAGATCTTCTTTGTATAGTTCTTCTGTGTATTCTTGCCACCTCTTCTTAATATCTTCTGCTTCTGTTAGGTCCATACAATTTCTGTCCTTTATTGAGTCCATCTTTGCATGACATGTTCCCTTGGTATCTCTAATTTTCTTGAAGAGATCTCTAGTCTTTCCCATTCTATTGTTTTCCTCTATTTCTTTGCACTGATCACTAAGGAATGCTTTCTTATCTCTCCTTGCTATTTTTCAAAACTCTGCATTTAAATGGGTATATCCTTCCCTTTCTCCTTTGCTTTTCACTTCTCTTCTTTTCACAGCTGTTTGTAAGGCCTCCCCAGACAGCCATTTTGCTTTTTTGCATTTCTGTTTGTTGGGGATGGTCTTGATCACTGCCTCCTGTACAATGTCACGAACCTCTGTCCATAGTTCTTCAGGCACTCTGTCTATCAGATCTAATCCCTTGAATCTATTTGTCACTTCCACTGTATAATTGTAAGGGATTTGATTTAGGTCATACATGAATGGTCTAGTGGTTTCCTCTACTTTCTTCAATTTAAGTCTGAATTTGGCAATAAGGAGTTCATGATCTGAGCCACAGTCAGCTCCCAGTCTTGTTTTTGCTGACTGTATAGAGCTTCTCCATCTTTGGCTGCAAAGAATATAATCAATCTGATTTCAGTATCGACCATCTGGTGATGTTCATGTGTAGAGTCTTCTCTTGTGTTGTTGGAAGAGGGTGTTTCCTATGAGCAGTGCATTCTCTTGGTAAAACTCTATTAGCTTTTGCATTTCTCTGATGACTGGTGAATAAAGCACCTTTTCAGGTACTTGCTGGGCATTTGCAGGTCTTCTTTGGAAAAATCTTATTCAGATTCTCTGCCCATTTTTAATAAGGTCATTAGTATTATTATTTGCTATTGAATTGTAGAGTATTTATCTATTTTAGATATGGACCCATTCAGTTCAGTTCAGTCACTCAGTCATGTCCAAACTCTTTGCGACCCCATGAATCGCAGCACGCCAGGCCTCCCTGTCCATCACCAACTCCCGGAGTTCACTCAGACTCACGTCTGTCAAGTCAGTTGCCTTTTCATTGTCACTGAATTGTTTGCTTTGCTGTGCGGAGGTTTTTAACTTTGGTGGAGTTCCACTTGCTTATTTTTGCTTTTGTTGCCTTTGCTTTTGGTGTCAAATCCAAAAAACCATCACTAAGAGCGATGTCATAGAGCTTAGCACCTACATTTTCTTCTAGGAGTTTTATGGTTTCAGGTCTTACATTCAAATCTTCACCCATCCTGAGTTACTTTTCGTGTGTGGTGTAAAAGAGTGGTCCAGCTTCATCTTTTGCATGTGACTGTTTAATTTTCCCACCATCATTCATTGAAAAGCCTGTCTTTTCCCCATTGCATTTTCTTGTCTCCTCTGTCCTACACTGATTGACCAGACACACATGTGTTTATTTCTGGGCTCTCTCTTCTTTCCCATTGGTCTATGTGTCTGTTTTTATGTCAATACTGTTTTGATTACTATAGCTTTGTAGTATAGTTTGAAATTAAGATGTGTGACGTTTCCAGGACAGTTCAGCTGCTAGTATGAGGAGGGTACAAACAGTGGACTCCTGCCAGGCTCACCTGTCCTGGCCCAGAGGACCTGGTCAGGGAATCTAAGAAGGTCAAGGTGGGGAAGAAGGATTCAGAGGAAAGAGAGGTGTAGATCAGGACTGTGCTCCCAAGATGTCCTCTAAGGCTGAGCTGAACTCCAGAGAAGTCGATGGCCCTCTGATCTGTGCCCCTGAGAAACAACTGAGCTCAGCTTGGTTTTATTCTCCAAGAGAGGGACCAAATTGGTCTTAAGGAGAAAGGGAGGCAACAAGCAGAGTCCCATCTCACTGAAATGCATTGCTGAAACATCTGAAGCTCTGAATACAAATTCTAGGAAGACCAGCCTTTCCGGGCAACATCTAAGGACATTTCTAACTTCTGAGAAAAGACTTGTGCCAGAGAAGAAAGCAGGTCTCACTGGGTGACCTCCCGCCCTGTTTTATGTCTTTAGACATCTCTGTGTCATCTGGAGCCTGCAGCAATAGAGGAAGCAGTTTCCCCTCTGACTGTCATGTGTTGTACAGGACACACCTGTTCTCCTGGATGTCTGTGGGCACACCCCCCCTGGCTGGTCCACAGCTGGACTTCCCCTCACCCCTGGTCACTGTTTCCTCACCTGCATGGACACTCTCCTCCCAGGAAACCACCACCCAGCACAGAGGGACAGACAACCCAGTGATGTTTGTCCCACTTGACTTTTATCACAAAATGGAATTGTCTGTGTCTGTCAGTCCAGGATGACACAGGACAGGCTACTGTCCTGAGCTTTACACTAAGCGCAGCACCAAGAAACCTGAGTGTGGGGGTGGGCAAACTCACCGTAAGACAAACAGCAAAGGAACAGGTCCCTGAAGGGTTCATGCACTGGGCCCTTCCTCTGGCAACCAGAGGGCCACAGAGCCAGTGGGGAACCCCTTGGGGTTCACCCCACCAAGTGTGAGATGGGGGATCCGGATAAAACCATGTGATACACACACTTCCCATGGTCACCCTCTCTTCCTGGCCTCGGAGGGAGATGCAACGCGGGGCAAACAGGAGAAGCTTCCGTGGGTTTCCCTGAAGAAGCCGCGAAGAAGCTGCTCTGCTGTGAAAGCTTCCGTCTGGCCCTTCAGACGTGTGCTGATGCTTCTCCTCTAAGTGCGTGAACTCAATTTACTTCACAAGGCAACTGGGCCATGGGGCCCCCTTGGTGCAACCAGTCCACCATGGCTCAGGTGGGCACAGCAGCTCCACCCAAGAGAAGACAGAGAGCAGGGCTGCCAACCAGGGAGGAGAAGCCAAGCGCTGAGTCCCTCCGGTGGTTCCAGACCCCGCCCCCAGGGAGCCTCTGCCACGGGAAGTGGAGGAGGGGCCCTTCTGGTGGCTCTTGGCCTCCCTGGGCCCCGCCTCCCTCCTCCCTCCTCCCTCCAACCGCCCTCCGCCAGCCCTCATTTCCACTTTTTGAGGGCTGCCAGTTCCCCTGCGTCTGGGATCCACTGCAGCCAGGGGGGCGGGGCTGTGGGATTCACTGTCCCGGCCTGTGGGTGGATCAGGGTTCACAGTCCAGAAGGCCCCAGGCACCCTGATCACTGCTCTCCTCTCAAGCTCAGCCCCACCTGGAGTAGCCCTATGCCAGGCCCACACTGCCCTCAGCCCCCACACGTGTCCACAAGCTCCCAGGCCCTCAGCCTGAAGATGGAGAGACATCCACAGGTCTGGTTGGGTTCATGTTCCCTAGAGGTCACACACTTTCTCCCGGGGGCCAGCTGGACAAGCCAGAAGCCAGGATTCTGAGGCTGGGGTGGCTGTAAGAGTGGAGATCATTCTACAGATGGCGCTCCCATTCTACAGATGGAGCAGGGACCCTCGAGCCTGGGGGAGGGAGATGTGCCCTGGGAAGGTCCTGGGGACAGATCAGTGGTGCCTCCCCAGTACAGAGAGGGGATGACCACAGCTCCCGTGAAGGGACAGCTGTTTGCCCCCTTCCCCCCAACCCCCCGCCAACGGTGTTCCAAAGCCCAAGTGGAACAGAAGAGCTGATGGCAGACGGAGTGGGCACACTCCCAGTGGGCAGGGTTCTCCAGTCCACAGGGTGATGGGGCTGCATTTCTAAACTGGACTAGGCGATGACTATCTGAAAGTGACTGGACATCCGGGCAGGAGTCCAGGAACCTGAGGCAGCTGGAGCGCTGTGTGGGCAGCTCCAGACGGGCCATAGCTCCGGAGCCCACCCTCACCAAGGTCACTGGGAAGCCCTTTGCTCACACAGGTGGGAGGCTGGCTGCCACTGTCTTGCTGTCTGTCCACAGAGCAGCTGGCAGAGGCACAGCAGCTCCGGGAGGGATGAGCTCAGAACCCCCCGAGCTGCACCCACCAAGGAGCTTCTAAGTCGAGGGCCAAAGAGGGGAACAGGAAGGGGGGACGGTGGTGTATCCAAAGCAGCCACTTTCCTGGTGGATGGAGAGTGGGGGCCGGGGACTTGAACACATGAAAACCTCTCTACTTTGGACGAGTATCAAACACCCATGGGCAGTGGGCACAGCCAAGCAGTCACAGCTGCACTGGAGCCACTCACCCTGGGAGTTGGGTTTGTCCTACACACAAGCAGAGACCATGAGAATCTGGGCAGGAGCTCATGTCTACCACCCAAGAACCTGAAGTACGTGTTCTTCCCAGAAAGGGATTTGGAAAGTCACTGCTGGAGTCCAGCAACGGAGAAGGAAAGTGCATTATTCGGCCACAGCCCATTTTCCTCCGTGGCTTCAGAACAGACTGTGATGGCCTCAAATAAACTCAGTGGCCCTGTTCACAGCTAAGGACCCTGCACCCCGAACACTCAGATCAACAATCCTGCCAAGAACACTGGGGTCAAAGGAGGATGACAGGGTCTGGGACACGGTCACATTGGTGGTCCTCGTGTTCTGAGCCGCTGGGCAGGTGTGTTGTGCTGAGTGCAGGGGATGTTAGGGCTGATGCCAGCAAGAGCCCTGAGATCTCATTCTGAGCAAAGGGGGCAAGGAAGAGGGTGCCCACGTGTCAGGTGGGACCTTCCATCCACAGCCAACAGAATATCAAGGGTGAAAGGCAGAGAATGGACTTAGAACAGAAGAGAAGACTTCCCTTTAGTTAAATGTTTAACAGGAATCCCTCTTAGTGACGGCATTGGGTGTATGGCCCTGCACCGAGACCTGAGCCGGGCGTGCTGTGTCTCTGGGTTCAGTGTAGAAAAGAAAAGCTGTGGGCAGTGAGCATGCTAATTCGTCCGCTTGGAGCCTGTGTTTTGCAGCTGCTTGCAGGGAGGACATGAAGGGAGAGGAAGAGAGTGGGAGAGAGAAGGCGGGATGGGATTGTTTGCAGGCCAGGGGTTTTGGAAGGCCTTTCCAGGCTGGGCTAGGAGGGGTGGGCTTGCCCAATGTGGGGTCCTCTCCACTGTCTGCATGCACCCTGGGCACAGTCTGGAGCAGACGCCTGGCTCTTGAGTCTACCAATGGCTGAGCCGTGGGCACGGGCCAGCCCCTGTGCTCAAATGGTGTCTCAGACCCAAAGCACACTGTTGACCTGCTTCAGCTCACCTTTCCTGCTGACTTGCAGGACACAGCAGCCTTACCCCAACTGGCACCAAAATGTTCCCTTTAAAGGAAACCTGAGGGAAAGGGCTGGGGCTGAAATTTCAGATACTAAGATTGGCTACAGAAATGCAAAGACTTTACCTTTACTATTTATTACATCTTTAAAAAATTTATGCCCCACTCTTTTTTGAGGAACATGGCCACACTGCTTCCATGTGGGATGTTAGTTTCCTAACCAGGGATTGAACCTGTGCCCCTGGCACTGGGGGCACAGAATCTAACTGCTGAAGCACTAGGCAAGGCCCTGTGAATACTTTATTTAAGGCAACCTAAGACACTGCCAACAAAAGAAGAATGGGGAGCAATCTTTGGTGGCATGACCTAGACATCTGTGGGGCCCTCCTGATGCTAAGGGGGCTTAAGCCCAGCCCTTGGTGCTGGGCTTCCCAGCCCTGCATGCGCGTATGCTAAGTCACTTCAGTCATGTCTGCCTCTGAGACCCTGGACTGTAGCCCTCCAGGCTCCTCTGTCCAAGGGACTCTCCAGGCAAGAACACTGGCGTGGGCTGCCATAGCCTCTTCCAGGGGATTTTCCCAACCCAGGGATCAAACCTGTATCTCTTATGTCTTTTGCATTAGCAGGTGGGGTCTTTAACACCAGCGTCACCTGGGAGGCCCTTCCCAGCCCTGACCTAGGACTTAATCACCTGGAATCCTCAAAAGCAAACCCTTTTATTTCAAACACTGCAGAGTTGAGAGCCGTGACACCAAGGTGAGAAGGCTAGAATCATGAGGCTCACATAAAAACCGCATGTTGTACCAGGGCAAACAGGTTAAGTTTATGTCATATGTTTGTTTGCCTGCTTTCCTGAGCAGGGCTGAAGGCTCAACATATTTGAGGTAAGGTATTTTTCTCTTTCAGGAGTATCTTTGGTTCAAAACTGAGGCAATGGAATAAAACCTTTGTGGCTCTAATTGTCTGAAATGTTTGTTTGCTTTTTGGTTTTGTTTTGGGCACTGATGTCTCCCAACAAAAAAATTTAAGGAAGGAATGGAAGGCAGGTTTGAAAAGTGATTACTCAATCAGGTCAAATGTTTGAGAAGTAATATGTTTTGAAAATGTGAATTTAAGCTAAGCAGGCCCTTGATGAAAGGCTCAGATTGCAATCAGTTAACACCCACGTTCTCTCCCTCAGAGTCACAGCCCCAAAATGTCACTGTAGCATTGTTAGGACCAATGTTTAAAAATGACTATGATGAACACAAGATGCGGATGGGAGCTAAAAACTCAAAATGTTTTACATTGAACACTGACTTGACCCCCAAAAGCAAAACTCCCACCTTTCTAAGATAATGTAAATTGAACTCAGTGGTATGTTCTTTTTAAGCAAGCCAGTGTGCAGAGTTGTCCCCTGGGCTGGTCTTTCAGAAGCAGCTTTTCTGTTTATTATTTTCTATGCACACATATTGTTTCCTGGTTGTGTTAGTCTTAGTTCTAATGGTTTTCTTGGGTCCCAAGGCTTATTTGTTTTTGTTTTCCTTTAGTATTTGATTTTATTCATCTCATGCAATTTAACAGGTTATCTGTCAAAACATGGTTGAATTGGACTTTTGACCAAAACACTTGTAACTAAATCATCGCGTATCATAAGCAATGCTTTGTGGTTGGTTGATGATCTGCTTTAAAATGTTTCATCCTTTTGCTGTCTCGCATACAGGGTTATTGTTACCATCTTTCTAAATTCCATATATATGCGTTAGCATACTGTATTGGTGTTAACCCTGTATGCGAGACAGCAAAAGAGACACAGATGTATAGAACAGTCTTTTGGACTCTGTGGGAGGGGGAGAGGGTGGGATAATTTGGGAGAATGACATTGAAACATGTATAATATCATGTAAGAAACAAACTGCCAGTCCAGGTTTGATGCAGGATACAGGATACTTGGGGCTGGTGCACTGGGATGACCCAGAGGGTTGGTATGGGGAGGGAGGTGGGAGGGGGGGTTCAGGATTGGGAACACGTGTACACCCATGGCAGATTCATGTTGATGTATGGCAAAACCAATACAATATTGTAAAGTAAATAAATAAATAAAATAAAATAAGATCTGAAAAAAAAATAAAATGTTTCATCCTAGAGAACAAGCTTCACTTTTCTAAGGTAACTTTTCTAAGCTGATGTGAGTCTAAACATAGTTGTGTTAGAGGTATCTTTCATGAGCCTTTCCCACGTGCGTCCTCTGAACCCACACAGCAGCAATGTTGACAGTGCTCAGGAGGTTCCCACTGAGGACATGTCCCTGTGGATGGGTGGCCCCCTCCCAAACCTTATCCTGACTCCTGCCAACAAGAATCTGGAGGGTGCGGGAGCAAGGACAGGCTGGGGCTCACACTATGTTCTGAGAACCACAAGAAGGAGAACTTCACCCAGAGAGACACCCTAACACTCTAACCAAAGTGCTCCTAAACCAGAGTCGTTCCCATTTAAAAAAGAGTGAAGTAAGCCAGAAAGAAAAACACCAATACAGTATACTAACGCATATATATGGAATTTAGAAAGATGGTGATGATGACCCTGTATGCGAGACAACAAAAGAGACTCAGATCTATAGAGTGAACTTTTGGACTCTGGGGGAGAGGGAGAGGAAGAGGGTGGGATGAGATGGGAGAATGGCATTGAAACATGTATACTATCATGTAAGAAACGAATCGCCAGTATATGTCTGATGCAGGATGCAGGATGCTTGGGGCTGGTGCATGGAGAGGACCCAGAGAGATGTTATGGGGTGGGAGGTGGGAGGGGATTCATGTTTGGGAACGCATGTACACTCATGGTGAATTCATGTCAATGTTTGGCCAAACCAATACAGTATTGTAAAGTAAACTAAAGTTAAAATAAAAATTAAAAAAGAAAAAAGAAAAAAAAACAGTAGTACCCTTTAATATTTTGTTTTCAAAACCCTGGAAAGAACACAGAGGGAGAGAAACAGAATCTCAGGAAAGTTAAGTGAGCTCAGCTCATTCAGTGGGCAAATAGCAGAGCCTGTCTCCCCACAGAAATTCCAGATGGTGTCCTGGGGCAGACCACACCTCCTCGCCGCTTTCTCCTCCTCCTCCTTCCCCTTCCTCCTCCTTCCTCTTTCCTCTTCCCCTCCCACTTCCCCCTTACTCCTCCCTCCCAGACCAAGTCCTCAGGCTGTCTGACCAGAACTAAGCCAGGCTGAGGGCACTGAACTATAGTCCAGCTTGAAAGAGTTACAGCTGTTCCTGTTTAAAACATAAGCTCTCTGAAAAAAATGTGAAATGTCCTAATATCTTGCACAGAGAATGTATAAAAATCACATTTGTTTAAACCACTGGGTACTACCTGTGTTATTCCAATTCTGGTGACATGAGCAGGAACTGGGTCAATGTTCGGAATATTTAATATTTGAATACCTTTCATGTTTTATTTTTATTTTTGACGTGTTGGCACAAGCCCTCCAGCTCAGTGATGCTGGGTCAAAGCTGTAGCCCCAGTGTTGCCCCTGATCAGCCTTTTCCCTCCAAACAGCCTCATGTGACTTCCTACCGAATGACCAGGCGTTTCTGCTTCTCATTAGCCCGAGGCTGTGCTGATGTTGACAAACCAACACCCTATCCTTCAATATTCTCACCTTTGCCTGCCCAGTCCAAGGATGTTGCTGTGACTACAGGTCAGTGTTTCAACCAGCCAATTTGGCTGTGAGGATCCCCATTGTGTGTGGGTCCCGAAAAGGCCAATGTGAAGCGCTGGGGATCACGCTGGTTTTGTCTGCTGGGGGCAGAGGAATGAAGGTGCTGGTGTCAGTTCAGTTCAGTTCAGTCACTCAGTCATGTCCGACTCTTTGTGACTCCCTGAATCACAGCACGCCAGCCCTCCCTTTCCATCACCAACTCCCGGAGTTCACTCAGACTCACATCCATTGAGTCAGTGATGCCATCTAGCCATCTCATCCTATGTCGTCCCCTTCTCCTCCTGCCCCCAGTCCCTCCCAGCATCAGAGTCTTTTCCAGTGAATCAACTCTCCGCATGAAGTGGCCAAAGTACTGGAGTTTCAGCTTTAGCATCATTCCTTCCAAAGAAATCCCAGGGCTGATCTCCTTCAGAATGGACTGGTTGGATCTCCTTGCAGTCCAAGGGACTCTCAAGAGTTTCTTCAAAAGCATCAATTCTTCGGCGCTCTGCCTTCTTCACAGTCCAACTCTCACATGCATACATGAC
>SJYQ01017237.1:86921-103704 GCA_006410935.1 Redunca redunca | reverse complement strand
CCTGAATTATAGAGAGTTGATGTGTGGTTTTAATAACAGCCTGAGGGAATTCAAGTCAATTTGGATTTGAAGGACACAAAGATAGACCCCACATGATTAGTTTTTTGGTTTGTTTTCAAGTACTGTAAACTCTCCTTTCTGACTTACAAAGTATGAAGGTTACTCATAAAATAGCTTCATCTTTCCCAACTATCATAGTAGAGGAAGGCCTACTTTAGAGTAATTTTAGGTTCATAGCAAAATTGAGCAGAAACTATAGAGATTTCTCATATACTCCCTGCCCCCAACAAGCATAGCTTTTCCCACCATCAACATTGCCCACTAGAGAGTTATATTTGTTACAATAGATGGACCTACATTAGCATATCATAATCACTTAAAGTCCATGGTTTCCATTACAGTTTATTTTTGGTGGTGCATATTCTGTGCATTTGGACAAATGTATGATGACACATACCCACCATTGTAACATCATACAGAATCGTTTAACTGCCCTAAAAATCCTCTATCTCTGCCTTTTGATCCTTCCCTTTCCCCCCTGCCATGTTTCCCTATATCCATCCCACGGTGAAGGTAAGTCAGCCATTTCCTATTCATTTCGTGGTCCAGATACAAACCAATACATATATCAACAGGATCATATTGTATATGATGTTCCTTATCTTGTATTTCATATTCAATAATAAATAGTGGAAATATTTCCAATACATATAATTTTAAAAAAAGATTAACCTTCACACAAATCCAGTAGGCTTTCAGTAAACTTTCTTTTCCATGGCTTCAGAACACAGCTAGAAAAAATTCTTCTTAGTAAATTTGGGGGAATTTTTACTGCTCTGTTCCAGCTGCATCCCATAATAGGATGTCGCATGAAATTTCTCTTTTGAACTCTCAGATGATCATTAGAATTCTAAAATAAGTAGGTTCTAAGCAACCTATATTCTTCTCAACTAAAATAAAGTCACAGCCTGAGGGCTGAGAGTCCTGTGCCTGGGAGGCAGCATCTGAAGTAGTCCAGAGAAACTGTTCTGAGCAGGCAGGGGAGAGGGGAAGAATCAGGTTATATAAGGTTGCAACAAAGGGGACAGATAGTCTGAACATCAAAGATTATTGTTAATTAAAGAAAACCAGGTACCTCAAGTTAAGGAATGTAGCTTTCTTTTGTCCATAAGAAGATACAAGTATCTGGGCTCACTGATCGCATTCCTTTCATATGAATCTCAGCTATCTAGCACCAGCATCCTGCATTTTCATATTTCCCAACCTTCCATCCATAGGGAGTGGCAGCAGCTGTATTGCAGCATCGTTCTCCCCTTGGGGGGCCCTCCAGTCTCAGCAATTCACATTTGGAAGGCCAGAATCATGGATGGCTCTAACATTCTTATTTATAGTTATGGCTCCTCCTTTTCTCCTCTATGAGTCAGAAATATCTCACCACCCTCCTCTCTTCAGTCTATACTCTGAGATTATTGATTGGAAGGACATCAGAGAGCAGTTGCAGGAAGCAGGAGTGAGAGCTCTCAGAAGTTCAGAGTTATAGGGAATAGGTTTTGTCTCACTCTCCAAACTCCAGGAAGTCTGAGTGGGTGGAGGTCTGTGAGAATCACTTGAGAGGTAGGGATGCTTATAAGGAGAGTTGTGTATCTTAGTCTCCAGCTCAATGGCTGCTGAAATGCGAACTTTATGTGAAGACCTGGGGTTGCCCCTGGAGTGGGAAGAAATGTGGGCAAGATGTTCTTGGGAAAGCTTGGCCTTTGTCCCTGAGTGTCTGTAGGATGATGGTAGCATGCCTGCCTACTCAGTTGCTTCAGTCATGTCTGACATTTTGTGACCGCATGGACTGTAGCCCACCAGGCTCCACGGATTATCCATATAAGAATATTGGAGTGAGTTGCCATGCCTCCTCCAGGGGAATAGTGATAAACTGGTGCCTATTTCTTACATGGAAATTTTACAAAGATTGAAGCTTACTGGATAATCCTGCTCTAGTAGGGATGGTTCATACTGTAGTGTCATGTTCCTGGGAAGCAGAGAATGAAAGGATTAGTTCATTGTACAGTGAAGAAGAGGATCTCAACAGTTTCTGGCATTCTACCCAAAGTTAGGTGAAAGATAAAGCCATGTGGTACTGAAGGGAGACTTTCTCTGAGAGCATTTGCAGTAACAGATGAAGCCAGGATAGAGCTGAGTATCACCCTAAGGAATCATGGAGATCTTCATGGTCTTGTTGCAGAATAAATCAAAATCTAGAACCCATCAGAGATATCTCCTGGTAATCAAGAGTTTGCTAATTCTCCAGGGAGATCTTCTGTCCTCTATTCCTCACCCCAACAAAGATAGCCTTGGAAGAGGAGGGAGTGAGAGGTACATCAGAAGCAGATTAATTCATTCTCACACTCCAAAATGCTTGAGTAGAAGATGTGAGTAGGCAGATCACTCAACTGTGTACTGAGTTGACTGCCTTGCCCTGGTCCAAATGAGTAGATAGGGTAAAATTTAAATATAATCTGGAGTTTTCAACTGGGTTATATTTTATTTTTCAGAACCTGAGTACAGTTCTGGATTCTGCTTAGGTTGTCTGTAAAAGGTGGAGAAGATGGTTTGGATTAAAGAAGATAAAGACAATAAGATAAAATAAAGCTGGTTTATGGAAACATCCCATAACTGAGGCTGTTGCACAAACTGGATTAGTTTTTCTTAAGCCAAAGCCATATCTATATACCATTTCAAATCAACTTCTTCCTCAGGGTACATCTCAGAAAAAGTACTATTTTCTCTAGGATGAGTTACTTCTACCTTTGATTTCATATGGTAATCTGAAGATCAGTGATGCCCTATAGGTGGAGAAGGCCTCATAGAAGAAAGTCATAGAGAAAAATGTTGCTTCATATCAACCATAAGTGATATTCTTTTTGATATGTTAGTCCACTGAAGACTCAATAAAAAAGTAAATAAAAAAAGGCAAATACGGTAGAGTGGGAGTACATAGAGTTCACTAAGTCCCACAAACAAATCAAAAAAGCATCTACATATGAAACAATTGTCACAGAAAATGAACTAAAAACTGGCATAAGAATTCTTACACAATCAAAGATGCAAGAAAGGTGTCATGAAAACCAAATAGGACCAGAAAAAAGACATAGGGTCAGGACCTGAACCCTGGAAGGAATCTCAGGGAAGAGAAGGTCTATATAAGTGAACCTCTAAGCTAAGTAGGGAGCAGATCGAGGCGTAATCTGGACCTTGCAGCCCTAGTGTCTGAGCAGAAGCAATAGGTCACATGAGACAGAGAGAAGGTCTGAGACAGATAAGAGGTCTGAAGAAGCTTAGACTCTATTCACAAGGAATGCATGCATCCTGACATGCTAACAAGCAGGGTGGAGAAAACTTCGCACTTGTGGCTGCTGCCTCACTGAACTTCCCAATCCAAAGGGGTGAACATCCCATTTTATGGATCCAAAATGCAGTTTTCCATGGAAGAATCAGTTGACAGCCTCATCAACAGTTCATGAAGGTTCTCTTTTATGCACATCCTTGTAAACACTTGCTATTTCTTGTCATTTTGGTAATAGTCATTGTGACAGGTGTGAGGTGATCTCTTACTGTTTTGATTTACATTTCTCTAACGATAAGTAATGTTGAGCATTATTTTTCAAGTCTCTCTTTGGAAAAATGTCTATTCAGGTCCTGTCATTTCTTAATTAGATTGTTTGTTCTGATGTTAATTTATATGCATTGTTTGTACATTTTGCAAATTAACCTATCAGATACATTGTGTACAAGTATCTTCTCTCATTCAGTGGGCAGTCTTTTCATTTTTTTGATAATTTTCTTTTCTTCTTAAAACCATTTTAGTTTGATGTAGTCTCATTTGTTTATTTATTTTTTCTTTCTTTGCCTAAGGAGACATATCCAAAGAAATATTGCTAAGACAGATGTAAGAAAGTGTACTTCCTATGTTTACTCTAGAATTTTTATGGTTTCATGTCTTATCCATTTTAGTTTATTTTTGTACAGGATGCAACAAAGTAGCATGCAGCTTTCACGTTTTCCCAACACTATTTATTGAAGAGGTTGTCTTCCCACTCCCTGTATATTCTAGCTTCCTTTGTCCTGTATTAATTGAATGAATAAGTATGTGTTTGTTTCTGGGCTTTCTATTCTGTTCCATCCATGTATGTGTCTGTTTTTGTGCCAGTACCATATTCTTTTGAGTATTATAACTTTGTAATGTAAGTTTGAAATCAGGAACCATAATACCCCCAATATTCATTCTTCTTTCTCAAGACTGTTTTGGTTCTTTGAGGTATTTTGTGATTCCATACAAACTTTGGAAATTTTTATTTTAGTTCTTTAAAAAATACCATTAGTATTTGATTGAGCTTGCATTAAATGTATACAGTGCCTTGTATAGGTATGGTTATTTTAACAATACTAACTCTTTAAATCTATGAACACAATACATCTTGTCATTTGTTTGTGTTCTCTCCAATTTCTTTTAGTGAAGTAACATGAAGTGAAAATTACTCAGTCGTGTCTGACTCTTTGTGACCCCAGATCAGAATACTGGAGTGGGCACTCTTTCCTTTCTCGAGGGGATCTTCCCAACCTAGGAATTGAATCCAGGTCTCCCACATTGCAGGCAGATTCTTTAACAGCTGAGCCACAGGGGAAGCCCAAGAACACTGGAGTGGGTAGCCTATTCCTTTTCCAGTGGATCTTCCTGACCCAGGAATCAAATGTGGTCTCCTGCATTGCAGGTGGATTCTTTACCAACTGAGGTATGAGGGAAGCCTCCAATTTCTTTTATCAGTCTCTTATAGTTCTGTGCCAAAGAATGCTCAAACTACCACAAAATTGCACTCATCTCACATGCTAGTAAAGTAATGCTTAAAATTCTCCAAGCCAGGCTTCAGCAGTACATGAACCATGCACTTCCAGATGTTCAAACTGATTTTAGAAAAGGCAGAGGAACCAGAGATCAAATTGCCAACATCCGCTGGATCTTCGAAAAAGCAAGAGAGTTCCAGAAAAACATCTATTTCTGCTTTATTGACGATGCCAATGCCTTTGACACTGTGGATCACAATAAACTGTGGAAAATCCTGAAAGAGATGGGAATACCAGACCACCTGACCTGCCTCTTGAGAAACCTATATGCCGGTCAGGAAACAACAGTTAGAACTGCACATGGAACAACAGACTGGTTCCAAATAGGAAAAGGAGTAAGTCAAGGCCGTATATTGTCACCCTGCTTATATAACTTCTATGCAGAGTACATCATGAGAAACACTGGACTGGAAGAAACACAAGTTGGAATCAAGATTGCCAGGAGAAATATCAGTAACCTCAGATATGCAGATGACACCACCCTTATGGCAGAAAGTGAAGAGGAACTAAAAAGCCTCTTGAGGAAAGTGAAAGAGGAGAGTGAAAAAGTTGGCTTAAAGCTCAACATTCAGAAAACAAAGATCATGCCATCTGGTCCCATCACTTCATGGCAAATAGATGGGGAAACAGTGTCAGACTTTATTTTTCTGGGCTCCAAAATCACTGTAGACGGTGATTGCAGCCATGAAATTAAAAGACGCTTACTCCTTGGAAGGAAAGTTATGAGTAACCTAGATAGCATACTCAAAAGCAGAGACATTACTTTGCCAACAAAGGTCTGTCTAGTCAAGGGTGTGGTTTTTTCAGTGGTCATGTATGGATGTGAGAGTTGGACTGTGAAGAAAGCTGAGTGGTGAAGAATTGATGCTTTTGAACTGTGGTATTGGAGAAGACTCTTGAGAGTCCCTTGGACTACAAGGATATCCAACCAGTCCATCCTAAAGGAGACCAGTCCTGGGTGTTCATTGGAAGGAATGATGCTGAAGCTGAAACTCCAATACTTTGGGCACCTCATGCGAAGAGTTGACTCATTGGAAAATACTCTGATGCTGGGAAGGATTGGGGGCAGAAGGAGAAGGGGATGACAAAGGATGAGATGGCTGGATGGCATCACCGACTCAATGCACATGAGTTTGAGTGAACTCTGGGAGTTGGTGATGGACAGGGAGGCCTGGCGTGCTGCTTCATGGGGTCACAAATAGTCGGACGTGACTGAGCAACTGAACTTAACTGAACTGAACTATAGTTCTGTGAATATATGTGTTTTACTTACAAAATTAATAGAAGAAAAAAAAATATCAAAGCAGAAATAAAAATAGAGCATGGAAAAGTAGAAAAGTTCAATGAAACTAAGAGTTGGTTCTTTATAAAGATAAAATTAATAAACCTTTAGTCACACATCAAGAGAAAGAGCCAAAATAAATAAAAATTAGAAATAACAGAAATATGAATAGATTAGATATTATAATTTATTATAACTGATATCACAGAAAAACTAAGAACAATCATACATATATAACAATAAAATATAACCTAGAAAATGTGGTCAAATTTCTAGAAATGTACACTCTCAAGAATGAATCAGAAAAGAATAAAAACTATTAACAAACCAATTGCCAGTAATGAAATTGAATAAATACTTAAAAAAAAAAATACAATTCCTAACAGTTCCAGGGCCAGATGTATTCATAGGTGAATTCTACCAAAAATTTAAAGAAAATGTAACATCTATCCTTTTTAAACTATCCCAAAAAGTTGTTGAAGGAGAAACACTCTTGAACGCATTCTACAAGTCCAGCACCACTTTGATACAAAACCATAAAATATATCACAATAAAGAAAATCACAGATCAATAACTGATGTATAAAAATGTAAAAAATATCCTCAACAAAATATTATCAAACTGATTTCAACAATACATTAAAAAGATCATACACTATGAACAAGTGGGATTTATCACAGTGATAAAATCATGATTCAATATTCATAAATCAATATGCTACATTAACAACTGAAGAATAAAATGATATAGTCATCTCAATAGATGCAGAAAAATCTTGTGAAAAAAGTTCAACACCATTTATGACAAAAATCTCCAGAAAGTGGATAGAAAGAACATATCTCAACATAATGAAGGCCATATATGACAAGCTGACAACTAACATACTAAATGATGAAAAATAGATCTGTAACAAAACAAGGATACCCACTCTTGCCACTTTTGTTCAATATAGCATTGGAAGTTCTAGTCACAGCAGTGTGACAAGAAAAAAGTAAATAAAAGAAATCCATATTGGGAAAGAATAAACAAATCTGTCAGTGATTATAGATGGCATAATACTATATATCAAAAATCCAAATATACCACCAAAAAGAAAAAAAAAACTATTAGAACTCATCAATAAATTCAATAAAGTTGCAAGATCAAAATAAATATACACAAATCTGTCATGCTTCTCTACATTAACAACAAACTATCAGAAAGAGGGAAAAAATCTCATTTACAATTGCATCAAGAAGAATAAAATATCTTGGACTAAATCTACTCTGTTCTTCACTAATTTTTTCCATCTTCTAATTTTGTGTTTAATTTACTTCTTTTACTCAAAGTGGAAATTTAGGTTACTGATATAAACTACTTTTTCACTTTTATAACATGAACATTTATAAATGTCAATTTCTCTCTGAGCACTGCTTTATCTGTATCCTATATGTTTGGATATGCTGTATTTTTATTTTCGTGCATCTCAAAATATTTCCTAATTTTTTCAGGATTTTTAATTTGCTCTTTTTGCTATTCAAGACTATTTTGTTTAATTTGCACTCATTTGTGAATTTTCCACATTTCCATTGTTACTGACTTTTAATTTAGTCCCATTGTTGTCAAAGAGCATATTTTGTATGATTTCACTCCTTTTAAATTTATTGAAGCTTGTTTTATGGTCAACCATATGGTCTATCTTGGAAAATGTTTCATGTACGTGGCAGGAGAATATGTATCCTGCTGTTGTTTAATGCGGTGTTCTATAGATATCTGTTAAGTCTCATTGGTTTATAGTGCTGTTCAAAATTTTAATTTCCTTGTTGATCTTCTGTTAAGTTGTCATATCCATTACTTAAAGTGGGGCATTGATGTCCCCAACTAATGTTACTGACGTGTTCATTTCTCCCTTAAATTTTTTCAGATTTTTTTTCTCTATGTATTTTGAGTTTCTCATCTTAGGTACATATACCTTTAAACTGTTATATCTCCCTGAAATATTGACATTTTAAATATTATAATACATTCTTCATTTTGCTCTACTTTCCCATATGTATTATATCTTTTTGTTCTCTGGGCACATTTACTAGCTTCTGTTGCATTGGGTGGATGTTTATGCTTTAAACTATTGATGATTAAAATAATTTTTGACTATATATTTTAAAGTTTTTCTTAGTTGTTATTCTAAGGGTTGCCATCTACACATAACTTAAGATGGTCTACTTCAAATTTATGTTGAATTAATTCTAGGTACAGATAATTTGGGCTTCCCAGGTGGCTCATGATAAAGAACCCACCTGCCAATGCAGGAGACATAAGAGACACCAGTTCAGTTCCTGGATCAGGAAGATCCCCTGGAGGAGGGCATGGCAACCTGCTTCAGTATCTTGTCTGGAGAATGCTATGGACAGAGGAGCCTGGTTGGCTACAGTCTCAGTTCAGTTCAGTCACTCAGTCATGTCCGACTCTGCGGCCCCACGAACTGCAGCACGCCAGGCTTCCCTGTCCATCACCAACTCCTGGAGCTTAATCAAACTCATGTCCATTGAATCAGTGATGCCACCCAACCATCTCATCCTCTGTCATCCCTTCTTCTTTTGCCTTCAATCTTTCCCAGCATCAGGGTCTTTTCAAATGAGTCAGTTCTTTGCATCAGGTGGCCAAAGTATTGAAGTTTCAGCTTCAACATCAGTCTTACCAATGAATATTCCAGACTGATTTCCTTTAGGATTGACTGGTTTGATCTCCTTACTGTCCAAGGGACTCTCAAGAGTCTTCTCCAACACCATGATTCAAAAGCATCAGTTCTTTAGCACTCAGCTTTCTTTATAGTCTAACTCTCACATCCATACATGACTACTGGAAAAACCATAGCTTTGACTAGACAGACCTTTGTTGGTAAAGTAATGTCTCTGCTTTTTAATAAGCTGTCTAGGTTGCTCATAGCTTTTTTTCCAAGGAGGAAGCGTCTGTTAATATCATGGCTGCAGCCACCATCTGCAGTGATTTTAAAGCCTCCCAAAATAGTCTGTCACTGTTTCCATTGTTTCTATTTGTCATGAAGTGATGGGACCAAATGCCATGATCTTCATTTTTTGAATGATGAATTTTAAGCCAACTTTTTCACTCTCCTCTTTCACTTTCATCAAGAGGCCCTTTAGTTCTTCTTCACTTTCTGCCATATGGGTTGTGTCATCTGCATATCTGAGGTTCTTGATATTTCTCCCAGCAATCTTGATTCCAGCTTGTGCTTCTTCCAGCCCAGCATTTCTCCTGATGTGCTCTGCATATAACTTAAATAAGCAGGGTGACAATATACAGCCTCGACGTACTCCTTTCCCAGTTTGGAACCTGTCTGTTGCTCCATGTCTAGTTCTAACTGTTGCTTCCTGACCTGCATACAGATTTTTCAGGAGGCAGGTCAGGTGGTCAGATATTCCCATCTCTTGAAGAATTTTCCAGTTTGTTGTGATCTTCACAAAGGCTTTGGTGTAATCAATGAAGCAGAAGTTGATGTTTTTATGGTATTCTCTTGCTTTTTCTATGATCCAGTGCATGTTGGCATTTGATCTCTGGTTCCTCTGCCTTTTCTAAATCTAGCTTGAACATCTGGAAGTTCACATCTGGGCTACAGCCTACAGGGTTTCAAAGAGTAGGACACAACTTAACTGACACACATAGATAATTTACTCTTGTATAGTTCTTGCTTCTGTGAGTGTTATGTCTACATATGTTATGCTTCAAAAACATATGTTGATAATTATTACTTATATAATTTAATGAAGCTGAGACAATAAAGAGAGCAAGTATATATTTCTAGATTTTTTTATATTAATCTTCTTATTTGCTTTTTCTGGTTCTCTTTTTTTCTTCCAATGGATCTGAGTTATCTACTNAATAATACTAGATAGATATATAAACATTTAAAATCATCTAAGAAAAGAAAGAAAAAGAAATATGCAATTATATTGCCTTTTATAATTATGTACATAATTACCTTTACCAATGCTTTTTATGTTTTCTCACCCTGTGGATTTAAATTACTGTCTGGTTTCTTCTGCTTTCAGCCTGAAGAATTTCCTTCAGTGTTTTGTATAAAATAAATTGGCTAAAATGAGTTCCTCTCACATATAACTGGAAATGACTTTATCTCCCTTTAATTTTTGAAAAATATTTTACATGATGTAAGATTCTTACATGAAATTCCTTCCCTTTCAGTTACTCAAATATGCTATTCTATTGTCTTCTGCTCTTCACTGTTGTTGTTAAGAAGTTAACTGTTAGCCTTATTGCCTTTCCATTTTATGTGATGGGTCATTTTTCTCTTACTGATTTCAAGATATTCTCTTTCTGTCCGGTTTTCAACATTTTGAGAATGATATGTTTCAGTGTAGTTCTCAGTCCCCCAACTCAGAAAATCTAGTTAATATTTAGGAAGACTGCTGTTTTGATCCATGACAACTATTCCAGGAAGGGCTTTTAGGTTCAATGAGCTGCACCTTTGCCCTCTTGATCTCAATTTTACTTAAAATTTGTTGGATTTTTTAAAAAAAATACCCCCACTAACCCTAATTCTAGGAACTACATTGATCATTGTGAGCAAGTCACTCAACATTTCTCACCTACAGAAGTAAGAACAATTGAAGTCTCTTCAATTTTTCTTTAAATCAGAGGATTAGTTGCCTGTACATGAAGCAATTTCAACATGCTTTCATGTTTATCATGAGTGGGAATTTGAAAATAGTTTACAAATGCATATTCTTTTCATATTTTGAACTTTGAAAGAATTTTATATGTGGTGTAGAACTCTGTCATTTTGATCACTTGATTCTATGGGTGCTATCCTAAATAGCACAATTAGAAAATCCAAGTTGCCTTTAGTAAATCACGTGAAACCACTTCTAGGTGAGGCAATTTGAATCCGAAGTTGTAATTCAAGATTTGGTATACGAAAATGCAAAATGACCTAGAGTTTTCCCCTGATATCTTAGCTGAAATCTAGTTTGTTTAAGGAGCTAAGTGATATAGCTTTATGAAAAAGATCATTGTTAGCCTCCCAACTAATCAATTTCTTTCTTGTGGGGAAACAGTACATCCTTGATGACAGCTCTCCAAGGTCACAGAGAACCCCATGACTATCTAAGTGAAAGTAGCTTTTTTCTCCTCAAGACACCTATGTTAGGGTTTATGCATGGGTGACCCAAAGAAAATACTCAAAAAAAGTACCAATGGTAATTTTTTTCAAAATTAAAATATTGCAATCAGTCTATGAAATATCACAACATCAAGTATAATATGAATGGTTGCAACTCTAATGAAAAATTAATTATGCCATCTAGCAATAAATTTGGAGACAATTATTTTAAAGTGTTATTGGACTTTAACAAATTGCAATCATATTGAGGTTATGAATAAAACAACAGTAAAGTTTGCTAAATAGCATCATAAAATTCTGGGTACATACTTCTTGGATATGGAACTCCTTATTCATGTAAGTGATAATAAATGAGGTAACACTATGCTCCAATTACTCTATATGAGATGGCACATAAAAATAATTGTGTCTAGTTGAATCGATGTAAGGCATTTTAAAAATTGTTTCCTATTGCCCCTTCATTCCATCTCAGATAATTTAAGATTTTATGCTAACTCATTAGTGGATAATTTAATAGATGTTAAATCAATGCATTGGAATAATGTAAACTAAGTAATTTCATCTGAATAGCTATTTTTTTCCAAAAGCAAGTTTGAAAAAACTTTTTTCCAAAAGCTTTTACCTTTATAAAGATAAAATTTGACAACTGATGCTTAATTAAAAAAAAATAAAATGATCTCTCCATTGTGCTTATCTTTATTTGGGCTCAGGATGATCCCTGGCAACTCCAGACCGCAGCCAATTGGTGGTTAACATTTTGGTCTATACCTATTTTATGTTACATAAATATTCTATATGTTTGGAAAATTCCTATTAGAGTTATTTGTATTTTACAGTCTTAGCAATTCCATTTTAAAAAGTAAACTTAGTATTTTTAATTTTAGAAGTCATTGCTTAGCCTAGTGTAAGCCATACTTGCCTTATTATTTGTTCAGGAAAGTTTTCAAAATATCTATGGAAAGTTTTGGAGTGTGAAAGATTTTGGAATATGAAAAACTGGTCTTCATCTAGAATCTAATCCATTCAATAAAGAACTTCAACCACTGTAGAACTCAATGTATTTGCATAAATGAAAATCAATTGAATTGATTTTGACAGACTTGCTCTACTGACTTCAATTCAAAACTCAATTACACATAGTGTTCAAGAATAAGATAATTACAGTGACCAACAGAAGCAGAGTTTTATTTAATTTTGCAAAGGTCTTGCATTGTTTGAGTTTTCAGTGAAATGAAAATTTTTAATTTAATCACTTATAGTATGAATCTGTAATATGCTTATACTTGGCAAGTGCAAAGAAATCTATTCTTTCACTGATGTGAGAAGAATATAGATGGACAATTACCAGCACTAATGGTTCAGCTGTTTTTCTCCAGACATTTGCAGCATGTACACTTTCTGTCCAAAGGATTCTGATGGGTCATTTTGTGGATAATTTGACATCAACATCCCAGCAATATGAAAGGAAAGGTCTGAGATATAGGTGCTTTTTCCCATTTTGAGGAAAGCCCAGGGGAAAGAAAAAAGGCAGGTGATTCAATCTTGCCATCTTATGAACTTGCTACTGACACACAGTAGATTCCTTTTCTATCAGTTGCTTTCAGTACAATATGTAATAATGTTTAAAACTGCTCCTGATATAACAAACAACTAAAACTTCTGGGCTTCTTGGGTACAGTTGTCTGGAAAATGTGGTATAAGCTACGTACTTATCTAAGTATAAAATGAGGAGGATTTACAACCTAAATGGCATTTTCTGTGTAAATAACATGACCACACACCTCTGCTAAGACCTAGGATGTCAATGTGGGTCAAAGCATGTCCAATGTAGGGAGAGAGAACCTGGGAAGCTTCATTAAGGAGCCTTGATTATTTGAAAATGTCTTATTTTCCTTTCACGTTTTAAAGTTTTGCTAGGTACAGGTTTCTTGAGCCACAGGTTTTTCTTTTAGCACTTTGAATATGTCATTGCAAAGTCTTCTGACCTTCAATGCTTTTAATTAAAAGTCCATTGTTAATCTTATTGAGATTCTTTTGTACATTAAAATCCATATTTTCTTTCTTCTTTAAAAATTTTCTCTGTCTTTGGCTTTCTATAATTTGAGTATTATATGTCTAGATGAAAATTTTGTTGTGTTGGGGACAATTTTGTTGTGTTGGAGGAGTTGAAAATTAATGTTTTCCATCAGATCTGGAAAGATTCCAGTCATAATTTCTTCAAATAAATTTTCTCTCTTTTTCTCTCTCTCCTCTTCTGGACTTTTCATTATTTACATGGGTATATGTTAATGGTACTCCACGAAGACTCTGTTCGTTTCCCTTTATTTTTTCTTTCCATTCTATTGATTAGGTAATCTCTATTGATTGATCCTAATGTATGTTTTTTTTTTGTTTTTCTGGCAGCACAATCCTTTTGTTGAGCCCTTATAGAGATGTTTTTGTTTAAATTATTGTATTTTGCTAATTGGAGAATGAAATAGCAACCCACTCCAGTATTCTTGCCTGAAAAATTCCATGTACAGAGGAGTCTGGTGGGCTGCAATTCAAGGATTGCAAAAGAGGTGAATACGACTTAGTGGCTAAACAACAACAATTTTCTAAACAGACTGCTTCAAACCATTGGTCTGCAAAGAAGACTCAGACTTTAATATCCCAGACTTCAATCTTCAGAATATCAGAGCTATGAAATATTCATAGTATGAAAGGACCTGAGAGTTTATTTAGGACAATATCCCCATTTTATATATAAGAGAAATAAGGAAATAAAGATAGGAAATAAAAGACAATGATTTCTTTATCTAAGAATGAGAAATTTCAGAGACTAAACTTATATTCATCAGTCATAAATAAAATGAGATGACCATTTCAACATATAATACACCAGGGGCTATGGCACATACACAAATTATTAGCTTAAAAGTAGAAAGTGATTTATGAAATAAGACAACAATAATATTAAAATACACTTCACATTACACTTACTTCATCTATTTATTCATTTAGCAAAAACTTTTGGAACACCTACTATGTATTTGTAACTTATAAAAAATAACAGCTAATAGTTGAGCTTTTACTAATCTTTTGAATATTATTTTAAGCACTCTGTGCCCTCTAACATATAACAGGTACTCTTATAACCTCATTTTAGATGGGAGAACCAAACTACCAAGAGGTTAATAGTAACAGCATCGTGTGGCACTAATTTAGGCCAGGTACAGCTATAAGTTGGCTTCCCTGGTGGCTCAGTGGTAAAGAATCCACTTGCCACTGTAAGAGACTCAGGTTCAACCCCTAGGTCAGGAAGACCCCCTGGAGAAGGAAATGGCAACCCACTCTAGTAGTCTTGCCTAGGAAATCCAATGGACAGAGGAGGCTGGCAGACTGCAGTCCATGGGGTCACAAGAGACAGATTCAACTTAGCAACTAAATAAGAACAGCTGTTATAAGTATTCATTTAGTCTTCATAATAAAGTTCTGAGGTAAGTCTTGCTATTGTGATTATTCTTGTTTGCATTTTACAGATGAGGAAATAAATCACAGATAAATTACATAATCTGTATAAGAGCAGCCATGAAATTAAAAGATGCTTGCTCCTTGGAAGGAAAGCTATGACAAATTTAGAGGGCATATTAAAAAGCAGACACATCATTTTGCCAGCAAAGGTCCATATGAGTCAATGTTATGGTTTTTCCAGTAGTCATGTATGGATGTGAGAGTTGGACCATAAAGAAGGCTGAGTGCCAAAGAACTGATGCTTTTGAATTGTGGTGCTGGAGAAGACTCCTGAGAGTCCTTTGGACTGCAAGGAGATCAAACCAGTCAATCCTAAAGGAAATCAACTCTGAATATCTGTTGGAAGAACTGATGCTGAAGCTGAAGCATCAATAGTTTGGCCATCTGATGCAAAGATCCAATTCATTGGAAAAGCCACCGATGCTGGGAAAGATTGAATGCAAAAGGAAAAGGGGGCAGTAGAGGATGAAATGGTTAGATAGCATCACTGCCACAGTGAACATGAGTTTGAGCAAACTCTGGGTGATAGTGAAGGACAGGGAAGTCTGGTGTTTTGCAGTCCATAGGATCACAAAGAGTCGGAAATGACTTAACGACTGAACAACAATACAGCAATAAGAGCAGACATGCAGGAAGTGGCAGAGTTGCCATTTGAACCCCAGAATCTGGCTTCCTAAGTTTACCTTGTAAAGCCATTATACACCCATGCTCCTGCTCTTAACAGCTATGTTATGCCATACCTGGGCAATGGCTATCTGTCTGGTAAGTGACACCACAGACCTTAAGACTACTAAATTATTTTCCCAAGGTGCTGTAAAAATGTACCCTGAAAATCTGTTTAAAATAACAGATATTTGTTGTCTCCCCATTCTGGAAGGGAGAATTCTGAAATTAAAATCTCAGCAGGGCCATGATGCCTCTGAAGCCTCAAAGAGAAAATCCTCTCTTTCTCCTTTCTTTCTGTTAGCCCCAGGCATTCTTTGTCTTGTGATATCATAGCTCCAATCTCTTTCCATTTTCATGTTGCTATTACCCTCCATATTGCCAAATTCAGACTTAAATTGAAGAAAGTGGGGAAAACTACTAGACCATTCAGATGTGACCTAAATCAAACCCCTTATGACTATACAGTGGAAGTGAGAAATAGATTTAAGGGACTAGATCTGATAGACAGAGTGCCTGATGAACCATGGACGGAGGTTCATGACATTGTACAGGAGACAGGGATCAAGACCATCCCCATGGAAAAGAAATGCAAAAAAGCAAAATGGCTGTCTGAGGAGGCCTTACAAATAGCTGTGAAAAGAAGAGAAGGGAAAAGCAAAGGAGAAAAGGAAAGATATAAGCATCTGAATGCAGAGTTCCAAAGAATAGCAAGGAGAGATAAGGAAGCCTTCCTCAGTGATGAATGCAAAGAAATAGAGGAAAACAGAATGAGAAAGACTGGAGATCTCTTCAAGAAAATTAGAGATACCAAGGGAACATTTCATGCAAAGATGGGCTCAATAAAGGACAGAAATGGTATGGACCTAACAGAAGCAGACGATATTAAGAAGAGGTGGCAAGAACACACAGAAGAACTGTACAAAAAAGATCTTCATGACCCAGATAATCACAATGGTGTGATCACTCACCTAGAGCCAGACATCTTGGAATGTGAAGTCAAGTGGGCCTTAGAAAGCATCACAACGAACAAAGCTAGTGGAGGTGATGGAATTCCAGTTGAGCTGTTTCAAATCCTGAAAGATGATGCTGTGAAAGTGCTGCACTCAATATGCCAGCAAATTTGGAAAACTCAGCAATGGCCACAGGACTGGAAAAGGTCAGTTTTCATTTCAGTCCCAGAAGAAGGAAATGCCAAAGAATGCTCAAACTACCACACAATTGCACTCATCTCACACGCTAGTAAAGTAATGCTCAAAATTGTCCAAGCCAGGCTTCAGCAACACGTGCACTGTGAACT
>SJYQ01017237.1:60147-77033 GCA_006410935.1 Redunca redunca | reverse complement strand
ATTTCTTTGGAAGGAATGATGCTAAAGCTGAAACTCCAACACTTTGGCCACCTCATGCAAGAAGTTGACTCACTGGAAAAGACCCTGTTGCTGGAAGGGATTGGGGGCAGGAGGAGAAGGGAATGACAGAGGATGAGATGGCTGGATGGCATCATTGACTTGATGGACGTGAGTCTGAGTGAACTCTGGAAGTTGGTGATGGACAGGGAGGCCTGGTGTGCTGCAATTCATGGGGTCGCATAGTCGGACACGACTGAGCAACTGAACTGATAAGTATTTTGTTTTAAGCTTTTCCTTCCATCTAACTTTATTATATTTTGCATACCCGAGAAACAGCCAAATTTCATGTCAGTTGATTATTCTTGATAAGAACTCTTATTAGAATCCTCACATTTGAAAATTATGGGTAATAAATTAATTACAATCATTTTAATTCTCTGTCATCTACACATTCATAACTATGCATAATAATTTAGTAGAATCTGCTTTTGTAAATTGTAATGAAATACTGTAAATAATNCCCAAAAACGTGGAAATCTCACAATTCAGAAATTTCTATTCAGTCTTCTTATTTTGCTTGACAGTATAACAATTTGCATCAAAACATGGAAACCTCACAATTCAGACTTCTATTCAATCTTCTTATTTTGCATAGAGGTATAAGATTTACATAAGTTCAATAAGAAGTTGTCCTCCTTTTTAGCAGAATATAATTGGAAAAATTTATTATGCAATCAAAACCTTGCCCAGAATGTCATATTTGAGAATAAAGGCTGGTTTAATCAGGTATGACTAGCAACTTTTAAGGAACTAAAATTGACTCTAGGGAACTAATGCTTTCAAAGATTTCTTGGGAAAGTTGACTTGATATTTGACTTACAGGGTTCAGCTTACAAGTTAGTAAGGAGGATCCCTACTTGACAGGTAAGGATTCTGTAAGGACAGGTAAGGGATGTTTGAGTATCCCAAGAAAAGAAAAGTTCACCCAAATTCATAGGTACTACAGGTGAATCTTGTTTTGATGGCTTATCTTTTTATGTTTACCTTAGAACAGTCAATAATGAGGCAAACATGTAGAAATCATATAGATGTTCTATAGATTAATTACCAGCTTACCACAGTGTGGTACCATAGTGACATAAAATCAAAACCAAAATCAGCAACAGAAACAAACCCCCTCAAATCTTTTAGTTTGTGGAAGGGTGAAGTCCATGACCTAATTGCTTAATTAGTAAACCAGGACTGTCCCAAGTGGGAAATATGTGACAGAAGTATAATACTAAAAACAGTTTTTGATATAGGGTTTTTAATATGCGCAAGATTCCATCTTCTAGTAAGATTCTTGATTGGCGCATTAAAGCTTCTCTAAGGCAAATTACCGTGATGAGAAAATGCTGCCTTAATTCATTTACATAGTCATGAAATGAAATGGTCTTCAGAATGGACCCAGAGAAGGGCCATGAGAACCTCCCCTTAATTTTTAATTTCATCTTTGTAAAACAAAAGTAAGGTAGGACTCTGTACGAAATGCTGAGAGAATTAATGAGAAAGGCAGGTCAAGAATTTAACACAGATTAATATAGCATTCAACCCTGGGATTTCTTTGGAAGGAATGATGCTAAAGCTGAAACTCCAATACTTTGGCCACCTCATGCGAAGAGTTGACTCATTAGAAAAGACTCTGATGCTGGGAGGGATTGGGGGCAGGAGGAGAAGGGGATGACAGAGGATGAGATGGCTGGATGGCATCATTGACTTGATGGACGTGAGTCTGAGTGAACTCCGGGAGTTGGTGATGGACAGGGAGGCCTGGCATGCTGTGATTCATGGGGTCGCAAAGAGTTGGACACGACTGAGCGACTGAACTGAACTGAGTTGAACTGAACATAGCACAGGAAAGGCATTACACTTTATCCCCCACACACATAGTCATGCATGCATGCATGATCGTTGCTTCAGTAGTGTCCATCTCTTTGCCTTGCATCCCTATGGACTGTAACCCACCAGGCTCCTCTGTCCATGGCATTCTCCAAGCAACAATACTGGAGTGGGTTGCCATACCCTCCTCCAGGGCATCTTCCTGAACCAGGGATCAAACCTGCATCTCCTGAAAAACCTGCAAGCAGATTTTTTACTGCTAAGCCACTGAGGAAGCCCTCCCACACACATACACACATACACAGAATCTATCGCATTATGGTGGTAGCTGTCCTACACTTTTCCAGAAGTGATTTCAGAAAGCTGAAATACTACATTATTACTAAAATGGCTGACAAGAGCAAATGATACTTATACAACACATGTATAATCAAAGCCAAGTGTTGCAGAATCTTATTTGGCCCATTCCAAGGCAAAAATCAAACTTAAATTGAAGAAAGTAGGAAAAACCACTAGACCATTCAGGTATGGCCTAAATCAAATCCCTTCCAATTATACAGTGGAAGTGACAAGTAGATTCAAGGGAGTAGATCTGATAGACAGAGTGCCTGAAGAACTATAGACGGAGGTTCATGACATTGTACAAGAGGCAGTGAACAAGAGCATCCCCAAGAAAAAGAAATACAAAAAGGCAAAATGGTTGTCTGAGGAAGCCTTACAAATACCTGAGAAAAGAAGAGAAGCAAAAGGCAAAGCAGGAAAGGAAAGGTATACGCATCTGAATGCAGAGTTTCAAAGAATAGCAAGGAGAAATAACAATGCTTTCCTCAGTGATCAGTGCAAAGAAATAGAGGAAAACAATAGAATGGGAAAGACTAGAGCTCTCTTCAAGAAAACCAAGGGAACATTTCATGCAAAGAAGGGCACAAAAAAGGAAAGAAGTTGTATGGACCTAACAGAAGCAGAAGATATTAAGAAGAGGTGGCAAGAATACACAGAAAATCTTTACACAAAAGA
Source organism: Redunca redunca (assembly GCA_006410935.1). Lineage (NCBI taxonomy): Eukaryota > Metazoa > Chordata > Mammalia > Artiodactyla > Bovidae > Redunca > Redunca redunca. Next base: position 74,138 of record SJYQ01017237.1, on the reverse strand, counting down.
AAATCTTTACAACTCAAATAATCACAATGGTGTGATCACTCACCTAGAGCCAGACATTCTGGAATACAAAGTGAAGTGGGCCTTAAGAAACATCACTATGAACAAAGCTAGTGGAGATGATGGAATTCCAGTTGAGCTGTTTCAAATCCTGAAAGATGATGCTGTGAAAGTGCCACACTCAATATGCCAGCAAATTTGGAAAACTCAGCAGTGGCCACAGGACTGGAAAAGGTCAGTTTTCATTGCAATCCCAAAGAAAGGCAATGCCAAAGAATGCTCAAACTACCTCACAATTGCACTCATCTCACATGCTTGCAAAGTAAAGCTCAAAATTCTCCAAGCCAAGCTTCAGCAATACATGAACCGTGAACTTCCAGATGTTCAAGCTGGATTTAGAAAAGGCAGAGGAACCCAAGATCAAACTGCCAACATCTGTTGGATCATCAAAAAAGCAAGAGAGTTCCAGAAAAACATCTACTTCTGCTTTATTGACTATGCCAAAGCTTTTGACTGTGTGGATCACAACAAACTGTGGAAAATTCTTTAAAAAGATGGGAATACCAGATCCCTTGACCTGCCTCCCAAGAAATCTGTATGCCTGTCAGGAAGCAACAGTTAGAACTGGACATGGAACAACAGACTGTTTCCAAATCAGGAAAAGAGTATGTCAAGGCTGTATATTGTCACCCTGCTTATTCGACTTATATGCAGAGTACATCATTAGAAATGCTGAGTTGGATGAAGCACAAGCTGGAATTAAGATTGCCGGGAGAAATATCAATAACCTCAGATATGCAGATGACACTATCCTTATGGCAGAAAGTGAAAAAGCACTAAAGAGCCTCCTGATGAAAGTGAAAGGGGAGAGTGAAAACATTGGCTTAAAACTCAACATTCAGAAAACGAAGATCATGGCATCCGGTCCCATCACTGCATGGCAAATAGATGGGGAAGCCATGGAAACAGTGACAGACTTTATTTTGGGGGGTTTCAAAAATCACTGCAGATGGTGACTGCAGCCAGAAATTAAAAGACACTTGCTCCTTGGAAGAAAAGCTATGACCAACCTAGATAGCATATGAAAAAGCAGAGGCATTACTTTGTCAACAAAGGTCCATCTAGTCAAAGCTATTGTTTTTCCAGTAGTCATGTATGGATATGACATTTGAACTATAAAGAAAGCTGAGTGCCGAAGAATTAATGCTTTTGAATTGTGGTGTTGGAGAAGACTCTTGAGAATCCCTTGGACTGCAAGGAGATCCAACCAGTTCATCCTAAAGGAAACCAGTCCTGAATATTCATTGGAAGAACTGATGCTGAAGCTGAAACTGCAATAATTTCACCACCTGATACAAAGAACTGACTCCTTGGAAAAGACCCTGATGCTGAGAAAGATGAAAACGGGAGGAGAAGGGGATGACAGAGGATGAGATGGTTGGATGGCATCACCGACTCATTGGACATGAATTTGAGTAAACTCCAGAACTTGGTGATGGTCAGGGAGGCCTGGTGTGCTGCAGTCTATGGGGTCGCAAAGAGTCAGACATGACTGAGTGCCTGAACTGAACTGAAAGGTGGACAAACAAGAAATGGAGTATATTAAGTTTTAGGTTTGGGAACCACATTTGTCTTTCTTTGATTGCTCTCAAATTAGAAGCAGGAACACAAAATAAGGAAGTTGACATTCACTGACCCAGCTCTGACTTCTTTGGCTGATGGTTGCATAAGTTATGGGTAGAGTTCTATTGTCATATATGGTCTGTCCATGTCCATTTGCAAGTACACTCTTTCACTGGGCAGCTAATTTTATTGTTTGTAAAGCCTATTTATTGTGTTTTCAAATTGAAATTGCTACAGAAGCAGAGAAATGCTTTAAGAAACAAATGTTGGTTCCTAAGCAAAGACATTTGTGAGAAAAGAAAAATCAGATAAATAATAGACCTGTCTCAAAATATCACATTAGACCCCTTGGTAACATTATTGATTTAGATGGAAAGTTTGGCTTGCAAATGTTTATTGAAGTAATACAGACTGACTGTTGTTTGTTTTCAAAACGTGATCACATTATAGAATTTGCTCTCCTTGTACTAAGGAGACATCTGTTAGAGCTCTGGCTTGATCCCTCATTGGTTTAAACCTTGGAATTTAAATTTGTTGTGGTTGGTGTAAGATGGGAAAGCATATTCCACAAGGAGATATTGTGTAGACTCAAAGGCATATTCAATTCTGCAGAGTCCTGAGAGATGAGTGCCTTCAGATTGAGATACATTGTACCTCTAAATTGTATCTGCATCCCAGACATTCTTGATTGCCTTTCCTTCCAATTCAGTTGAGGCCTCCCTTCAGGAAAGTCAAACCTGTCTACTCCTCTCACCTCCTTTGAAGTAGCCCACTTTCCTTTGGAAACTTTTTTCACTTTCTATCAGTTTCTCACCATCAACTTTTAAACTTATTTAATTATTACTCTTCTAAAAATAAGTAAATATTCTTTTGGCTATATTTTCTTATAAACATCTTTCCTCTACACCATTAAAGAATAGTCTCTGTTTGTCCCCACTTATTTCTCTTTCACTTACTCTTCACTCTTTTCCAATCTAATTTTCATTCAGCCAACTATGGTTTTTCCAGTAGTTATGTACCGATGTGAGAGCTGAACCATAAGGAAGGCTGAACACTGAAGAAGGGATGCTTTCGAATTGCGATGCTGGAGAATACTCTTGAGAGTCACTTGGATAACAAGGAGATCAAACCAGTCAATCCTTAAAGGAAATCAACTCTGAATATTCATTGGAAGGACTGATGCTAAAGCTGAAACTGCAATACTTTGGCCACCTGATCCAAAAAGCCAACTCATTGGAAAAGACCCTGATGCTGGGAAAGATTGAAGGCAGGAGGAGAAGGGGATGACAGAGGATAGGATGGGTGATCACTGACTCAATGGACATGAGTTTAAGTAAACTCTGGGAGATAGTGAAGGACAGGGAAGCCTTGCATGATGCAATTCATGGGGTAAAGGAGCGTCAGACATGACTTGGCATCTGAACAAAAACAACAGCCCTAATATTGCTTTTTTCTGCAGAAAAAAAGGATATAATATTTCCACCAGATTTTTTTCCTTTTTTTTCTGATTTATTGTATCTTTCTGCTTCCTTTCCTTTTCTCCTTCATGGTCTATCTTCAAATGCATAGTACAACTTAATTCAGAGATCTGGATCTTGGTCCTCTTCCCGTTGTACAGTAGTTATTCCTGAAAAGTATGGTTTGTGCTTGGACTTCAACTATTGAAATGTTGTTGACCCCATTAACTACATCTCCAGCTTGGAACTCTCTCCAAAGTATGTATTCTTTTTTAAAAATTTTGTTTACTGAAGTATAGTTAATTTATAAGGTTGTGTTAATTTCTACTGCATAACAAACTGATTCTGTCTTATATTGCATCTGCTAATCCCACACTTCCAGTCCATCTTTCCCCACTATCTCTTTCCCTTCGCAACCACCAGTCCATTCTTTATGTCTATGAGTCTGTTTCTGTTTCATAGATAAGTTCATTTATGTCATATTTGAGATTTTACATATAGGTGATATTTTGTAGAAATCAGTAATTGAGAAACCAAGCACCAGACTCAGAGAGTTGTAGAACTCAGGTTTGTTACACCAGTGGGCCCAGAGAAGTTAACATTCCAAGCTCTGAGCCCTGAACAAAGGGGTTACAGAGTTTTTATAGACAGATTATAGTGGGCAACACTAGCTGCTAATAGGCTGGTTTAAATTAAGGGATTTCACACGTGGGAACAGCAGTCAAGATGGGGAGGGGAATGCATGATCTTTACACAGACAGGCATGATTAAGCAGGTTTGCAGGGCCTGGGCAATTGCAAACAGCCTGACAAGGGTGAGTAAGTTAAGCTCCAGTTCCTGTATTGTAAGTCCCCACTTTCTGAGACTACATGACCTACATGATCCAGACTTTGCAAGGAGCAAGGTGAGTTACAGAGGCAGAACAAGCAGGAGGTTATGTAAAATTTTAACTTTTCCTTTTCAATATCATATAGTTTTTCTCTTTATTATTTTGATTTACTTCACTTAGTATGATCATCTCTCAGTCCATCCATACATATATGTTCAGTTGCTAAGTCATGTCCAACTATTTGCGACCTCGTGGACTGTAGCCTGCCAGACTTCTCTGTTCATGGAATTTACCAGGCAAGAATACTGGAGTGGGTTGCTGTTTTCTCTTCCAGGGGATCTTCCCAATCCAGTGATCAAACCCAAGTCTCTTGCATTGGCAGGTGGATTCTTTACCAGTGAGCCACCTGGAAAGCCCCATAGGTCCATCAACTAGCTACAACAGTATTATTTCATTCTTTTTAATGGATGAGTAGTATTCCATTGTATATATGTACACATCTTCTTTATCTATCCATCCAAATGTCAATGGACATCTGCTTTCCTTCCATATCTTGGCTATTGTAAATAGTGCTGCAAGGATCAAGGTGCATGTATCTTTTCAAATTATAGTTTTGTCTGGATACATGCCCAAGGATGAGATTGCAAGATTATATGACAACTCTATTTTTAGTTTTGTGAGGGACAGCCATAATGTTTTCTGTAGTGACTGCACCAATATACATTCCCAATAATAGTGTAGGAAGATTCTTTTTTCCCATACCTCTCCAGCATTTGTTGTTTGTAGACATTTTAATGATGGCCTTTCTGACTTATGTGAAGGGGGTACTTCGTTGTAGTTTTGATTTGCATTTCTCTTGATGAAAGTGAAAGAGGAGAGTGAAAAAGTTGGCTTAAAGCTCAACATTCAGAAAACTAAGATCATGGCATCTGGTCCCATCACTTCATGGGAAATAGATGGGGAAACAGTGGAAACAGTGTCAGACTTTATTTTGGGGGGCTCCAAAATCACTGCAGATGGTGACTGCAGCCATGATATTAAAAGACTCTTACTCCTTGGAAGGAAAGTTATGACCAACCTACACAGCATGTTAAAAAGCAGAGACATTACTTTGCCAACAAAGGTCCGTCTAGTCAAGGCTATCGTTTTTCCAGTGGTCATGTATGGATGTGAGAGTTGGACTGTGAAGAAAGCTAAATGCTGAAGAACTGATGCTTTTGGACTGTGGTGTTGGAGAAGACTCTGGAGAGTCCCTTAGACTGCAAGGAGATCCAACCAGTCCATCCTAAAGGAGACCAGTCCTGGGTGTTCACTGGAAGGATTGATGCTGAAGCTGAAATTCCAATACTTCGACCATGTGAATAGGTCAACTCATGCAAAGGGTTGACCCATTGGAAAAGACCCTGATGCTGGGAGGGATGGGGGCAGGAGGAGAAGGGGACAACAGAGGATGAGATGGCTGGATGGCATCACCAACTCTACAGACATGAGTTTGGGTAAACTCTAGGAGTTGGTGATGGACAGGGAAGCCTGGCATGCTTTGATTCATGGAGTCACAAAGAGTCAGACATGACTGAGTCACGTCACTGAACTGAACTGAACTGAATAATTAGTGATGTTGAGCATCTTTTCATATGTCAAAGGCAATTTTTATTCTTGTCAATATTTTCATGTTCATGTTACACATTAGATAAACCATTTTATGTGTTCTTAAATCCATGAAACCAATTCCTGTGATTTCTTCAATGTTTTTGTCTACAGGTTACTGATTCCGCAGAGGCAGATTATTGTGCTGGAAGCTAAACCATGGGCCACTGCCCTCCATGTGTGGATTCTGTGTAAGTCAGGGTCATGGAAGGCCATATCTGAGGGTGATGAAAACCCAATAGGTGAAATGAGGCGCAACCATGTACCTTAACATCTTATTTTTTCAATGACTTGTTTTTATTTAAGCACCACCTAATTCTTATTTATCTAATCTTTTTATTTTAAAAATAAGTATTCATGATTATAATTCTGTTTTTCTTACTGCAAAGCTTTAAACTACTCTAATTATAATATATTATATTTCATGAATTACTATTTCTTATGTTTTCTTTTGTGATCATTCTTATGAAATGAAAGAAAAATGTATGTGATTTTTTTTAAGGGAATATTTTTAGAGCAGTTTCAAGTCACAGAAAATTGAGCAGAAAATACAGAGAATTCTTATATACCGTCATCCTCACAAATGCAAAGCCTCCACTACTATCAACAGCCTACTCCTAAGTGGTACATTTTCTACAACCAATGAACCTATATCGACCTAGCTGACTATATTTATGTGGATCTATTATTATACTCTGGGCTCTTTACTCTGCTTCATCAATTGATCAATCTTTTGTTTTTTAATCAACATCATACTATCACTACTGTAGCTTTATAGTAAGTTTTAAATCTAGTATTGTTTTCCTACTCTGTACTCCTCCTTCAATAGTGTGTTAGCTATTCTGGGTTTCTATATAAACTTGAGAATCAGCATATCAACATATACTAAACAAATTGCTGGAATTTTGACCAGAATTTTGCTGAGCCCAGAGATCAAGTTTGGAAGAATGGATATCTTGACAACATTGAGCTTTTCTATTCATGGAATATCTCTCCGTTAACTTAGTCCTTTGTTTTCACTCATCTATATTTTAAAGTTTCCCCAGTATAGTTCTTGTACATATTTTGTTAGATTCATATCTAAGTATTTCATTTTTGATGTTTAATATAAATGTATTATGTGTTTAATTTCAAATTCCCCTTGTTCATTACTGGTTCACAAAATAGGTGGCTTTTGCTTCTTTTCTTTCCTGTTACATAGGTTCAAAATTAAAAGTATAATAACCAGTGACACTTATCCTTTTTTTTCAATAAATATCTGCACTCAACAAAAGTGAAAGTGAAAGAAAGTGAAGTCACTCAGTCATCCGACTCTTTGTGACCCCATGGACTGTAGCCTACCAGGCTCCTCTGTCCATGGGATTTTCCAGGCAAGAATACTGGAGTGGATGGCCATTTCTTCTCCAGAGGATCTTCCCTACCCAAGAATTGAACCTGGGTCTCCCTCATTGTAGGCAGACACTTTACCACCTGAGCCACCAGGGAAGTCCATCTGCACTCAACAAAACTGAAACATAAAACATGAGAAAATGAGCCTTAGGGTCCTCCTTTCCACTTTCTACAAGTCAACTGAAATTGAATGGATATCATTATTCTTAAATGGATAATGAAGAAGTTCAAAAGATGAATCTGAAAATTTATATACTAAAAATTATTTTTCAAGGACAATTCCTGAAAAATTAATGCCTATGTTTCATTTGAAAAAAATAGAACACTTATTCACACTCAATATGGTCATTGCAGAGCTCACTTCACAGGTCTATGTGGGACTGTATCTGCTAGGGCATTATTCTCCAGTCAGAGAAGAAATAACTCCTTTAATCCTTTCTATATGTGCCATTGACAATGGACCCTCAAAGGAATGCATTTCTCAACATAGATAAAAATTATAATATCAGTCAAAAGACTGACATGTTGGTTGGCTTAGAAAGGTTTATTATTCAGTTCAAGATACTCTTGGGAATTACTGACACCAAGCCATATGCTCAGACTCTTATCATATTTGGAATCGGAGAGGTATATCTTGCAGGAGATGTGGAATTAAAGCTCATGTGTATGAGTTTAAACCTTCTCTCTTTAAATGTGCAGCAGCTTGACAAGGCAGAGTCTTCAACTGTCTGACAAGAAATCAAATTATTATAGATGATTCACACATCCTTCACCTGCAGACGTCAAGAGCCTCATGAAGAGACTACCTGTAGCTCTTCGGTTGCTCAAAACTAATAGAATGGCTTTTATATTTAGGTCTAGCATAAGGTATTGTTCCTACAAGGCTGGCATTTTTGTGAATGCCACTGTTATCACTTACCCACATGAAAAGCAAAGCCTGGAATAATGAGTTAAATCATAATACAATGCAGTTATTAGTTTGGACCTTCTCTTTTCTCTTGAGAGTTTGATGAAATCTAAAGAAATACTCAAATCCAAGTCCTGTGGAATTCCAACACTTTCCTCAAAAGTTGTTAAATTTCCCAGATGAATTAAGATCTCATGGCCTTTTTGACTAAGAACTTCTGCTTTGTTTCATAGATTACTTTATATTGATAATCCACATAGATTAACTCATTAATAAAACAGTTTCCTTCATTAGTTTCAATAACCATATAAATACAGTCAGCAAATGAGGAAATATAATGCTTCTATATAAATATAGGGCTATAAAATATGAAAATGACCAACTGGACATCTTGGAAGTGCAAAATGACATTAAAATAAAAATATAGATTAACAGATAAACCTCAAATTATGAGATGAATGAAGATTAGTAGAAGCAATTTACAGTATAATTTCTAATTTTATAATTTGTTCTGAAATGAAGTTTTACTTACTTTGGCTGGAATGAGAGCTACTTTCTGAACACAGTGCAATGACATTATGAAACCAAAAAGTACATGAAAGAGACATTAAGAGAGACTGAGAATGTCCACTGAGATGAACCAAATTAAAATTAGTGAAGTTCCAGAAGTATAATAGTAAAGAGAGGGGAATTATTTAATTTCATTTTCCTGATTCAAAAATAGAATCTACCAGTTACTTTTGAAATTACTACATCCCTCTGCCCTTACACAGGTCATCTTGTTCAGATGAGAGAATCAATAAAATTGTTCTTCCTTTCATATTCTTTCAGCTCTCTCTTTGAGTTTTCACTGAATATGTCAATTCTACATTGTCAATACATATTTTTCTTACATCCAGGTTCGAGTCTCCATATTTGTTTTAGTATCAAAATTAATACATACAAATTTCATTGCCAATGTTTTTGCTTTATTTTGCTAGTAAGTTTTGATTAGAAGAAATTTATTCTCCAAGAGTTTCTTCAAGTAGTATTCACAGGAAAAATACCCTTTGATTTTTTGCATGTTTAAGACTATCAGTTAGACTGGTTGTATAATTTTAGGCTCATGCTAAGTATGAAAGTTATTTTAAAATGTAGCATTTCCACAATAGTATATAACATTATATTAAGACATATCAATCCATTTATTCATTCATTCAAAATATAGTTTGAAAACTCTGCCTCCCAATGTACAAGAGTGTGGGTTCTATCCCTGCTTGGGGAGCTAAGATCCCACATGTTTTGCGGCCAAAAAAATCAAAGCATAAAACAAATCCAATACTGTAACAAATTCAGTAAAGACACACACACACACACACACACACACACACATTCCTGGTGGCTCAGATGGTAAAGAATCTGCCTGCAATGCAGCGGGCCCAGGTTCTATCCCTGGGTCAGGAAGATCCCCTGGAGAAGGAATGGCAACCCACTCCAGTATTCTTGCCTGGGAAATCCCATGGACAGAGGAGCCTGGAGGGCTACAGTCCATGGGGTCGCAGAGTTGGATACAACTAAGCAACTGAGCGTGCGGGCATACAAACACAGATAGATAGATATATATACTTTGAGTACCCACTCTATTGGCATCCCTGCAATAAAAATGGAAAACATAGAGAAGGAAAATATACCAGTCTTTTTAATGAAGACAAAGTATAGTAAAGAGGACATAATTAAATAAAGACAATTATGAGCAATTTATCTTATTCTAAAGTAAATGGTCTGAATGAAAGAAATTCAATTCTCTCAGATTTTACAGAGGAACTCAAATCTAGCCAGTAAAGACGTCCCCACAATTTTTATTTTATGTGGGCCTGTAGTTATTTTACAGTGTTGTATTAGTGTCAGGTGTACAGCAAAGTGTTTCAGTTATATATATACATATATCTCTTCTTTTGCAAAGTCTTTTCTCAGTTAGGTTATTACCGAGTGTTAAGCAGAGTTTCCTGTGCTCTATCGTAGGTCCTTGATGGTCATCCATTTTAAATATTGTAGTGTATACATGTCAGTTCCAATCTATCCCTCTTCCCCACACCCTTCCCTCTGGTAACCATAAGTTTGTTCTTTTCATCTGTGATAAAATATGGAATGCTTCATGAATTTGTATGCCATTCTTCCACATGCTAACTCTGTATGGTTCCAAGCACCAAAGAGCTTGGACTGAAACTCCAAGACAAAAATAGCAGGATAGTCAGCAGGAATGAGCATTAACTGTGCAGGTGATATGGTCTTCAGGTGAAACACCACACACAAAGCCTCATAGTGAAGAAGGTGTGAACAGCTGGAGAGAAGGCCCTTTGGCTATGGGAGCAGGAGACGAAGGGGAAGCACTGGATGAGGTTGGAAAGCCAGGCATGGTCCTGGACATCCAGGGCCTTGGAGACTGTGAAAAGATGTTGGTATTTATCCTGAGATCAACAAGAAACAATAATGGGATTGAATAATGTGTGTATATACATAGGAGGATAAAATTATTAGATTTGTGTCATGAAAAGAACCTGGCTTCAGTCTGAAGAAAATAAGAGAGAGAGAGAGAGAGTTCAACCGACATGAGGAATCCAGTTAGCAGCGATCTCAGGCGGCCTTGGCCTACAGTGGCTTGAAGCAGGAATTTGGTTCCTGGCCAGAGATTGAGGTTGGGGCATGATGCTGAAGGTATCAAATCCTAGCCACTAGATCAGTGTGGTGACAAGGCCCTGGCCCTTCAACTTTGCAGAAAAAAGAATTCCCACAAAGACAAAAAGTAGTGAAATAAGTAAAGTGTTTATTAGGAGGAAAGAAGAGTACAGTATGTGTGGACAGACACACAGGCAGGCACAGAGAGAGAGAGCTGAGCCCTCGTGGTAGTTTCAGTCACTTCTATGGGGCATTTCTCCCGGGTTTCCTTTGGCCAATCATGATTTCCCTGGTTCAGTCTGTATTTGGTTTATCTCAGAGTCCTCCCCTGTGCTTATGCATCTCTCAGCCAAGATGGGTTCTAACAAAGAGGCCTATGGGTATTTAACATCACTGAACATCACTCCCCTTTTGACCTCCAAGGAGACTTCTTGCTCATGTATAGTCAGGGATATCACTTAACTTTGAGAATGAGAAATATGTGATTGCTATATTCTGTCTGGGAAGGTCTCAGTTTTCTCCCTCAATTGTCTAGCTATTTTTGTCTTGGAGTTTCAGTCCACAGAGAACAACTCCAGCTATTTTCCCCAGCAGTCCATCTATCTCTTGTTTCAATACAGTTAGAGATAAAGTAAGGACAGTTTTCTGGCCTGGAAAATCCCATGGATAGAGGAGCCTGGGAGGCTACAATCCATGGGGTTGCAAAAGATTTGGACACAACGTAGCAACTAAATAACAACAACAATGACTATTTACTTTGCAATGGTAGCAATGGGCAAATGAAATAAATTAACATGAGATCTAAGAAGTGACTGAAAAGGGACTTAATGATTGTATTGGATAGCTGGATGGCATCACTGACTCGATGGACGTGAGTCTGAGTGAACTCCAGGAGTTGGTGATGGACAGGGAGGCCTGGCGTGCTGTGATTCATGGGGTCGCAAAGAGTCGGACAGGACTGAGCGACTGAACTGAACTGAAGTACAATTTACATAAAATCCTATAACAGAGATAGGAAACTGATAACCACCAAGATACACACCTAAGAGTTGGGTCAACTTAGCAGGTGATACTTTGATACTTGAAGTGATGGTTAAGGAATTTGAACAATGCAAAGTTATATTTGTGTTATCTGGGTCTCTATCAAAGTTTAATATATTCTATCTAGTTTTCTCTTGTCTATCTAGTTTTCTCATCTATTTTTCACAGATGAACTTTTAAAATTTTTTCTACTGGAAGCTGCTCTTCTAGAAGCGAAGTGTCTGCTGTTCAGTGAGTAATTTCTAACAGTGTGATATTAGTTGCAAATATTTAGATAATCACATGGCTTGAGTGCCTGTGACAAGTTGGCTTACTGTTGATTCTTACTGCATACTTTGGCAGCTCACGTATCCTCTGTGCATCTGCAGGGCTCTAGGACCTACCATGTAGAATAAGATTCAACATGGATTCAATGATAGAGTTTATTAAAGTTATAAGAGTTATTTTTATAGCCATTGATTCTATGTTGTCCAGTGTTTTCCAAGCAGATGTTCAGTTAAAGTGGTCACATTTTTAAACATATAAGAGATATACAAATATGTTTGTATGTTTGAATCAACAGCACTTAAGTTAAAAAATGATCCAATAATTTATATCTGACACTAGGCAGTTGTCAAACAATATTAATGTCTGTAAATCAACAGATGAGCACAGAAGAATTTCATTAAGCCCTATGGCACAGATGGCATTGTAATAGGGTCTATCTTTCATCAGCTTAACTGAACACCTCCCATTCCTAATGCCTCTTCCCTTACAAAAGTGAGCTTTAGAATGACATGTGTACAAGTGAATCTCCTACTTAACAGCTGCTGAGGGGTGAGTACTGACAGTAAACAGCCAGATGGTTATTAGACAGATCTTTTGCATGATTCAAGTAGAATGACAACTCTATGCAGAGGTGACAAGGCATGGTCAGACTCATGTAAGTTTTAGAAAATTGGAGTAAACCAAGAATTTATAAATAATATAGTTGAACGTCCCAAACTGGCTGAACTTAGTAAATGTTTCGTTAATAAATCAACTGGAAGTCCAAGCCAAAGTTCACTTAGAAGCTGTATGGACAGGAGCTAACAAAGCCAAGTGGTGGTCTTAGGGGAAGATTTGGGCAGCCCAGTCAGGTTACTGAGACAAGGCTTAGGGCTTAGGATTAGCCAGCACCTCTGGGGGCACCACAGGCTGTGACTTCAGCCTCACCTCCAGGGCGTCAATCAAGAAGGGAGATGGGGAGAGCAAGTTTGAAGTGGTCAGAGGAGTTTTTTTGCCCAAATTTCAACTCATCCTGAAAGAATATAGTGTCTGCTTCCACCTGTCATCTAACAGGAATGGGAAAGCCCATTCTGTAAGAGATGGAAAACCTTCATGTGTCCCCAGAGTTTTCCTTCTGGGGAGTCTGCTTTACTGTAATTGTCAACTCAAGTGAAGATTCCCCAGCCTAAGGTCCAGCTTTCTGAATGAGAATCTCCAATGAGATAGATAAAGCCCAGGAGTCTATACAATTTTATGTCCACTGTTCAAAGAATCATAAGATTTATTTGGAATCTAGAAGATAAAGATAACTATTTGATTAAATTTCTTATCTTAAAAAGTGAAAGTTCAAAGAGTTACTNATTAGGATATATTGACTTATACAAACTCTTATAGTTAAAATAGATAACCAACAAGGTTCTATTGCATAACACAGGGAATTCTGCTCAGTATTCTGTAATAATCTAAGTGGAATAAGAATTTGAAAAATAATAGACATAGGTATATGTATAACTGAATCATTTTGCTGTACACTTGAAACTAACAAAACCTTGTAAATCAGCTATAGTCTAATATAAAATAAACTAAAAAAGAATATCACTGTGAACATTAAAAAACACATCTCATTTTAATCTTTGAAAGGAATCTAACAGATATTCGCAGCATACAAAGTTCCCAATGCTCAGAAGCTAAATCAAGATGGGAAGAAAAGGATCTTATCAACATCAGCAATTGTATGTTTTTGCAAAGAAGTAAAGCAAAGTTTAGGAAAATGAAAGGTAAAGAGAGAGATGCAAAAAGCAAAAAAGAAAACACAAGCTGATATGTTTGTGTGTGTGAGACTGATAAATAAAGCTGACTGTCATTCAAAGAAAAGCAAAACAGTAAAACATTTTAACACAACAAACTGAAGGAACCACAAATCATTCATTTAAGAACTATCCAAACTAGGAAATCAGTGACATATATTTTAAGGAAAACATCACAAGGGACTAATTTCTTTCTGGTTAAGTATTTAGTTATAGCTAAATCCAGTTTGTATGCATGATAAATTATCATGCTGTAAAATACATTGCTTTCTAAAATCATTTTTACTCCATAAAATGTTTACAACCACAAAATTCATCTACAGACAGCATAAATGAAGAAACAACAGGCTTATTTATAGGAATTTAGACAATTATGAAATATATGAACACAA